>VYXD01008929.1:74466-90942 GCA_013397195.1 Hylia prasina
TTTTTGTCATCTTCCCTTGTGAGCAAACTGGAAAAAGATATTCCTACCCGAGGAACCTTTACAGTGCTCACCCATTTTACTGTTAGTTTATCACAATTCTGTGCTCATGTTTACTGTGCCCATAACTTTGTATTAAAAAAAAAAAAAAGAAAAGAATGTGTGTATATATATATAAAGTGTAAAATATACATAGTTTGGGGACAATATCTGTCCAAGGTACTTGAGTATATATGCCTTACATTCTGGGTTCAATTTACAGAAATGAAATGGCCCTCTCCAGTGGATATCTCTCATCTTCAGCACCTCTTGATGTTAGAGAACTGAGGCACTCAGCACCTTGCAAAGTCTGGCCCAAATTATGCTGCATGGGGGTGGGGGGAAACAGTCTGAGATGAAGTATTTTTAAGGTAGATCAGCATTTACCCAGCTAATGATTTTGTCATATCCTGTGACTGGTCCATCTCGCACAGAGGTCAGTTTGAGCTGAACTGGGCTCTTGCATCATAAAACCTGTTCTCTCTCTCTGCCAGGTTATTCTGTAAGATGGAGGGAGGAGCAAAAGGATTAAAAGGAAGAGTAAGAGCAGCTTTGGAGGGCTTGAATTACAGCTTTGTCATAGAATCAAGGGAAGAATTTGAGGTTTGAGTTAAAAAGTTAGCACCTGCTGACTGCAGCAGCTGTTGGACACAGGGGCCAGCCTGGAGCTGGCTCAGAAGTGACCACTGCAGCCCCCCTGAGTGGCCCCTCCTTGCCAGGATTTAGGCACATGTCAAGGTGATCTGAAAAACGTTGGCAGCTTCAGCCACTTCTGTGGCCAAGGAGAGGCTTTGGTATCCAGACCTGCCAGTTGTGAGACACTGACAAATTCCCCTGCCCCCACCATACTCCTCTTGCTTATTGAATTTCACCCAGGCTGAAGTGTTCTGTAGCATTTTCACCCTCTCTGTAAATAAACCAAAAAGAAATGGCATGCCCTTGCATTAAATGTGAATTGACCCATGTGTAACAGTTAGAAAAATTCCTCACACTACAGCGTTTAGAGTTTTGCTTCTGAAACTCACTCTTTCTTCACAACTGTACAAAACGTCCATTTTCTTCAGAAGTGTTCCAAACCTCCTGGGGCATTAGCAGAAAGGAAGCTACACATACTAATTTTAACAAGTGCCATATTATTTACTGGGCAGCATGATAAAAATGGGGTTTTTTGCTTGCGTTAAATAGTTGAATACACAAGCACTATTTTCCGGTGCACAGGGAATTTATATGGAGAACTCCTGTAATTTATTACTAATGGAAATTAACTGTGTTACCTCGCTCATCCATGAGGATACAGTTCATTTTTGCTGGAGATGCTATGTTGTTAGGGGAAAAGAGGGAGGGTGACCATCTGAAAAGCCAGTAGGTTAAGGCTAAGGTGAACAGTCTGAACGCCTGAGCAAGGGAGAAACCAAGTCCCACTCTGAGAAGTCAGCTCCCAGTATCTTTCAGTGGGACTTAGGTTCCCAAGTGCCTGAATTGCTTCTGGAAATGGTATGTTAGCTTTGAGATTGCTTGCTTTTCTAAACCCTGGCAAGTTCAGAGGAAGTTCTTGAAGAAGAGAACTACCACTACTAGCATTAGCAATATGCAAACATATGAGGTAAGAGGAAAAAAGATCCTTTAGTGAAATAAAAATCTCCTCTTGGGGCAGCAATTGCCTTGTTTTTAGCGTGAAGAATATTGCATTATTTTAGTGAACTGGGATCATATGAGTATGATCAAAGAAACATCGATCTTGTAATTTTTGGTGAGTTACCTTGAAGCATATAAATTCCTGATGTGCATTAACTTGAGTGAATTGGGCCTTAATGATATATGTAAATAACAAAACTGTATTCAGATATTTTTTCCAGAAAATAGTCTCTAATGGTCTGTACTGTATTAAAAAAGTGTCAAAGTGTTACTTTTATATTACACCTTTTTTTTTTTTGGGTTTTTTTAGAACATTGAAATGTGCATGTTTATTCTATTTGTTTATTCGTTACAGTATTTTAATGTTTTGGATGAAGGCCATCAGTTGTATGGAGATGACAAAACAATCATTCTGTCTATTTATTCAGTATTGCTGCTTAAAGTTTTCAAAATAAAGCTTTCAATGCCAATATAGTGACTGATTGAAAGCTGTTCTAGCTCTCTTCAGGTGTTTTTTTTCCTATGTTTGTAGAAAATTAAATAAGTGAAACTTGGTGTATGGGCTGTTACACCAGCAAAGAATTTATTGCAATAATATTGGGTGCTGGGTGTAAGTGTGTGTAGTAAACACCAATGTATGCATGCAGTGAATGCCTTCAGGTCTCTAAGTGGAGTGCTGAAGAATGTTAAATCCTTTGTGGTCTTGCAAGCACTTTACACATGTGACCAAGTACTGGTTCGAGCTTTGTGCCCATGTGTGGTGCTTGTGAGGGCAAAACAAGGGGGTCACAAAGGATCAACTCGAAGCCCTTTGAACCAGATTGGATTTAAGCACTTTCTTGAGCGTTCCACAGATGTGTTTCTGACTGGGCCCTAAAAAACATGTTCTGATCCAAAACCCTTTCAGTTACAGCAAGGATGCCTCAAGTGTAGGTGGTACCTCTGAAAATTTCAGTTGTTCTGAAATGGATCAAGTGTGCCTGCTGTACTTTGAAGTGTGTCAGAATGCTGAGAGCATTCACCCTCACCATCATCCCATGAAACTGCTAACTCGGGGTTCTGACTGGAACACTTGAGTTGCTGATGGTTTAACCTAGAGAAGCAACACAAACTGTGAAAACACGAGTGAGCATTTTATTACTGCTCCGCTTCAATGCAAGATGAAAATCTGTATTATATGTAACTATATTTTTTGTCATTTAAAAAGCTTCTATTTTTTATTACTCTCATGAATGGTTGCCAAAAAATACTGGATATGCTCCCATACAATAAATTCCCCTCTGAAACTTTGGGTCTTTACAGTTCATGGTTTGCTGGGATTGCACCGTTGATGTTGCACATGTCTCACGACAGAGCTGCTGGGACTCTGTCACAAAACACTGGGCCTGAAGGCAGGGCCAAGACCAAGGTTAGTGTATCCAGCTAAAACAGTTCCAGAAATGGCCCTGTGTTGAGCATTAGGCCACTAGCTCTCCTAAATGGTAATTTCCTTGGAGTGTGGGACACACAGCTGGTTGGTGTGGGGCTTCTGTGGCAGACAAGAGAG
The DNA here is from genome assembly GCA_013397195.1 of Hylia prasina. Lineage (NCBI taxonomy): Eukaryota > Metazoa > Chordata > Aves > Passeriformes > Sylviidae > Hylia > Hylia prasina. The sequence goes on from VYXD01008929.1 coordinate 77,684, forward strand.
CTCCTTTACTCTAAGTGTGCTGTAATCTCAATCAGATAAAGCCCAGGCACTGCAAAAGGGAAGAGGAGCTTGTTTTCAGCTGAGAAACTGTTATTAAAATTAACTGTAACCCTGAAATGACAGAATTGATCAGTGACTCGGGGGAAGTGTACGTTAAAGTAAACAGGCAAGAGGTTCACTTGGAGGTGATCAGGGAGAGGAACTGAATGTACAGATTCTTCCCACAACAAATGCAGGGTGCCCTGATGCTTCAGGGAGCAGAAAGAAATTAATTGAACAAGGAGCAGAAGGCCTTTTAGGCCAGATTCAGGCGTCGTTACTGTGCTGACACTGGGGAGGGTGTGAAGCTTGCTTGAGATCATTTGAGCTAATCAAGGCTGGGAACTTGATACAGCTGGAGATGTGTGATTTAAGCCATCCAAATGCAGCCCTTCGTCTAATATCCCAACAAATGGATTTTCCTAAGCTAACTGGAGCCTAATCTCATTAGATGTGAGGAGAAGTGAGCTCACAGTAGTGGCACTGTTGACTGGCAGTAGGACAATGCCATGAGCTCCACTGAAGCCCTGGCACGTGGCACTGTTGTCAAGGCTGTGGAAGTTGTGGAGGCCCTGTGCTCTGAAAGGTGCCCTTTCCTGCTCCTGTGCCAGTCAGCTGGCTGGCTTTTGTGGTGTAACTAAGGTTTCCCAGCGTGCTCAGCAGAGCCAGGGCTGCAGCTGATGGTTCTGATCTTTTGCTTTGCCTTTAAAGAACAAAGTGGTGTATTTGTGTGTGGCTGCTGCAGCACTAACTAGCTCAGTGTAACTGAACCACTAATGAGTTGCAAAACCAGACCAGATCAATGATCCATTTCATTTAGAAGCCGTACTGAATTCTTCTGCCTGTCATGTCTGTGTCAGCTAGGTAGTATTCCTTTATAACCCAAATTTTTAATGATTGTTTCAACTAAGATGTCTGGTGTCTGAAGTAGGGCACAATGAGCAATGGTCCCCATTATTGCCTTGCTTGAAAATGACATATTTGCTACCTTTGATACTGTAGCTAGTGTTAATGAGTATTTTCTGGGTCAGCCACTGCTTCATCATTAACTTTCTCCAGAAATACTGGCTGGAGACAATCTCAGTTGTTCTATTTTGTTCCCTTTTTCCAGGCGGATATGCTGTGTACTTTTTTCCCGTCCTTTGCAGTGAGTTCTGTGTGCTGTCCTGGGCTGACTGGAAAGGAGCCTCTTTGGCACTTGCTAGTGCAGCCAGGAACTGATGCAGTCAGAGCTGATAAACTTCCCTGAGCAACGTCACCACTTGTCCAAGCAACTCAGACACTGCCAGTGTCCTCATGCCACTTCTGGTGGCTCTGTGTGTGCCTCCCTCCTTACTGCCACACAGGCAGCCCTGGAGCTTCTCCCCCATGGAATCTGAAGTTTGATTTCTAGAGGCTTTTTGGATCTGAATCCCTGGCTGTGGAAAGGCTACAGGGATCTCTGCAAGAGTGAGAGAGTGTCATCACACTCTTGTTCAGACATCTGGAAGCTGATGGAGGTGAAATACCAGTACACCAGACTATGCTTATTGTTTTACCTACATGGTCTGTCTTGTTCTTCCTCTCTGCAAAAGGAGGAAAGTTGGTAATTGGAAGACTTAGTAGGAAAATGCAGCATAAGAGATCTAATATTCAATCCTGGGTCAAGTTGTAGGGAAAAAGAGTTTCCTCTGATTTATTTTTAATGAGCAAAAGTTCGAAGAAAAAGCATTCAGAAGAGCTCCAGCTGGGCTTGTGAAAAGTGTGCTTAAAAACCCCACCTTATCCAATGCAACACCAATGAATGCCGATAATTACCTGCCTCGGTATTTTTAAAAGGAGGACTTCTGGTTAAAACAGAAACAAAACAACAGAAAAAGGGAGGGTGATGGAAGGGAGGGAGGGAGATGCAGACCAAGTAAAACATCTTTAAGCTGATTAGTATTTGCCCTGAAGTCCCTTCCAGTGCCAGTGTGATGGAAAGTGAATCATGCAGCTTTGGAGCCAGTGACGTGGTATCACAGAAGTACCATCAGGAGCTATTGCTAAAATGAAATTCAGGCCAGCCTTTAAGTGGGAAATAACTGGAATTTCTTTGTGGTTGCCTGTGGAGCTTCTCCTAAATTACTACCTGTCACAACTTTTATTGTGTGTATCAAACTGCTGTTCATGAAATGTTATGTGCTCAGAACAGATGATTTGGCTTTAGTAGTCCCAATCAGCCTGAGGTGAACTTTGATCGATGAGGTGGAACTGGCTCTCCTGGCACACTGAAGGGAAACCCCAGAGTGCCAGCTGACCTTTGACAACATTTTGTTGCTACAACGTTGTCTTAAACCTTTCCTTGACGTGGCAGATACGCAGCGTGGCTGCCAAGACCATGACCTGGATTCTCCGCTGTCATGTCGCTTGTGTCACGCACAAAACGAGCGAGGAGGAGACAGTGACAGAGCAAATGAGAAAGGCAGCAGTGTCTATTAGCTGTAGGGCCGGGGTGAAAGGTGATGCCGGGGGCAGGCACCAGATAATCGAGTCTCCTCGGCTGTGCCAACGCTGCAGTTCCCAGCAGGCCCACACAAGAGGGCAGCAGTACCTGCAGCAGCCACGCGCTGCGGTGGGAAGCAGGTTTTCTAGGAATACACAGCGCGTGGTAGGGAATCGCCTAAGGCACCCAGCATTCCAACTTCGTGTTCTTTCAGAAAGGACGCGGTAATACTTACAAAGACACGTGTCTTTTTTACAGTGTCAGTGTAACTGATGCACGAATGATGCCATTCCTGCAGTTTCTGAGCAGTCCTGGAAGCTTTCTGAAACCAGTACAGATGTGGGTTGAAACATTCCATTTTAGATATTGTCCTGTGCCTGGTGTATTTGCCCTTGCCTGGGGAAGCTCGTTTTATTTCCCAGCTCTGCCACAGATTTCCTATGTGTGACCTTGGGCAAGCTACTGTAATCCCTGTGGGTTGGAGTCCCCCAGCTGTAAGCCTGAGATAATACTGCCTCATCCCCTTTGACTCTGTCTATATATACAGCAGCCCACATGGGGAACAGCATCTTGATTCCTATTTATTTGTTTGGCAAATAGCACTGAGCACAACGTGGTCCTGAACTTGGCTGTGCCATCCACGTACTGCAGCATGAAGTGTATTTTGTATCCTACCAAGATATAAGAGGGTGCCAAGAAGTCACTCAGAGTTTGCTTTGCCTTGCAGTGAGAGGAAGATGCAGGTGTGATGAGGGGAACTGCGGGCTTCTGAAGATGAATTCTTGTTCAGCTTTAAGTAGATTTCCTTTTCTAAAGGGGTAAAAAAGGAAGAGCAAGTAAAGGAATAAACCTCATTTTAACTTTTTCTCAACTCTCTCCTTGAAAAGTGCCGCTATTACCAGAGGCTGCCTAAATCTTTTTGCAAGTGCTGCTTGGGAGTGTGTTGTACCTAATCAATAGAAATAATTGACTGAACAGGTTGAGATTTGCTTGGTGGTCCTAAATGTTCCAGTGTTTCCACAAGTCTTAGGATGCTCTAGCAAAGTGCATGTAACCAGTAATGCACCATGACAGGCTGCCATTTCACTGTTTTACATTGATACCCAAGTGTCCTTTGGTGTTAGTGGCTGAAGAGATAAAGCACACAAGAGTTAGAATTGTAGGAAGGTGCCTTTTTTCATTGTTTGCCAACTCCAGAGTGTTTCTACATGCTCCAAATAAATTTAATTAACTAACAAACACCTCAGCTGCACTTACACCGGAGTCTTGGCCAGAATGAGCACCCTTCAGCATATCTGAGCACAGAGAGTCCCTACTGCTCAGTTCTGAGATCAGAGATCATTTAAAGATGTTGCCATCTGAATGCATTTCAGTAATAATTAATGCAGCTGCTGGCACCTGACAGGGCAATGAATAATCAGTCCTGCAGTACCTTATCTCATGTCCTGTGCAATAAAATTCTTGCTGCTACCTTTGTACATTATCTGAGGAACTTTACAGCAGGAGGCAGCTACTTCTAGGAACATCTCCCTCCTTTGGTAGGACTGCCACCGGGGTGCAGTCACACAGGACAGGCACATAATTCAGGGGTTGTGAGCAGCTGCAAAAGCAGGAGCCTGGGCAGTGTGAGTACCTTAACACATTTTTGTTCAGTGGCAGAACACTGCCTAAAATTCCCAAGGAAAAACCTACTTTCTTATGTTACTATAACATTGATCCCAATCATACAATTCTTATATATGCACACACATACATGTGTATGTAGTCAACTAATCAGATCTCAGTATCCCTTTTTATCAGCTTGGGAAACTAAAGCCCAGGGATGTGGAGGGCTTTCCCAGAAGGACTACAAGCCCTTCATCTCCATGTACTGACTTCTGCACATGGGTCATTTGCTAAAATGTCTGTTCTGACCAACACAGCGTTGTCCCACAGTTGTTCAGTCAGGCTAGGGCCACCTGGCCAAACATTCTGTCACAAGCTCTATAGAAAGAGCTGACTGGGCACATGCAGCTCACTAGTAAACTACCCTTGGTGTGGCATTACCAAAATCACCTCCTTGCAGAGAAAGCTTTTCCTAACCCTTCAGTCAGAGGTTAAACCTCCTCCTGATAGCAGAGGATTTACATCCCTTCTAAAGTGAATAATGAGAGCACTTCAAAAGAGGTGAGACTTATTCTCTCCTTTAGCCACTTCGCACCAGGTTTGACCAATAAAGATTTTACCTTTGAGATCTTATTGATTAATCTGTTTCAAACTTAAAACTTTGCAAAATCACTTATCTTCATTTACTGTTGACTTTAGCACGCTGGTTTCAGCATATGCAGGAGTTCAGCTTCTTGCATGATTTGAGTCTGTTCTGGTTTCCTCTTCAGGTAACTCTGCCTAGTTATTATATTATTATATTAATGCTTCTCTTGTCAGCCAGAAGCTCGCAAGGCTCTCCTTCACTGTGGAGGTGCCTTCAGTCAAGGAGTCAGGCTTGCATCCTGAAGGCACTGCTGTGTGGGTGCATCAGGAACATCTGGGGAAAGGCAGAGATCCCTCTTCACAGGCTTGTACAAATAAAGATGGTTTGTTCTCATTGTGGCCTTCCAGTGCCTGAGGGGAGCCCACAGGAAAGATGGAGAGAGACCCTTTGCAAGGGCCTGGAGTGACAGGACAAGGGGGAATGGCTTCACACTGACAGAGAGGAGGTTTAGATGGGATAGGAGGAAGAAATTCTTCCCTCTTGAGTGTGGGGAGGCCCTGGCACAGGTTGCCCAGAGAAGCTGTGGCTGCCCCTGGATCCCTGGCAGTGTCCAAGGCCAGGTTGGATGGGGCTCTGAGCAAGCTGGGATAGTGGCAGGTGTCCCTGCCCATGGCAGAGGCTGGAACTGGGTAATCTTTAAGGTCCTTTCCAACCCAGGCCATTCTGTGATTCTGTTCTGTCATGTGACTGTACCCACTAGGGGAAGTGCTAAACTACCACCCTGCTGCCCCAGCCCAGGCAGCTTTGTTCCTGAAGGTACAGGTGGTGGTCTCTGTGGAAAAACAAAAGTCAGGGACATGCAGTACCTTCCCACTGGCTCTGCCAGGCAGCTGAATTGCCCTCTACCCTTGGAATGCACTGCCCTGGGGTTGCTAAACTCAAGCAAGCCTGTGACATTACTGTGTACTTTTAAAAGCAGGTATTGCAGACTTTGCATGTTCAGCAATCATAGCAAACAGCTGGAGTCCTGGAAATGCCTTCTGGGCCTGGCAGGACACAGATGGGAGCGTGCTTCCCACAGCTGGCTCCTGGGGCATGGCACACAGATTGCTCTCAAAGGTCATTTTAAATAACTGCACTTACCTTGTCTTTTACAACACCTGAATTAGCCCCGTGACCAGTTAGGCTTTTTTCCAAGCCACTTCACGTTTTGCAGACATGGATGTATCTTTATGTTCTTGTTTCTGCACTCTGCAGAGCAAACTGCACTCCAAACACAACTTCTCTGCTGTGCCAAGGAGCAGGAACTCGTGCAGCCCAGGTTCACACAAACACATTTTCCTTTGCAGACAGATTAGGAGTGCCCAGGAGTATTATCTAATGGTAGCAGCTTGATAAGCAAAGGTAGCTCCTTCTCTCTCAGAGAACTGATGTCGAAGGGAACACAGACAGCCTTAACTCTGGCCTTTATCCACGCACATTCCCATACCTTTCAATCACCTTTGCAGCAGCTGTTAAGGAATTCTTGCTTATTCTACAGGGCCTGAAAATTTTTAAGCATATTTATTCTAGTCATGTTGATCCATTTGCTTCTACATGATTCGTTTCTGACTTTGCTCTGGAAAATGAAGTCCTGATGGCAGTGCATTCTGCATGACAGACCCTGTGTCCAAACCAGAGCACCTGTGAGAGTCTGCAGCACCGGAGAAATCAAAGCCCCCTCACATTCGTGGTTTCAATTCCCTCACTCCCAGCAGATTCTCCCTGGAACAACAGAGGGCACCACTCCTCACACAAAGTGCTGGAAGAGGAGCAGAGGAAACCTTTGAGTCATGGTTCAGGACCTTAGAGTACTTATCTCTCAGTAGGTGATTGGGATGGGATATTCTTCCTCCCAGGCGGTTCACCTCTGCATCTCCTGCTCCCTGTGCCAAAAGCTGCTGTCAGAGACATGCACACTGTTCCTCTGGTGGATCTTGCCCTACTTTGCACAGAATGATTTAGGAGTTACTTAGTGAGAAATAGCTTTAGCCTGTTTGATTAGAATCTGCACTTGGGGAAGAGGAAACCACAGTGCTAGCTCCTACCCCTGCTCCCATGAAGATCTGTTTTTAGTGCAGTGATTTTACAACATAAAATGCATAAACATGCAGCATATCAGGGCTGGAGCCTCAGTTTCTCCTCTCAGGTGCCTGTGTTACCTTTTGATCTTGCTGTTCTGTCCAACAGGTGCCACTGCATCAGTGCTGCCACCACCAACTTTTCTGAAATAAAGTGACCTACAAGAGGCTACAGGAAAGATGGAGGGAGACTATTTACAGGGCCTGAAGTGACAGGACAAGGGGGAATAGCTTCACACTGACAGAGAGGAGGTTTAGATGGGATATTCAGCAGACATTCTTCCCTCTGAGGGTGGGGAGGCCCTGGCACAGGTTGCCCAGAGAAGCTGTGGCTGCCCCATCCCTGGAAGTGTCCCAAGGCCAGGTTGGATGGGGCTCTGAGCAACCCGGGATAGTGGAAGGTGTCTCTGCCCGTGGCAGGGGAGTGGAACTGGATGGCATTTAAAGTCCCTTCCAACCCAGGCCATTCTGTGATTCCATATCACAGCAACAACATTGTTATTTCAGAAGAATCTAAGTTTAAAAAGAGCCTCTACAAAGGTTTTCCCTGATTTATTAACCCTCCAGCTGATGCCCTCAAGGGCTGTAAACCTCTTGGACCTTGTTATTTTCTGTACAGCATTGGCCCATACATGCATAATGTTACCTTCTGGTTGCTCAATGTGCATTGAGCAAAACTCTTGAAGGCCAGGACTCTGAACCCCTTGCAGCCCTTTCTGAGAGGACGGGGAGGTTTAAGTTGGACATTACAGAATCACAGAATGAGCCGAGTTGGAAGGGACCCACAAGGATCATCGAGTCCAACTCTGTCCCTGCACACATGATCCCCAAGAGTCACATCATGTGCCCAAGAGTTGTCCAAAAGCTCCTGGAGCTGTCAGGTTTGGGACTGTGACCATCCCTGGGGAGCCTGTTCAGTGCCTCTGGGCGAAGACCCTTTTCCTAATATCCACCCTGACACAGCTCCAGCCATTCCCTGGGTCCTGTCCCTGGTCACACAGAGCAGAGCTCAGGGCCTGCCCCTCCTCTTCCCCTCGTGAGGAAGCTGCAGAACTGCAGTGAGCTCTGACCTCAGTCTCCTCTTCTCCAGCTGAACAGACCAAGTGCCCTCAGCTGCTCCTCGTGTGGCTTCACCTCGAGGTCCTTCACCATGTCCATGTCCCTCCTTTGGACACTCTCTAGCAGCTTAATCTCTTTGCTACATTGCAGTGACCAAAACTGCACACAATGATCAAGGTGAGACAGCAAAAGTGCAGAGTAGGAAGAATTTATTCACAGAAAATGTGATCATACATCGGAATGGGCTGCTCAGGGAGGCGATGAAATCGCCGTCCCTGGAGGTGTTTTCGGAAAGGGAGGACGTGGCACTGGGTACCACGGTCTGGTTGACGCGGTGGTGTTNGGCCGAGGTGCCGGGGGCTCTCTGGCAAAGTCACCGCGAAGCGGCCCCTTGGCCTCCTGCCGTGCCTCCCGGGAGCGCTGTCCGCACTGACGGGCCTGGTGCGTGCGCAGATAGTGCCCGAGCGCTCCTGCCCTCCGGACAAAACCCAGCGTGGACAAGTGGGACAGACTTTCTCTTTTCACAGCATCACAGAAGCGTTTAGGCTGGAAAAATCTTCTGAGATCATCGAGTCCAACCTATGACCGGAGACCACTGTGTCAAGCAGACCATGGCACTGAGTGCCACATCCAGTCTTTCCTTAAAAACCTGCCGGGATAGTGACTCCACCTCCCCGGGCAGCCAATTCAAATNCGGTCACAGGTTGGGCTCGAAGATCACACAGAACTCTTGCAGCCTAATTGACCCTGTGACTCTGTCAGAGGAGTCCCGGCCCCACCCGCTCGGGGGCGGCCATTCCTGAGGGGAGGCGGGGCCGCGCGGGGGGAGGCGGAGCGCGAGCCGCGCGCCGGCCAATGGCAGCTGCCGCCGCCNACCGGAGACCACTGTGTCAAGCAGACCATGGCACTGAGTGCCACATCCAGTCTTTCCTTAAAAACCTGCCGGGATAGTGACTCCATCTCCCTGGGCAGCCAATTCAAATGTCTGGTGACCCCTTCAGTGAAAAAAATTTCCCTCATGTCCAACCTAAACCTCCCCCCGTGCAGCTTAAGACTGATGCCCTCTTGTTTCAAGCAAAGCATAAAAAGATTTTTCAGCTTTACTTTTTTTCCAGCCTCTCAGTCCCGTGCAGCACAAATGAGTTCAACTTACATATTAAAAGGAGACAATCAGTTTCTCCTGCTGGTAGTCGTGCAAACGCTTCTGGAAATCTTGCTGCCAAGAGAAGATGTGGAGTCTCCTTCACTGGAGAGATTCCGGAACCATTGGGATGCAGTCCTGTGCCCTGTGCTCTGGGATGGTCCTGCCTGAGCAGGGAGGTGAGACCAGATGACCCACTGGTCCCTTCCAGCCTGACCCATTCTGGGGTTCTGTGAAGAGAAGGGGTTTTTTCTGCATTCAGGCTGCCTTATTGCTACAGAGTCTGCTCTTGGTGGTTTACGACTGTTTTTGATGGACGTGCTCATATTCCAGGTCTTGCAGCTGGAACCTGGGGCGCAGCCTTATTAGCTTTGCTGGAAGTTGTGATCTCCATACCACAGAAATGCTGATTGGGGTTGCTATTCACAGGCTCCAAACCTGAAGCCAATGCAGTGCATTCCAACCAAGTCTATAATTATTAGGCCTATACAGAGGGGCTGCTGCTCCCACCTAGATGGGCTCCTTTGCAAAAAACATCATATGTAGGGAAGGCTGTGGGCCTGCCTGCCGCCCACAGAAGGGCTGGAGCCTTGGCAACCTTGTACAGTGAGAAGAGAATCCATTTCAGTGTCTGTCGGCTCATCTGGCTCTGGGGAGACAATTTTCTGCTAAGGAAGCAGGTGCCATATTTACATGGCTCTTTTCCTGAGGTTATTCTCTAGAAACTACTTAGTTATGAGAGCGCCTTGATCGCATCCTTAAAAAACATCTAGCAAAAAGTAAAGTAAAAATCCCAAACGAACAACCAAGAGGGCTTTATGGAGGCAGGAGAAACAACTCTGCTCGGCCCCTATGACCCGGCAGAGCTGCCTTGGATCAAAGTCCCTGCTTGCTGAAACATGAGGGAATCTCTTGTCGCCTGTCCCAGGCATCGCCTGCATCCCCAGGGGCGCCGGGAGGGGAATGTTGGCGGCGGCGGCAGCAGCAGGTGCGCTGCCACGGGGTGCCCCGTGAGTTCAGCGAGGCAGAACAGCCTGTCCCAGGCAGGGCAGCTCCTGCAGCCCGCGGCAGCGCCGTCATCGAGGCTGCCGTGAATTTAGTGCTTGTGACAGATTGACAGCCCTGCAGGCTGGAATGCTGGAGCCACGGCAAGGATGCAGAGAGCGGAGCAGCTCGCCCTTGCTCACATCCAGCCCACACGTGTCCGGGGCTCACGCAGCTGCTGCTGGCGGCAGGTGAGCCACCGGCTTCTGTCTGCAGCTTCCCAGCGCGCCCGCAGGAGAACCAGAGACAGTCAACAGAGATTCAGACTTTTCCTGAGTGAAACTGGCTTTAAAAAATCCAAGGCGCTTTATTTTTTTTTTTCTTTTTTTTTTCAGAGAGGAAATTCGGCATTTTTGTTTATTTCTTTCTCCGAGGTTGTACTTACATGATCATTCCTGGAACTAGAAGGCAGGAAACTTCTCAAAAATGGCAGGGGTTGCATGATTCCAGGAGCTGAGGTTTGAAGGAAAAAGGGAATGTGTTGCAAGACCCAGGTTACAGGGCAGGCTTGGAATTTAGAGGTGCTGAAACACACCTTGCACACAGTCCCCAGGCTTGCCGGATGTCAGACATTCAGTCTGCCCCGACTAAAGCAAAAATCAAACAAGGTCCAAAACACAAACTCAGGACTACTCCAAGGCCCATTGTGCTCCAAAAAAGGGCTCACACGGCTTAAATGGTAGGTCAGGCCTTCCTCAAACAGGGCTGATAGTCAAGTTCTGTAACTGTAATCCTTGTCCTTCAGCTGGAGGTACAGGATACTGCCTTCCTTAACAATCCCAACCATCTTTATTTAACGCACTGTAATGGAGCCTGTCGTGCCACTATAATATACTGGATTATAAAATCTGTTTTCAATGTTTATTGCTTAAGAAATCAAGCTTGCATCACTTATCTTGTGGTTTATGGGACAGCAGAATATGGATTCAAGTGCAAACAGTAAATGTAGCACCCACTCCTGCACTCTCAGCACTTCCATAAGGGAATGTATATTTAAAGATGGGAAGCTGTTGTCCAGTGTTTTTGTGATTGTTTTTAACCTCAAGAAAATTCAAGAAATACAAATTGATTTAGGCTCCAAAGGGATCTGAGGAAGCCTGGAATTTAATAATTAAGGCTGACACTAGGGTCCCTCCTGTCATTTGCCTTTTGCCTCCAGCAGCAGTGGGTTATCAACCTCAATTACAAACCCTTTTTCCCTGTGTTTGCTTTTGTTAGGCATTGGGATTATCTGAACACACATAATTTGTCTTTATGTTTTATGTCATAAAATGTAATAGATTTCACTGATGCTGCAGCTTGGCGTGAAGTCATTTGGCACATTTGATTCAAGGCCTAATAAAAACAAGCCTTCCTGTTACTGTACATGGTAAATACTGAAATTGATAAAGCCTTCTAAGGATCTGGGTTTATAGCCCAGTGAAACCTAAAGTGATTCATATTCCCAAAGGAAAGAAATTTGAAGGAGACCTGAAGCCTTGCTCATGCTCAGGTTTTGAACTGTGCTCTTCAGGAGGGGCACAGGTTTTTATGAAGCGCTTGTGGCTCCACCCTTTGTGTTCATGTAGTGATCTCTCAGGAAGGGCTTTGCACTCACTCAGGCCTTTTCCCTGGCTGCCAGGAGGAGTTGGAATACACCAACACCTTCATCCCAGCCTAAATGCTGGCCTAACAAGTGTTAAGCTGTTCAAGTATGCAGGTCAAAGTTACCGAGGGGAAGGGTTGAGCCCAGCTCACTTTCATTCCTGTGACAACACAGGGAGCAGAACCAAATCCAAAGACAGATGGAGCCAGACAGAGATTTTTCTCCCATTTCCCTATCTAGTAATTTACTTTGGCAGGTAGAGTGGTGCACTGTAGCAGCCTTTGGTCCATTATTTATGGAAAAAACATGTCTGTGTCCATTGGTATTTGTAGATAGCCTGCCGTGTATCTGTATCTCTAATTGGAATTAAATTTACTACAGCTTCCATGTGAAGACGCCTATTTCTCAACAATCTTACTCGAGTAATTTAAAAGGAGTGCTTATTTTTCATTCAATTTATAATTCCTTCTGTATTTTAAGGGATTGATGGAATTAACACAAATCTTGGGAGCTTTTTATTCCGTTCCAACTTCATTCCTTGTCAGCCAAGTCACCGGTACTGGAGAACCAGCAGAGGGAGCACGGAACGTTCCCTTCATCTCTCTCTTACGTAAACACTGGCTACGGTTTGAGGGGTTCCTTTAATTTTATTTCCCTGCAAGAATTTTTGCAAGGAAAGGTGATCTACAGCTCTGCTATTCAGTCTGTGGAAGCTTTTAGGGTGCTGCATTTCCATGCTAGGAATGATCTGCCTGTTTCCACCACTCTATTCCTCCTTTTCCTCTCCCCCCCACCACAAAATATTTGATTTCCGTAGAGTATTTCCAAGCTGGGACACCCATCATTCATTCCTGCAGAGATTATGATACGTCATTAGATTGTCAGGCAAATCATAAAGTTTGTGAGCAGAGAGAGCTCCCATGCAGCACCAGGGCTGTCAAGTGTTAATTTTAAAGATCAGCATTTCGCAAAAAGAAGAGGGGAACAATCAGATGTCAGGAAGAAACCTGTGTGTTCCACACTTTCCTTTGTGAAATGTACACATATTAAACCAGAGTTTGCCAGAGAGAGTTAAAGGAAACCCAGCAAAATTCAAACCCAGATTAGAAATGTGAGTTAAATCATCATCAGCCACACAAGCATACAGTTTGAAGCTCAATGCACCAATTATCGTGTCTTATCATTGCATTTTTAATTAGTAGACAGCCCCATTTTGTGTATTAAAGTTTTTATTCCTTAGTAAGAATTTTTTTTTAATCACAAAATAGTGTGGAAATATTTAGATAATAGAATTCATGGAGTGCTGGAAAATACTGAATATAAAGATTGATTTCTAATATATCACATACTAAACTGTTCTAAAACAGCTGGTTTCTTGCAGACAGGATTTATTTTTTTTAATAATTTAAGACAGCATAAGCTTGTATCAAGCGTAAGCATTGTAACAAAAGTGCAACTTTTTCAGCAAATCCTCCCAAAAGATATTTAACTCAAAATATCATTAACACATATTTTTCTCCCTACAAAAATAGCATGTCAGACATCATTAATTGGATGTATTAACAACTATTTACATACAGCCACTCTGTAGGCTAGTAAGATTTTTTTTTTTTTTT
>VYXD01008929.1:95722-205041 GCA_013397195.1 Hylia prasina
TTTGTGTGCGGGGGGGGCGCGGGGGCGGGGGCTCCGAACCGCACTGCCCGTCTGTAAAGTGCGAATGAGGTTTTAGGAGCAGCGAAGGCTCTGATGAGGTGTTTGAGGCTCCTGCTTGGCAAGCAGCAAGCGCCACTGCGGGCTTGTACAGCTCTCTCCCTGTTAACTTGATGGCATTTTCACACTGCCCTTGAAGCTACACCGGAGACAAAAATAAGTAACATACATGTGTGCCATGTGCCTACAGGTTATAGGGGTGGGGGGTCAGAAGGAGAGGCTTACGGACTGCTACGGAGGTGGGTGGGAGAAGCTGCTGCTGGTGAGAAAAGCAAATTGTTACATGTGTTCATGGAGTCAGAATATTCTGAGTTGGAAGGGACCCACAAGGATCCTGGAGTCCAGCTCCAGACTCTGCACAGCACAATCCTANAAGGCGGGGGAATTACCCCAGTAAGCACCAAACACGCCCCCGCCTGCCAAAACAGAGACGGGAACCTCACGTCATTCCTGTCTAACGACCGTGCTTTACAGGTAATCTGGCCAGGAGGGTAACTCGTGATTTTTGTGTGCNGGGAGCCTGTTCCAGTGCTCAACCACCTTCCCTGGGGGAGGAACTTTATCCTAATATCCAACCTAAATCTCGCCTGGGACATTACCTCGGGTAAGCCTGAACTTCCCCAGCAGTTCCCTTAGGAAGGGGGACCACAGACTGCAAGGGAAATTTGCTCATCGAGGACATCATCGGTTGCCCCAAGTCAGTCATCTATGCTGGACATCTAAGGCAGAGCTACAGGCTCTCTTGTTAGTCAGTGGAGAGAAACAAGCAGCTTCAGCATGAAATTCCTCTCCTCCTCACTGGACTGGTCTTTGAAAAAGCATCAAGAAAACAGTCCAAGTAAAAGCAGAAGGTTAACCCTGAAATAAAGCACATGGAGACCTTTTGGGGGAGTGCTGATTCAAAGGGAACTTGAACTCTGAAAGAAGAGGCAGTTCCCTGCAGGTGATTCCTCCCATGGGCAGGAAAGCAGGGCTTTGCATGGTTTCTGTAACTATCAGACAGGGTGGGGAGCAGGGGGGGTGAGCATTTCTGGAGCAACCTGCTTGTGGAACACCTGGAGCATTTATGGAGCATTTCTTTGCCAGCTTCATCCTCTCTGGAACAACCTGCAGATCTTCAAATTATGGAAGGAATGTCCAGGGTGAGACTCAGCTTCTAGCAGAAGTCCTAATTCTGGGATTCCTCTGGAACCAAGTGGGAACGGAAATTGAAAATTACCAAAGACTCAAAACATGAGCCAGGACAGCTGGAGACTTTGCAAAAGGAGTTCAAGCAACATCTGGAAACTTCTAAGAGTTTTTTAAGAGGTCACCTGTAGACAAGGATAAAAGACTTCAGTGTCCAGAGAGAATGCAAAATTCTTCTGGAAGATTCCCAGTTTAAAGAGGCAGGATGGATCAAAGAGGTGATCAGCAGCATGAGTATCATGCAAAATAATGTTTTCCAGAAAATAAGAGGCACAACAAAAGCTTTGCCCAATTTATAAGCCAAGATGAACCACAGCAGAGAGTTAAGAAATTGAGAAAATTGGTGAGAAAAGGAAATAAAAGGCTTGCAGGTTACCACAGGAAAAAACAGCCTCCTGCTGCAGACAAGAGCTGGCCAGCACACAGCCTACCACCAACATCCACCAGCATTTCCAGACTCCAGGAGGAAGGAATCAGACTGTTTACCCTAGCTGAATCAGTGCAAAAGCCACCATATTTGAGGAAAAGACATCATCTGGGAGATTTGTTCAGCTCTGTCCATAACCATGGCATGAGGGAATGACTCTGAAGTGGGAGGCCTAGGAGTCAATTTGATGGGGTCAGCTCTTATGTCAGTGAGCACTTGCCTTCAGGAAAAGAGATTAAATTATCTAGTCTGGCTGTATGACTGGAATCCACCATCAAATTAGAGAGAGCTGGTCAGCTGTGTGCCACAAAGTGGGGGACAAAGAGAATTCAGCTGAAGGATCTGGATTATTTTGGTTGAATAACAAGGTATTCAACCAGGGGAAATTGGACGTTACCCTATTCACAGATTTTTCAGCAAGGGGATGACCAGATTGAGATCGAGGAAGAAGGGAAATGCAAGCACATAAAAACCTGAGCTGGGTCAGACAAAAGGTCTTGTAGTCCTGGAGTCCAGGAGTCTTGGAGTCCAGGAGGAGATGCTTCAGGAGGAGCAGACAAACAGAGCATGGACATAATGCAAGCTCCCTGTGCCAGTCTCCCAGATCGTTGGAGATTTGTTGGTTTGCAGGGCAGATCATTCCTGAATCAGGAACGATATCTCTGTGTTTAATGGGAAGCCAAAGATGCCTTAAGAGGCTGAGGAATGTGCCAAATACTGAAATCATGTGCTGCAGCAGAGCATTGGGCCAGGAAGCAGGCAGTGGTGGGAAGGTGGTCAGTCCTGTCAGCACTGCTCTGTGGCTCACATAGGGACAAGAAAAGAGAACTTCCACCTCAGGGAGTACCACACACACCCAACGTATGTAAAGCAAGAGAGACAGAGGCCATGCAAAAAGAGAGCTGGGCTCAGAAGCAGAAATAAAATAACCTGAGTGTGGGAAGGTGGTGGGCCAAGACAAGACACAACGTGCAGCGAGCCCTTTGTAGAGATGCAAAATGAGGAAAAGGGGGGAGACCCAGCGGGGGGACAGAGTCAGGACCACGTTTTTGTGAAGGACTGGTGCAAAAACCTTACCAGGGGGACACTGGTCACAGTCTAGTATACTTTGGCCCATCTTAGGCCATGTGAAATGGGTGTTCCAGAGATGGGCCAGTCTCCCAAACCAGCCTGTGGGCTAACGGTGACCGAGCTAATCAGCTTGTAGTGGATAGTGGTGACAGGAGGATGTAGACACTTCCAAACCTGGAAAGGTCAGAAACAAGGCACTGGAGCAATAAGTGAGGCATGATGATGTCCTGATAGACACCAGGAACTGTGCCTTATCCCATCAGTTTGGAAATTCCCTTTAAAGATGTGTTTCCAGTGAAGCTAATTGTTTGCAGGTAGCTGAGGACCTGTCCTGCCTTCGGGGACTGTAAAAAATAAAGGTGGCTCCGCTCTGAGGTCACTGCCAGCCCTGACTGATGGGCCAGTCTGAAGCCTGCCTGGAATCCTGGGACCTTTAGGGACTCTTCCCCAACAGGTCAGTCAGATCTTGGGTATGTGATACAGAAAGGATCTCCATCTGTCCGTTGGATGCCTTCCAGGAGCATCAACCAGGAACAAGTAAAACAACCTCGCCCCTAAATTCCCCCTCAGAAGTCCCTGGAAAGAAGCTCTGGCTGAGCATGAAGGCCCCTTGGATGATGGGTTCGGTTTGGTCAGTCACAAGAGATCTGAAAGCTGTATATCAACAGGCAGAAATGACAGAAAAAGACAGATGAGAAAATTGCTCTCTCAGCAAAGCCTGACTTGGCAATTTAGTGATGGTTGGGGGCTTATGTAAAGCCTCAGCTGCACTGGAGAGGCTGGTGGGGAAGGTAGGGCACACCATGCCAACAGGAGGCCTTGGAGGGACTCAACCTTCCAAGAGGTCTCTTGTGCTTAGGCTATTTATGGGTACGCACCGAGACCTTTGAACAAGTGGTAGGTACATGGACAACATGGCCTGTGATAAGTTCAAGGCTGACAGTCTGTAAATGGTCCCAAAGGAAAGGGAGTTGTTCCAAGAGCAGGTAACTTCAGCCTGCTGCACAAACTGGTGATGGGGAATTTCCACTGAAAAAAGCAAAAGCGAGACTGCCCGGAGCTGGCCCGCTCCCCAGAGCTGCAGGTCCACAGGACTCTGCTCCTGTTACAGAAGGAGATGTGTTGTTTGTAGATGTGCTAACATTGCAAAACCTTGCTTGGGCGCAGTGACAGAGGGAGAGGATTTCAGTGGCCAGCAGAATGAGATTTAGCAGTTTCCACCTGTGCAGTTCTTGCCAGTGGTTAAATTTACTGATGAGCTCTGCTGGTATTTGTACAGGAGGAACAGTGTAATCAGTGTACAGATTTGTACAGGGGTGTAGGCCGTGAGTCCCTGCACTAGCTCATTCTGTGGGATTCCCAAATGCAATTTGCCCAAGCCTTTAGGAAAATGGCCATTTTGCAACTGCTCAATTAGCTACAGCTCTGGTCATAAGTGGAGCAGGCATGACTAATCCAGGCGGCACTTTTGGGGTGCATTGCAACAGTGTCATAAAGAGTTGATTCTTCAGCGAGATGAATGCAGAGAGGGAGATGCTTGTTTCCTTTCAAACCACTTGTAGATGTGCAAATACTTCCAGTTCACTCAGGAGAGCCAAGGAAGGGAAGTGCCAGAGGAGAAATGTGAGCTCTTGAAGGTTCATCACAGAAAGAATCCCAGTAGGATATAACTAGAAGATTAGGTGGGAAACTCCACTGCCCTAGAGCACAATATACATACATTTGGAGCACAACGGAGTGTTGGATACCAAGGGAAAAGCATTCTGGTCATGGTGGAAAAGCCTGAAATGAAAGGTCAAATAAGGCATAAAAGTTCTAGTGCATGGAACAACCTATAGACAATGTTGTTAGGTGATGTCTGGAGCAAGAAGTTCTGAGATTATTATTTTAAGAGCTGGCAAACATTTTAAACCACACTGTGTTTCTGTACATTTCCAACAAGCCTTAGCTAATTTAAGGGGAAAAGTCCTACACGGGTTAAGAATCAGGAAGGATGTAGAAAATGCAAGCAGGAGATGAATGCCCCTATTGCACATAACAGTCCCACAGAAACACAGAGACGCCCCATGAAACAGTATCTGACAGACTCATTCCATTAATGGGCTGCATTGCCTGGTGTCCTTGGGTTTCTGTCTGAAGCAGATTCTAAAGGCTGCGGACTATTTCACAAAATGCCCTGGAGCTTGTCTGTTAGGACACCAGTGCCAGATGTCCAAGTGAAAGACGTCCTCTCCCGCCACGTCCTAGGGGTTATGGGAGGATTGCACAAAGCTCGAGGGGAGAAACTCTGAATCCAGAACTTTTCAGCAGATCTGTGGGGTGGTTGGGATCCCTAAAACAGCTCCATGTGACCACAGCCTGAAGGGTTGGTGTCGTTTGTTGGGCTTTTTTTGTTTTTGTTTTTTTTTTTTAGACTCTTCCAATCAAGTGGCCTGCTCCTCAGAACTGCCTGAAGTGGTAACACCCAGCATATTCCAGTCCTTTGGGAGGCCCCAGGAGAAGCAAAGCACTTCCTTACCATTTTGATGAAAACCTAAGGCCTTCTGCATGCCTTTTTATGGGCTTCTGGGAGAAGAAGAAAGAGTTTTGGGTCATGCATAGAAGCACATGTTCCTTTTTTTTTCTTTCTTTTAATCGAGTGGAAATCTGGGATATTTTACAGTCTTAGAAGAAACATTGTGAAAGTCTTTAAAAGGATAAACCTAGAGCAACACTGTTGAACTTGCTGCATAAGGCCATATGGTACTCCTCTGGATATTTATGGTGACTACACACTACAGTGGGGTCCCAGGCTGTCACAAGGCCCATTAGACCCCCCTTAGAAAATGTAGTAGGAAAACAACACACTGGGCAAACAAAACTTCAGGGTTTCCCACTTCTTCTGTCCTTCACTGCAAATGTAAAGCTGTGGAAAACTGAGGCTGGAGAAGCTGAAGCACAGATCCCTTTCCTCCCTCCAAAGGCGTAGAGATTGCAGGAACACTGAATGCACCTTGAGAACACTCTGGGAGTGGCTGCCTGGGAGGAAATGAAGGAGCAGAAAACTACGAGAAAGGGGAGTGCAAATGTTTTGGATTAGTGATAGGAAAATACCTTCCTGAAGCACACTGTGTAATTACAGTAAATAAGAACATGTCATTCACCACTTCTTAAATTATTTTCCCTCATTCACAAGATGGTGGGTTTATTAGAGCCTTGTCATTTTGAGCTCCTTCAGAATAAAGGAGGAGGCTGAGAGGTCAGGTGTGGGAGGGAAGCCAAATCCTTCTAAATCCAAGTGTGCAAGACAGGTGGGACAGTCTCCCTCCTCTATGAAACAGAAGCTACCCCATTCCAGACTTGGCTGCAAACAGGTGAGTGCTGAGAAGATGTGAGAGAAGTCAGAGGAGAAGCCCAGTGTGTGTTTTAGGGTACAGATGCTACTTGGAGCAGGCTGGCTCTGAGCAAAGAGCCCAACTGCTGTTGTGTGAGTCCTCCTGGGTTCTGGTTGGGAAGGGCTGAACTTTTTAGCTAGAAGGACAGGAGGAGAAATTAGGGGATCTGTTGGTACCTGTCTGCTTCAGCCACCACCCCAGATCTATCTGGAATGTGCAAGCAAGGAGAAGTCCTCTGCATTGTATAAACAGCACTGGACTGGAAAACCAAAGTATTCCATAGACATAGGCACCAATGGCAGTCCAGCCCCAGACCACAAGCAGGACAGCACAGAGCTCAGCACAGACACTCAGGAGAAGGGACAGGCATGTGTGATGATCACTAAAACCCCCTGTCCCAGAGGGAAGGATAAGTCAGCCCTTAGACCCATCCTAGCTTGTCAGGACGTATCCAGGATACCTCTGGACCTTGTACCAGCTGGGAAATACCCCCTCAACCATTGTGCCTGAATTCCCTGCTCTCTCCAGCGTGCCCTTTGCTCCCAGACCAGATGGCAGCATGGTCCCGTGTGCTGGCAGTGCTCCCTGGGGTGTGCAGTGCCACAGGGAGCTGCCCCATGGTGCGTGGGGCTCTGAAGCTCTTGCAAATCCTGCTTGCAGGGTGACTTGCCTGCAGTGTTATTCACCTCCCTGGTGTTTTACCAGGCTGCTGCAGCCAGGCAGGAGCACTGTGTGAGCAGTAGTGGTGGCAGGCCTGGCAAGCCTCCCTTCTTCACAGGGAGACTCTCCTCCCCTCGATGAGCAGGTTTCCAGACAGCTGCCTTTTATTAGGGCCAATTTCAGGAAGGCTCTAAGACGCAGCCTCGTTTAACTCGTCTCCCAGTCCTGTGCTCTGTGTCCTGCTGGGGAGGCATTGCATGACCCCTTCCAGCTGCCGGCAGCCAGGCTTTCAACGTGGCAAGGGGCCGGGCTGTGTCTGGGCAAATGTTTTCTTTGTGCGGTCAGAAAGCAGGGCTGGGCAGAGGCGCCGTGCCCGAGGCACATCCTGATGATGAGCCCCTGCCCACCCAGGCCACGCTGGGTCCCGATCTCCCACGTTGATGGGCAGGGACAGCGAGGGTGGCAGTGACCCTGGGTCTTCCCCAGGCATCGTGCTTTTATCTCAGGAGCAGCAGGGACACTCACCCTGGTGGGGAGGGATGCAGGGTGCCGGAAAAAGGGCCCAGGGTGCATCACAGGATGGGGACAGTGCCACCCACATGGCCCACCTGTGGGATGTGCTGGCACCCGCTGCCTCCGTGGCTTGGCTTTAGCGTTGGCTCCCCAGCAGAAGGTGGTGTGCACCCCAGCAGGACCACCAGGGACCCCTGTCCACAGCCAGGCATTGCTGAGGTTGTTGTTCCATCATCCCCACACACACGTGCACGCACCCCACAGCCATGAGGGTTCACATTTGCATAAAAATGCTTTGCATCCAAGATCCCAAGCACAAACCTGCCATGCCTGCTGGTGGCCTTGGCAAAGAGAAAGGCATTAAATCACCAAACCCAAGGCTTCAGCATGTGCCCATTAAAGCTCATGAATTTATGTCAAAGTTGGAAAAGGTCTGTGTTATGAAAAGGTCAGTGTTCTGTTTTATTGCCCTTTGCTTCCTTTGCTGTCCTAACAAGGTGTGAGGAGGAAGCCATTGGCTGGAGGGGTGCAGGACTCATGGAAGTGAGCGGATGAGGTGTGACATCCAAGCCAGGCAAAGCAGTGATGATGCTCACCCTACCCTCCTCCTGCTCAGAGCAGGGCAGACAGCAGGTCCCCACAGATCTGCTCTGCTGCGAGGAGAAGCCATGCAGCCATTTCAATACTTCCTTTGAACTTTACTCTGTGACTTTTTTAAAACAGCTGCGGCCAAAATTCAGCCCACGGATCTTGGCACAGGGTCCAGGCCTTTGCAAGAAGATCTCACTTGTGGGATTTCCTGTATGGTACAAACCACTCTTTAAAACCCCCTGTGTGTTAAGTCTTTAGCAAGGCAATAAGACCTTGACCAGCACAGTTTTTTTCCTGAAGATCAGAGGCATTGTGAGGTACAAACACCTGCACCTGCCCTTGGAGCTGAGCTGAGGTGTGGGAGCTCAGCTGGGCAGAGTCAGGCAAGCAGGACCACTACCACATCCCCATTCATACCCATCCATGGCAAGGAGATTGGAAGTAGATGATTTTTAAGGTCCCTTCCAACCCAGGCCATTCTATGATTCCGTGATTCCTCAGCCTCACAAACCTGAGGGAGACAAGAAAGCTTAGAGTTTTTTATTACCTTCCCTTTTTGCAGATTAGTGTTATAATTCCTGTTATATTTTTCATTTTAAATACAATTTATTTTGTGTAGCCAAAACCATTTAGAGGAGTTTCTTGAAGCTCTGCAGAAAGGGGACAACAACTGGGTGCTGGCAAGTGCCTGCAGCAGGACAGTGTGTCTCTTTTACGTCTCCATCTTCTGTGAGGCCAGTCCATCCACTCCCAGGAGCACTGCCCTCAACAGCTGGGTATTTTAGCCTCCGTTCTGGGGTTCTCCACTGCAAGAGTCCCCTCAAAGCACTTGGGTGTAGCTCAGTGGGGCAAAGTCCACACTGGCAGTTCAAGATCCCCACTGGCACCAGCAACAGATGCCAGAATCAGGGAAATTTCACATCTGTATCTTCATGCCTGGAGAATTCAGGCCAGATGAGACAAGAAGCAGAGACTTTCTCTGTAGAGGGAGGAAAAAGAATGCAAGATGCCACATTGATATCAATCACCCTGCTTTTGCCACTGTCTGGCAGCTGGAACCCTGGCAATAGGAGAGCTGGAGGCAGTTTCCAGCCTGGCCTGTGTGCAACATGGTGCCTTAGGGAACTATAATCAAAGTTTTGATTATTAGCGTAACATGGATCATAAAGAGGAAATAGAATGAAATAAAATGAAAGTGCAGCTATCAGCTTCCCTTGAGTTTAGCTTGATCTATTTTAAT
The DNA here is from genome assembly GCA_013397195.1 of Hylia prasina. Classification (NCBI taxonomy): domain Eukaryota; kingdom Metazoa; phylum Chordata; class Aves; order Passeriformes; family Sylviidae; genus Hylia; species Hylia prasina. Next base: position 104,844 of record VYXD01008929.1, read on the forward strand.
TTAAATGGAAAATGCCACATAACTTATCTATAACACTCTAAAGCCCTAGTCAGGAACATATTGCCAGCGCTAGATAGTGGCATGTTTTAGTAGCAATATGATGGACATAAAGCTCTTTAATACACACAGAAAAACCAGACCTCAAATGCTCTGTGAGGAAAATCATTTGGGCCTTGTCAAGAAAGTAGGGAGCTTGGGGCAGGAAGAAATGTACAGTAGCTGGCACAGGGTCCCACCGTGTACCTTGGCATCATTTTATCTGTTTCTGGAAGTTCTGAATGGCAAGAATAGAAAACATCCATTGCAAAGGTGCTGTGAGGCAATTTTGTGCACGTGAAGTATTTCAAAAGCCCTGGGAGCCTTGCCCAGCTGTCATACAGTGACCTCGGGCAGGGGGTCATTGCAATGAGCTCCCAATGTCCCTTCAGCAAAATGGCCGGAGGAGCTTCTCTCCACTGCAGTTTGCACCCCTGGTCCTGAGGGCAAAAGCTCTTGGCTTGATGGGCTCCTCCAAGACTGTTTTTATGTTCCTAACAGATTGCAAGTGGAATAAAATTCCTCTTCCCCTCAGAAAAGGCTTTGGAGAGGTGTGCAAGGTTTGTCTTCTGGAAATGCACCCTCACGTGGAGCTGGCACCCAGCTGGCAGGGACCGTCCCCGTGTCCTTGCGCCATGGCCCTGGGAAGGCAAACCTCTTCCAGCTCCCACCAGCACACTCGAGTCCCCACTTGATGTGGAAAGCACCAGGATGGTGTGGAGAGCATTGCTCCAGTGGCCTGGCTCCGATATCAAAGGCAGGTACATGGCCTTATTGCCCACTCGAGGCAGCTGCAGGACGGAGCCGCTTCCCTCTGCAGGGGGAAGCTCATGCACGGGGCCGGAAGCCATCATGGAACAGGCAGCTCAGGAAGGGGCCAGGGCCAAGATTTTGTTTTTAACCTGTTTCTTGTTTATTTAAGCCTTTGAGGAAGACGAATAAAAGCAGCCAGTGAGCGAGGCAGGCTGTGTTGCAATCGGAGCTGCGTGTGCTGGCCGGGTCGCATGAAGGCAGCCTGTGTGACAGTGGACACCTCCTGTCCGGCCACTGCTGAGCCCCCCACACCCACCAGCAGCTTGCACAGCAGCCAGGCTGCTGAGAGAAGGTGTCCTGAGCACATCCAGCAGCAGCTGGGGCTTTGGCTGGCTGCAGGAGAGCTGTGCTGCCTGCCAGGCAGTGCTGCGGGATCAGGGCGCCAGGGCTGCCGCTGCTGAAGGAGGAATTAGAGGCACAGATGTTTTGGTTATTTTGTGCAGAACAAGTTAAATAACTTGTTCCCTTTTGCAGAAAGGCATCAGTCCCAGATGCCTGGTCCCAACTAGTGCTGCCTGTGCCACAGGGCTCACTGCCTCCTGCCCCAGGAACAAGGACAGGCCAGTCCTACAGAGCTTCTTCCCCTCTGTGCAGCACCAAGAGATGTAGCACTGCTGCATAATTGATGCTGCCATGGAACAGCAGCAGATTTGCCATGATCAGCCGATTTTTGTTGCAGTTTACATCTCCCTTGCCTCATTCATCCCCCCCTCAGTTCAGGCTCCAGGTTTTGCTGAGGGCAAATTCATGTTCCATCAGAGCAATGCTTCCCAGTGAGAGCAGTGGTCCAGGTATGGGCCGGGGGGGAATGTCTGCCCCCACTTTCCCATCTGGTCTGGCTGCTACTTCCCCTGTCTGCAATCTCACAGTGCACTGTTTTGGGAGAACACTGCTCTGGGAACCCCCAACTATTCACACCAGGTCTCAGCAACGTGGAGCTGGCAGCTGGAACCAGGACTGGGATGGAATTCGAACCAGAATTTGACTGTAGAGCTGGGAGATAAACCCACAGTTTCATATTGCAGAAAGTGTAGATTCAGGTAGAGGTATCTTGTTGTTTTTTAACAGGCAGAGGATTACTGTCTGTTTGAAGCCATCCTGATTTTTAAAAGGGTAAATAAAATGTAAAAATTGGATTAAGTAAGAATGTCACCATGGGGAGGGTCTGACTAGTGCTTGGGGTCAAAGTACAATGTGTGGAATAAAGTGAGAGCATTGTGGGTTTGGATCCTCTAAGTTTCATCAATAGGAGCTACCTTCACCTCTTAATATCATTTTAAAAGGACCTATAAGGGGCGCTTGGTTTAACCCATTTCAAAGAGCTCTAAGCCAATGTTACAATGCTTTTCTGAAATGCTCCTTTCCCCTAAGAGAGAAGATGGACATGTCATAATCTAGTTGTAATTCTCCTTCCAAGTTTGCTTAAAAAGTATGTGAAGCCATTTCAGAAATTCAGCTGACCAAAAAAACCCAGCTCTGGCCAGTCGTTTCAGGCTAAGCTAATGCAATTATCATTCTTATCCATATTGTCATGCAGTTAGTCCCGCTGAGCCTAGCACTCAACTGTCCTGATTTTTCATCACAAATTCTCTTTGTTCCTCTTCAAGTATTACTCCTGATTAAGGTCTGTGATTTGAGGAACTTAATGTCAGATTTTAAAGTGACAGCTGATTTTTCTTTGAGTGAGTTTGTTTTGTATGGATAAGCTTTCACACAGCATTGACATATTTTTGACTCCTCTTTACCTTTTGGTTTCCTTTGTAGATACTGTTCTTAATGTCTCTGAAAAGACTGTTGAGTTTGTGCTCTCAGAGATAGTAACAAACCCTCTTGCAGGTGTTGTTGTGCAGTGGGGGGCAGACATGAAATGGAAGCAGGCACCAGGAATGCAAATTCCCACTGCAATCTGGGTCACATGTCCACAGGGAATTATAATTCCTCGCATGCTTTCTCACACAGCAGGACACAGGACCAGAGGGGCTGCTGCCTTGGACGGGGCTCTCAGCACATCTACTCCACTCTCTTCTCTCTGAAGGCGCCCAGTTGCCAAGTCCTGTAGAGCCAGAACGAGAAACACCAGAATGGCCAATCCTAACTTGCTTATAGGAAAATATTTTCCTAACCCTAGGCATATATCACTTGGCATGTCCCCTGAAGAGCTCTGGTTTATATCCCTTCTGCTTGATTATCTCCAATGAGGTAACCCTGGAGATATCCACAACCTTTATAAATGCCCATGCATTTTTTCAGAGCTCCTGAGCTCTGCGTCTCGGCAATCTCCGGTGGCAGTGAATCCCAATCTTGCAATGCTCTGCTGAGCACATCCCCATTCCTCCTGCCATTCACTGCTCATTTTAAAAACCAAATCAAGCATTCCCATTCCCATTCCCATTCCCATTCCCATTCCCATTCCCATTCCCATTCCCATTCCCATTCCCAGGACTCTCTTGCCCCAGCCTCCCTCAGGTTTTGCTCTCTGCTCTCTGTCAGTACCACTTTTATTAATATTCTCTTTCACCCTGTGATCCATCTTTGCACAAGAGCTGTCCAGTCCTCTTGAGCAGGAATCTTTTTGGCTCTCGAGGCACAGAATTGCCTGCCCTCCTGGGCATCCTTCTCCCTCCTTTACTGCTCCACGCCAGGACTGCAGATGTGGTACGGATTATTTTGAGGTCTGGGCACAGGGGCTCACACTATAGATAAAACTGTGCTGAAATCAGGAGCTGTCTCAGCCAAGTTACTGATAAGATTTGCTTTTGTTACCCTGATCTGGGCCAAGACCTACAGCAGGGACATCAGCCAGGGTCTGTCAACTCCTTCCTGCAACTTCTATTCCACCCTGGCAAGCCAGATCTCCACCCTCACCTTCCCTGTGTCACTGAGGCCATCTACCTGCCCATGCCAGGACTCCTGACACAAGTGCACCAGACCTCATTTTGTGTAGGAAAATGTATGTCCATAATCCCTGGTTGGGATCCACAGTGCTGGCAGTGGGCAATCTGCTCTCAGCCCACTCTCAGTGCTGTGCATAGAACAGGTGTAAAAAGAGTAGGAGAGGGATTATAAGAGTTATTACAGCTATCAGAGAGACAAAAAAATTAATCTAGCACAGCCATGGTACTCACATGGCACATGGAGAGACATCAGAGTGAGGGTTTGACTGGTAGCATCCCTTTGACAGTGCCTGTGAGAGCAAAATACATCCTTCAAAAGTTCCCACTTCAGCTTTGGGCTGTGGCTGCCCAGAGGAGAACTCCTGGGCTCTGGACACCAGGCAAAGCCACCAGGGAGCTGCCTGAAAACACTGCTGTCACCACACAGGAGGCTCTCCTGTTGCCCTTTTAAGCTGCTTATGGATGCCTGAGACAAAAGGCTGATTTTGTTTTGCCCTGTCGTTTGAGCTCAAGGTGGGACTGGAGCAGTGGATGTCCAAGGGCACGACTCCCCATGACTGCACCCATACAGAGTGGCCTGTGCTGGCAGGAGGCAGATGACAGTCACAGATACCACTGACATAATTTTAAGGCTGGGTGAACACACTGCAGCTGGGAAAACACTAAAAAAAAAAGGCATTTACACACCTTGTACAGGCAACTGCATTATAGGCAGCTCTGGTAGGGATGTTTGCTTTTCAAGTTACTCAAGACATCCCATTATACAACCCCCTTTTTAACTAAAGCTTTGCCAAGCATTTTGAGGTGATTTTTTCCATGCTGTATGGCTGCCTCTGACATCTGTGAGGGAAAGATCCGGCCAAATGGGCTGGGCCAACACCTGGCACCACGCACAAGAGGAGAGGGCAGAAGCAACTGTTTTTCACCACATGAGGTGCTTCTGATGACTTCTGCTGAATGGCTTGAGCATAGCCTTGCTTTAGAGCAGGGGTTTGAAATCTGGCATGAGGGCTCAGTGTCATGTCAGCGGTTTGCCATGGGTGTTTCCGCTGCCTCCCATCCTGCACCACCTCCCTGCTGCTGCCAGTCCCTGGATTGTCTGAGGTGTCTCACCTGGTACTCCCTGGTTTTACAGCCCTGTTAATGAGCCATGGGACTGCCAGAGTGGCATGAGACCATGGGATTTCTGTCCTTTTGTGATTTGAAAAGCTGCACTCAGAAAGTTATGTTAGAAATTATTACAGCTGCACAGTGAATTATTGAGAGGTTTAGAAGTGCCAGGATTGAACTGACCTGTGCAAATTCAATTCACTGTCCAAAGCTGATTTAAAAGAGATATCTGTTGCTGTTTTCTTCATCCCACACAGCTGGTGTTTCCATCGGAAGTTTCCTGTAATTTTAGTTACAACGTATTTATAACCCCCAACCTTTTGGTGCTTTTTTCAACATAGCTTGAACTGGAAGCTCCATATTTGAAAACAGCTGAGATTTCACAAATGTTGTTGTGTATCCTAAAAGAAATACTCTTCCTTGCCTCTTTTGCAGCAATGACATGGAAGAGATGTTTAGGAGATGTTGATGTTTCTGCCATCAACCCACCAACTTTTGTCTGGATATCTGAGAACCCCCAGGTTAGCAGTGATGGGACACAGCTCTGTGAATGATGGTCCTGAATCACAGGATGGTCTGTGGGTTTTCAGCCACATGGACAGACCATTGTAATTGTCTCTCTATGTTGTCTCGTTGTGTGTGAACTGATTTTTATAAATGACACTCTAACAGTGCTACAAGAGCAGGCAACTGAAGTTTAAATTTCCCTGGGCATAGTGTTTCTAAAATACAGCCAATAACTCCTCTGCAGCAGAGGAAATAAAGGTATGACTGACCTTGTTTTAAGGGCATTTGCCTGGGCTCAGATGGCAGGAGGACAGCTCCCATCCCCGCCACAGGCTGCCTGTGTGACCTCAGACAGCCTTCAACCCAGCTCACCGGGCACATTTAGGGATGCACATCCCATTGGCATTACCTGGAGATAACCTGAGCACCCTGTGGACCTGCTACACTGAGGGTCCTCAGGAGAGGCTTTCTCTCATCATCTGGGCAGCCTCTGTCTCCTCCTACACTGCCAGTTCCCTGCACACCTTGCCAGGCTGGGCACTGAGGTGTGCTGCTTTGCTCTTCTCACGCTGTGGGACTTCCCAAAGAAAGAGGAAGGGCCTGGAGAGAAGGACGAGTCCACAGCTGCAGAAGGAGATTTTCTGGAGTTAAAGACCATTACCAAATATTGAGGAATATTTGGTGCAGTGAGCTGGGATGATCTAGAATGGTGTAGAGGAGAACCCTGCTTCACCACAGGTCCTAAGGAATGGATAATAAGAAATTAATACTAAGAAACACAGAGGGTCTCTGGCAGGAGGGAGTGACACAACAGGACAATTGCAACGGCATCTTTGACTCTGCTGTGCTTGTTAGAAGACTGTGCTTTCAGCATTGTTCCATTATCACAGTTTCCCTTTCAGTTAGTGCACAGCTCCATGGATCTCAGTTATAACCTCTGGATTCCTGAGGGATTTGTGCAGGTGAAGAGCTTAACTGTCTTAGGTGTAGCCAATTTTGTGGGTAATACTGATGTGGAGTGAGTGGCATTTGCAGCTAATTAAAAATGCTGCACTTTAAAATAATTTCTGCTAATTACAAAATCTTTAGCAGCAGTATTTTAACCACATTTTCCATGTTCCATGGGGATTTGAACTCTGTTAATTTTGCACTGATGCTCTCTTGGCACCGTTTAGCATATCAAAAATGGCCATGAAATTAAAAAACCTTAGCCATTTTTACTTCTCTAGGAATTAATGCTAGCAGGAACAGGAAAGAGTTTAGCTGTAGGAAAAATGTGACTAAATTCAGACCCTCTCCTCTCTTTTTTCCCCACAAAAGGACATTATGTTATAGTGCTGACAGACCCACAGGAGCACAGGAGCTGCTGTGATTGCTGTGCCAGGAGGAGGATGCACAGGGCCACGATTCCTTGTCCCTTAAGGCTGGACAATGACTTAGTGCTAAATCCCATTCTCTTGGCCTCAAAATGAGTCAGTACCTGTCAAAATCAGTACCCTGGTGTTTTAACTCCTACTCTGAGCACTGGCCACTGAGATGCAGCAATGTCAGACACCAAACCAGCATCAGAATGAGCACTATGCCTCGAGAGTGTTGTTCCCAGGTTCCTGTTCTGCCTCACAAACAACACTGCTTGCCCCTGTAAGACAGAAATGTCCTTTAAAAAGGGTGAAAAAGAGAGGGGGAATGTGAGACTTCTCTTTGGAACAAGGCAGAGAGCATTTGCATGTCCTGACATCGTCACAGCAGCCCAAACAACATCACTCTGTGAATTTGCAAGAAAAATGGCTCCGTTATTTAGCAACGAAATCTCCAAATCAGACTCTGACAGTCACTCTGAAAAACGACATAAACATTCAACACAAGAACAATCAAAAATACATCAGATGTTATATTTTTTTTAACTGAGGGAAGACTCACAGCATTCCACTGAATGCATGTCTACACAGATCAATGTCAGCTCTTATTCATTTGCTACTTCTAACTATGTGCATTTATTCCTGTTCCTTGGGCCTTAGTCACCTAGCCACTGTGAGGGCTTTGTTCTGCATGCTCCGATGAAACGGAATTCTGGGTCTTTATCTGGAGCACAGGGCACATCATTTTCTAGTCCTTTATCATCCATACAGCATCCTATGACTGGCCCTGCACACAGTCCTCGCTGGTAACCTCACTATGGCCGTCCTCTCTGGAACAAGGGGGTATCCAGGAGAGTTATCAGCCTGCCTCCTCCACTGGATTGCTCATGGATCCCATGCACATCTTGGAACCTTTCCTTGCCTTTTTGAGCCACAAAGCTGCATCAGTCCTGGTGGGATGTGCCTGGCAGCAAGGATTTGTTCTATGTGTGCTTTCCCCACTTGTAAACTGAGCATCATAATACTTGCCTAGATCAAAGGGGGTACGGGGAGAATTAAATAATTAATGTATGTAAAGCACTTTGAAAGATGAAAGATGCTATATAAGTACAAAGTATTAACTACCTAAAAAAAAAAAAAAAAAAAAGGAAGAAGAAACCAAACTGGTTACAGATGTAAGCCTCCAGTTTATTCTGTAAGACAGGCATGAAATCAAATAGTTGCCACTAACAAATTAGGAGTTTGATTATGCCAAGCCCTAACACAGCTAGTCAGGGGACTGACAGCCCTGCCTTCTCCTGTGGCCAAGTTAGGGCACCCATATGAGCAAGAAGGCTCCAAAAGCATAGCCATAATGGAGATTTGGAAGGAAAGGCACTTCCTGCATCACTGAATCATCTCAAGCCCCATGTCAAATGGTACAATTCAAAAATTGATGCTGCAGGGTCTTACAACAAGCTGTTCCTTGCTGTTCCTCCCCCTCACTGCTCCAATGGCCAGAATGGTTCACGGGCTAAACACACTCATGGCCATTTGTATCCATTTGTCCTTGTGCCAACATTGTTTTAAGTTTAACACAGGATATTTATAGAGCAATCATGTTCTCTCTAACCTCTAACGTTGTTGGGCAGAACCAGGCAATCCCTTTCAGTTTCCTCTTGTTAAGTAGGGTCTGCAGCCCCCACCTTATAGGAGCACCCTTGGTTACACTTTCTCTAATAGAGATGAAGTTCATCTTTCTCTAATAGAGATGAATAAAGCTGAGTGCAGCTGCCTCACGGGGCCCACAAGTACTTGTTCTCCATCACCAATACTTTTCAGTCCCCTGTGGGAAATACTTGATTCATCCTCTCTCACATTTACCTTTTCTATGGCCGTGCTGTGCTGCCATTTCCAAGCAATCCTGTGACAAGCCAAGGCGCCTGAGAGCTTTTATTTTCCCAGAGAAACTCTGGCCCTTCAGCCTTACGTGCCAAACCTTACATTTGGCACAATTGAATTTCGTCCTATTCCCATTGTTCCCACCCTCGAGGTCACACAGTTCTTCCTGTTTGATAGGCTGGGGCCTCTCTGTATTGACAAGCGCTCGCATGTCTGTGTCATCAGGAAATTTCACCACGCACTCCTCCCTCTTTTGTGTGACAGAAAAATATGGACTAAAAGCAGTCCCCAGGCAGCCCTCAGACAAATCCACCAGCAGCTACCTTCCACATCTGCTTTCAGCTCATCTTGCTTTCACCTCCTACCCCACTGTGCCTCACCTATCTTGCAGAGATAGTTGAGGTTCTTCTGGAGGGAAAGATGGTGCAAGTCCGTAGGGCTTGCTGGACCCAACCATGCTTTGGAAGTGGTTGTGTTCCCTTGGGAACATTGCAAAAGAGAGTCAGACAAGTTGCGAAGCTCTGACATTTCATAACAATGTCAAGCCAGGGAAACATAATACCCAGAGTAACTCGGGATGGGAGGGAATATGCTTCAACATCTGGTGGAGCACATGCAGTAATTCTGGCAGCACACTGAGCTCTGTGTCCTCAAGAACCCTTTTAAATTACAACATGAAGCCATGTTGGTATTGCTGCTCAGAGGGAAACTGAGCCCAGGTGGAGGGCAAAGACAAGGGCCAGGGGCTGTTCCAGAGAAGAGCTGTGCAGAGGTTGAGGGCCCCAAATCTGTCACACAGTTCTAGCCCAGACCCCAGGCCTCTGTTTCACCTCAGATGAAGGCCAGGAAGCTTTGGTCATTTGTGGAGATGATTTATAGATGGTTTACTTTGATGCAGCAATGCAGGAAGCAAAGGGATACTGATTTTTGGGAGTAACCAGCTCTTTGTGAGTCCGAAGATTATGGCCCAGCACCTACTGGGCCCTGTAGTTGCTAAGGCAAGCTCAGGAGAAGACTGGAAAAGATGAACCCCAGTATACTCCGGTCTCCTGGGAAGATCATGGGGTCCACCTTTGAACCAGCCATGAGGTAAAGGCAAATCTTGGCCATACCAGGGTCAGCAACCAGTGTCATTTGGGCTGAAGAAATCAGCTCTGGCACTCAGGCACTTCAGGGCTCCGAAGAGGACTCTGAGAAAAGCCACCACTTATGGGAGACCCAGGCTGGAGGAAAGTCACAGCCACTTGCTTTTGAAAGACTGACTTCTCAGAAAATTCCAGCTTGTGCCTTCCAGAGGACCCAAAAGTCAGTGCCTGTGAATACATCAGGCCTTGAAGTACTGCTGGAGCAGTAAGGAACACAGTGAGACTGCCCAAGTGCCAGCGTGAGACCTTGAGCCAGCTGCAGAAACAAAGCCCTGAGTGTCTTTGCGTTCCAGAAAGTGCAAGAAATGAGATACGTGTGAATGTGCTCCACAAAGTTTGTCCTGGATCTTTGGAGAGAACACCTTATTAGAGCTGCTGGTAGCATTACACTGGCTCAGAAGCAGTTTTTTCATGTGTCTCTTGAAAATAAGGGCTTTCTAATTTTATTACAAAACATCCACTGGTGTGGGACAAGCTGAGCACATTTGGTACCCACTGCTATGAAGCTCCTTCATTTATGCCTCTCATTAATGAAGAGTGAGAGCAGGAGCCCTTGCCCTTCCCTCTGCTGCCCACAATGCCTATGTCCTGGCATAAAGCCACAGGCAGATTTCCTGGAAGTTCTGTATTTGGTTTAAGGCAGCATCCTGAGCCCTGCATGTGCATGGGAGCATTCCTGTGAGCACAGACATAGGACAGACCTAATGGTTATCCTCAACAAGAATATAGCTGAGGGGATTTGCCTCTGTTTAACCAGGTAGTTATTAACACCTGGTGAGAAGATCTAACAGCCATAATATCTCATTAACATGTTTTGATGGACAACAACCTCTTCAAATGTGCATGGAAGAGAGAGAGGACCGGCTTTGGAAAGGGCACAGTGTTGGTTTTCAGACTCCTTAACCCTGCTCAGCAAGATGCAAAAGTCTCTGGGCTGGTATAAAACACTCACCAGAGCGTGGTGATGTGTAGAGCAAGCTGCAGCACTTAACTTTGCTTTTGTGTAGCATGGCAGCCTCTCACTCCTTCCTTCTCCAGCCTGGTTTTGAGGGACTATCAGTTGTAGCCCCTAAGGATCCTCTCCTGGCCTCATGCAGAAATGTGATAATATATGCCTTCCACCCCAAAGAACCTGCCATAAAAGTAGAAGATGAACCAAGAACAGTCAGATGATTATGGACAGCTTAAGGCACTGTTAAGTTTTATACAGGAGATCCCCACAAATGCCTGGGCCACCATCGGGATTCAGGGAACCACAGCTGGAGGTGACGAGCCCCAGGCACAAGGCATCTAATGCAGCTCTAGCAAAAGCAAAGGTCTAGGAATTTAAACTGGTGTAGCACAAGGCTTTTAACGACTGCAAGGCACAATTTCTTCCCAAACTGATTTTTTTATATGCACGAATTTACTTCATGGTCAGAGGCAACGGAGGGAGTAAGGTGGAGTAAGGTGCATTGTTAAATTTGCGGCCTCCAGGGGTGGAGTACTCTGACATTAAATGACTCCAGTTCTCTACTTCTTTCCACATCTGTCAGCCCAACCAGCTAAAGTGAAATGCTCTGTACCTTGGTCTTACCCCTAGTGATGCCAAAAGGACACATGGAGCACATGCAAAGAATGCTGTGGGATGGATGGTTCCTCTGGAGGTCACCTGGCACAACCCAGCTCTCACAGCAGAGCCTACAGACGCTCAAAACAACATGAACTGGCCTCAGAAGAGCCTGTCAAAAAACAAGCCTCACCTCCAGATGACCTGAACTTTAAAAGTGGCTGTGGCAGAAGACAGCCTGGATTGCATGTGTTGGACCCATTTCTAACTGGCCTTGTCTTTTATGCGAATGTGCTTTCAAGAGCTACATGTTGTTATTATCTGTTGTCAATGGGCATGAGGTTTTGGAAATCACAGCTTGACTTTAAACCTTTTTTCAGGGAGAACCTTCCATAATTTGCTTTAATGGGCAACCCCTCCCTCCCAGTCTGGCCCAGTCTTTGTGCTGAGCTTTGGGTACTTGGCAGTGCTTGGCCCAGCTCTGCAGTCCATGGCTTGCTGCAGGCTGAGGGGATCACGGGAGCAGGAAGCAAGGGTTAGGCAGGGTCTTGCCTTATTCTTAGCCCAGACTGGCTTGGAGAGTGGTGATCCTTTGGCTGGCTGTGGCACATTTGGCTCCCTCCCAACTCCAGCCGTCATACTGGGGGTGGCATCTCCGAGGGGACCCCTGGGTCAGCAGCTTTTTTGGAGTTGCTCCTTGGGCAGAGGGAGCCAAATGTCCCACAGTACTTGGGGCAACAAGGACAGCCCTGTCCAAGCTTTTGTTCCTTGTTAATTCTGCTGCTCTGGAGTTTGTGCTGCAACCCTGCCACTGGCACTTAGCCGGGGTGCTGATGCCTGGGAAAAATATCTGTGTAAATGCGACTATGTGGGAGTGAGCGCCTGTGCGTCTCTGGCAGCCCAACCACACCAGTCCCGCTCTATTTCCAGGGTAAAGATGGCAGTGGGGAAAACATCCCAGCTTTCTGGAGTCCCATGCAGTGCTGTGTGTCCTCGGCCCTAGGAGAAGCAGTAGGAAAGGCTGTGTCACCACAAAGCTGCAGCCCAGACCTCGTCTTTTCCACGCCTGGCGTTGTGTGTGCTCTTTGACTTGCTGTCACCCGGGCTGCGCTGCTTTCTGGCAAGGAGAGGAACAAGAGCAGGCAATGTTTTACAGAGGATGGTGTCTGGCCATGGAAAAGCTGTGCAACATGACTCATTTTGTGTAAAGGACATGAAATTACAACTGTGTGCCACATGAGAGATGCTAGCTGGGCTCGAATCAAAAAAGAAATCCTCATCCAGGAAGGGTATTCAAGCATGTGCTTAATTTAAGAACATACTTAATCAGGGCCTTTGGGTATAAAAGGGTAATGATTATTCTTGTGTTGCTGGGAAAATCCAAGTGACATCCGGAAGATGTATTACTCGAGAAAATTTAGTGTTATTTCAGTGTCCTCGTTTAATCTTTCCATTTCCAAAAATGTAATTCTTTTAATTTGTCATTGCTATGAGTTCCTTCACAGCTGTTTTACACTCCATTGTTAATGCCAAGTGGAATCAGCAAACACAATCTGGTTCAGATAATAAGTATGGAAGATCAATCCTGCATCAGTCTCTTTTCTCCATCCCCTTTAAACTTCCCAGCATGTAAGATATCTGAGTTTGGCTTTGGAGGGACAGCTAGCCACAGCAAAAGAATCTCTGGTACACACTGTTTAATCATTCAAAATCAGCAATATCCCTGTCCAGAATTTTTTCGATGTATTTTCTCTCTAAATAGCCATGTATTGCTGCAGAGATTAGAAATGGTGGGAGTCTAAGATGCATATGCCTTTAAGTGTGCAAGGAGCCAAGGAAAGGCTCTTTGTCTCAGTGTGACCAGGGTAGATGGCAACTACTGCCTTTGTTTTCCTGGGAAGAACCACATGGCACAGCTACTCCAGACCCAACAGCTGGGACAGGGCAACTCTGCTCTACGTTGAGCACATTTCATGGTTTCATACCCAAACCTTTCTGTCACTGCACAGAAGATGTCCCCTGAGCTGGCCTAGACTTCTCCTGCCCTGAGGACTCTGGGCACCAGCTGGAATTTTCAAAAGGGCTGCAGGGATCTGGGACCCAAGTGGACATCCCACATATACCCTCTAGGAGGTATTCTACCTGCTGCCCTTGAGCATGGCCTCATTTTTTTAGCTACCCTCTGTACAGCAAAGATATTTAGGCACCTGTCTTACCAGAGATTCTCCAGCCCAGAGATAAACAAGGGTTGGTGGTGGTGGTGGGAAGGTAAGTTCTTGTTAATTTTATTGACCTTGGGTTAAATCCTGTTCATCTTCCTCAGGCAATTGCTCCCACTGAAACCACTATGAATGTCGGCGCGAGTAAAGAAATTGGATTTTGGCCCCTTTGAGAAGACAGCAATCATAAATCTAGCTGCCAGCACAAATCCAGATGCTAAACCAGGGATTTTCCTGGGGGAAAAACCACAGTAAAAATCCATGGGATAGAACCAGGCAAAAGGATGGGCATAAAGGAAAATTCTAACTTCATTTCACTCTGTGATATTATTAGGATAGATGTTCAACTGGGCATCATTTAAACACGCCCTCAGCTTTGCCACTGCTTCCTGGTCTGACCTTGGTGATGATCCTTGAACACCCTGTCCTTCTCAGAGCTGTGGTTAAATATAATTGTGTGTGGCTTTGAGAGGCAAGTACACCAGTGAGTGCAAGTTATTGTAAGGATATTTTAAAAAGTGAATGATAGTGACAAAACATCTTGGTGAGAAACTGTGAAAACATGATACTCTACACAACGTGACTAGAGGAGAAGGATTTTTTTTCAATTTTTTTTCGCCTCTTGTTTATTTTCCTCTTCCTTTTTTGAACAATGTATCTTAATCTTGCTCTATGGATGTAGCACGAGAGTTATGTGTGCAGAAAGCATCTGAAATCACTTTGTTTCTAGTTTTCTTTCATCTGTTTGGTATTATAAATAACCAAAGAGGATATTGCTTAATCCATAAAACAAAGTGACATCATAATTTATTAATACAGAAGACACAGTTCATTGCTGTTAAATGCCATAAAGAGCTGGAAATAGAGTAGTTTCTCAGAAGGCATTGCCAGTGTTTCAGAGGAAATATTTCCTCGATGCTATATCAGCATGTGTAAGATCCTCTCTGAGTACCTCACCATTTTGGCTAATCCCAGCTGAGCTGCTCTGCCACATCCAAAGGCAATTTTGGAGGGGATTTCTCCAGTCTCTGACGTTTCCTTTCCACCTGCCCCACTCCTCCCAGCGCTTTGCTCCTGCTGTCTGCTTCTATGGGAAAGGAAAAAAACCCCAAACAGCCCCGTGGTGGGCTCAGAGCTGGCTGGACCATTCAAGGTTCTCTCAGGGGTGTCTGTGAGGCAGCAGCACAAGCCCACATGTCCTCAGGGTGTCCCTGTGCCAGCAGGGACACGGAGCTGCACGCATGGAGGAGCGATGCCATACAACAGGCTGTACACACTCGGCCCCAGGCCAGCAAAGCATTTGAGCACCTGTTTACCCCTAAGCTTTTGAGTAATTCCTCTGGCCTGAGGTTAGCACAAGCTCCCCACAGCCTCCCTGCTTCCCTTGGTCTTCCCTTGCAGGATTTGTGCACCATGGCCTGGCTGAACTCAAGGCTGCTGGCACAGTCCCGGCACAGGACCACTCAGCACCCGCCTCTTCTTGCTCCCTCCTCTTCATAGAGCCAGAATTCAGTGTCTGCAGACCCCAGTCCTCCTGGCACCTCCATGGGTGAGCCCCTCCAGTGTCTGAGAGGCTCTGCCAGGGCTCCCAGCTCTGAATTCAGCCACAGACCAGATTTTGAGTATTTCAGGAGAAATTCCACCACTTCTGTTGCTGTGCTGTCTCCAAGCACCAGCCTGAGCCCACATATGGACCAAGTGCAGTGACCACATGTCCACAATAAGACATCCCTCTCTCTTTTAGGTAACATAAACAGTCTTCCTGGTGTGGATAACTTGCAGCCCTGGAAACACACTCACCACGTGTTTGCTCCACACTCTGCCACTGGCTGCCCAGAAGCACCAGTTCTCACTGCTGGTCCCTGTCGTCTTCATCACAAAACATGCCTAGCTGTGCTTTTCCAACTTTTGTAAAGAAACAGGATCCCTTTGGGTTCCCCAGGACACTGACTCGCATTTTCATTTGTATTAATTTCGTACTTTCCATGCACACAATCAACTCCCTCCCCCTGGGACGCACCAATTTACAGCGGCTCAGCGGGAATGGTCACGGTGCTGCCCAGCCTGCCGGTACCCGCAGGGGACCCACGGTGCCGGGAGCTCCCACCTGCCTGCTCCCTGCACGGGCACCGGAGCGTACCCGGCTCCCTGGCCAGGCAGATTTCCCTGCTGTTCACCGGCGGGCAGTGCGGAATTCCTGCCCTGCAGTTTTCCCGTGCGGCTCGTCCCCAGGCGCCGAAGGTGCGCTCACACCTGTGGAGCCGTGTGAGCGCGCACGCCCAGCCCCGAGCGAGCGCAGCCGGCGCCGGCACGTTGGCAGTTCGCTACCCCCTTGCATCCCCCCCTTCTCCGGGCTATATGTGGCATTTCGAAGCTCTGACAATCTGCTTCCAAATGTTTTCCATATTTGTTCAGCCTCCTTGATTCAAATACCAGGAACAACTCAGCCGGCACAAAGCGAAGCTTTGGGGGGCAGAAATCTCACACCCCCACCGGCGTGCGCACACACACACGCACGTGAAAGCCCGAAGTCCGCCGGCATGGGAAAGGAGGAGAAGAAAGCCCGGCACGGCACGTCCCCGAATACCCAGAGCCAGACGGGGAAGGCGCCCGGAGGGGAGAAAAGCCCCGGCTCGACGCAGGAGTCCGCGATGAAGAAGAAGAAGAAGCAGAAGAAAGCCAAAGGGGATCCCAAAACTGGCCAGGAGGAGGAATCCCACACTTGTTGTGGCTGCCGTTTCCCGCTGCTGTTTGCGTTGCTGCAGCTGGCGTTAGGCACCTCTGTAACAGTGCTGGGCTTCCTTATGGCAGGCATCAGTTCCTCTCTGCTAGTCAGAGACACTCCATATTGGGCTGGGATAATTGTAAGCATAAAGTCTGTTTCTCCATAAAGTGCCTTTGCCAGCATTAATGCAAGCTGCATGACGCTCCACTTTAGACTAACCAACTGCATGCACAACACCATTTGAGTTATGCTAACTATAAATATTCCTGGGATTAAGTGTCTAGCTATACTTTCCCAAGGAAAACTGCTCCTGCAGAATAACACAGCCTTTCATATTCTTCCCTGCAATACCCAACAGACCTGAAATAAAATACAGGGTTGCTGTTCACTGGATGTACGTATTAGCTTGTGCTTTGCAGCAAACTCCTGCCTGGTGATGCTGAAAAAAAATGTTAATTTCTTATGCTGCCTACCCTCTTTGCCCACCAAACCATAACCATCAGGTTTTGGAAGTGAGAGCATAACTCTGTAACTCGCAACTTTTAGCTGGGCGAGGAGAGCAGTGCCTGTCTCTGGAGCTTCCTTGCTGTGCTGTGCTGGAGAACCGCTGGGATTTAACCCTCTTCCCGCTGCTGCTCCTGCCTGCACGTGGCCATGGGGAGGGGGATGGCACTGGTGGACGTGGCAGGGACAGGGAGCCCTCCCCAGGGCCTGCTGGTGGCTCCTGCCAAGTCACTTTGGAGTGACACGCCAGCCTTGCCGCGTGGGCTGGGGGGACTGGGCAGAGGGCAGCGTCCTGCTGGGTGTAAACCAGAGGCATCCCTGCTGGGGAAGCCTGGCTTGTTCCCCAGCAGCAGCCGCCCCTGCAGAGGTGGGGATGGGGTGTGTGGTGCCATCTGTGGTGTGACTCTGCTGGCTGTGGGCTTGGGAACGTGAGGATTGCCTGTGGAGGGACAGGGTCAGTGATTATGAGCTTGGGATAGGCCATGGATATAACTGAGTGTGCAGGTTTCTTCCCTAGGCAACAGGTTGCAGGAAAATATGTCCTGAAAATATGCCCTGATGTGTTAACACAGTTCTGGGTGTTGTCAGACTGTAAGAATTCCCAGCAAAGAAATTCATGTTTAGGTACTTGGAGAAAAGCACTAAGCTATGGGAGCATCTTCTGCGAATGTAATTCATTCTTAGAAGATTATCTGAGCATGTGAACTGATTGGGGTTTGCTGTGTTAATCCTGCTGGGCATCCCTTCAGAGGGTGGAAGGAGCAGGGCCTGAACTCCCCGAGGAAGAGCTCCTCTGACTCATCTCTTCATGTTTCTCTTCTGACTGAAGCGGTATCCAAGAGTTTAGTGGTGTTTTGTGGAGCAAGAGCCTGCCCTTGCTTGGAAGAGGAATTTCCTCCTGGGAAGTTTTGGCTGTTACAAACCAGGGGGGGAATACAGATGATAAAATAGCAATATGTGGCATGTTCACTCCTCCTGTTTATTTTGAGGATTATGGAGGTCTGATTATGTCTTTTCCAGACAGCACTGTTGCTATCACAGGTTTGAAATAGCTTTTTCACTAGAAAAAAATGGGGAAAGAGTGAGCTGGACTGAACGAATGTACAGCCAGGGATATGAGAAAAGCCATGAAGCAGCCCCTGGCCCATGTGAATGTCATCAGTGCCCAAGCAGCATTCATCTGAGACATCCACAAATGGCTGGCCTCCCTTGGGGAGGCCTGAAACCCCACCAAAGTCGCTGCTTTCTGAAAACAGAGCTCTAACCCCTGTTGTTTTTAGCAGCAGCTGCCAGCAGTAGTGACATTTAGATGCCCACATGAGGCAAAGCTCAGGCTCTTTCAGAGCTCCCATCTGAAAATCAGGAATAATTCTCCCTGTGTGTTCCTGAGCTAATTCCCAACTCGGGGCAAGACTCAGCTCTCAGCTGTGGTTGGTGGTCATGTTTTGCACTCGCCAGCCAGGGTAATCCCTGGGGAAACATTTCCTGGGACTGCTGGAGCTTTGGTTGATGTTGCAAGGTGTCCTGGCTGTCGGGAGGAGCAGTGCAGGCTCTGGGCTGCCCCGTGAGAGGGGTGACTGCACCTATGCTCTGAGTCACATGGTGACTCTCACCTGGGGGACTCGGGTGAGATGTTGAGTCACCAGCACAGTCGAGCGTGGTTTGATTCCTCCCTGGCTCAAAACGGTTTTGGTGCCCCTCTGTTTACCCTCGGGGTGATGACAGGGCCTGTCCGCTGGGGACACGGGGCCGTGCAGGCTCCTGGTCAACCACACGGCTCTGCTGTACCCTCAGCCCAAAGCAGAAGGGAAGGAGGGATCTGGCACCAGGTCAGAGGGAAGTGAAAAGGAAATTGATGCTGGAAAGGAGAGGATGAAGTGGTGGGGCAGCCCCAGACCTCCCAGTATCAGAGCCTGTGTGGAGCTTTGGCTGTGGTACCACGGGAGCAGCGCAAGGCACATCTGAGGGGCAAAATGCAGGAGGTGCCACACGGTGCTGCACTTACTTTGTTCCTGTGCTGTGGTGTCTCCATGGAGGGACTTGGTGCCCACTGGGTCATCAGCAGAGATGGCCAGAAGCTGCTGAGCTGGAAATTCCAGGTGTGCAGTCACAGGGTGCTGCTGGTGAGCTGTGATGGGGACTGCGCCAAGGACTGACCTCTGGAGAGCTGGGGGAAACTGTCCCTGAAAGAGAACCCTTGACTAGGACCTGCATGTGTCTGGATGTCCTGTGGGCTGGTTTTTGGGCTGCATGGAAGGTGAATCCATAGGGGATGGATGACCCATGTGCTGCTTGAGAACAAACCTCATGGCAGAAAGTGACTTCCCAAAACTCATATATTCACACAGAAATGAGCAACAGGACAGAAATATGTGTAAAATACCAGAGCATATTTGTTTTAGTAGCATCCCACTCAAGTGCTCTTTTTAAAGGACTTGATTAGTATTCTGAATCAAGAACTTAAAAAATCTATTATCGAGACCTTTTTAGCAACATTAGATGTAATGGGTGAAGCTCATTCCTGGTGTTACTCCTTTGGAATTACACCAGGCTGGATTTGACCCCACGGTTGTTAATGCAGGATGACAGAAAAATGAAGGAAAATTGCTAATATGTTAAATAGACCTGATTGATTGAAAGCTGGGTTTTTTTTTTTCTTCTTTATTAGTGGCAAAATGGTGACACCATTCCTTGCTGAAAATCAAGTGCTTTAGTGCATTACCATGAAGGAAAAGGAACTGTTTTTAGAGGAGCAGCCAGTGCAAAATGCTAGCAAGGAAAACCAGGCAAGGCAGTCTGAATAAAATGGGTTCAAAACCTGGCTGTGTAGGTTTGTGAGGCTGGAGCAGGCCAGGGATTGGGTTCACCATCCTGGGGAATAAATGTGGCCAGTGATCCTCTGACAGGGAGTGGAGGAGGGCTCCAAGCCTGCAGGGCTCCCTCCCCTTCCCTCCTGAGCTCCTGCAGAAGGAAACTATGCAACTTGCATTGCACCAAGAGCATTTCACCATGAAAACCAGTTAAAACCTGGCTAAAACCAAAATGAATTTAGTCCAAGATGCATGGGGCATAGGTCAGAAACCAAAGGAAAAATTTATGGGCAGAAACTACAGAGCCTATGGGATTTACCATTTCTGCTTTGGCTTCAGCAACTAATTACTTGTAAAAAGCCTCCCCCCATTGCTCAGGACAGGCAGATAAATGCAGTTAAAGCAGTGAGGGCAGCATTTGTCTGGAGCCAGTTACAGTGAAGGTGCCCAGGTCTAAGCAGTTGCCCATGAGACCTGTCCTGAGCTCTCCAAACTGCAGGTGGGACCCCCGACAGTCTCTTCCTGCTTTGCAGGAGCTTGGACAAACTATTCACAAACCCACTCAGATTTTTTTTTTTTCCCCTGTGTCTTGCCACTGGCTTGGTGCATAGCTTTGGGCAAGTTACTTAACCTTGCTAAGACTTTGTTATTTCCCCTGCAAAGTGGGGTTAATAGTGGCCATCCGTCACCCCTTGCTTTGAGATGCTGGGATGAAAAGTGTTGCGGAGACAGTAGATATTAATGGTATCCTTTTCATTCTTTTTCATTAGCTTGTGGCCTTTTGACACCCAGAAGAAGTAACGATGTATTTCTCCTTGAAAAACCTACTTTAGATTATTTCCACTGCGATCAAAAGTGGAGAGTATCAGAGTTTTCATGGGCAAGCTCCCTTTTCAGCCCTGTTTTGCAGACTCAGGGAGTTAAGAAAGTTACAGAAGTGTTCATCAGAAATGATTATCCAGGGTGTTTATTATTTCTGCCAGGAAGCTATTTTAAATGTATATGTATAGATGTTCATAAAATTAGGACTTTTAAAAACATTTTTAAAAATCTGATTCACGAGCAGCCCAAGGCAGCAACTGTGGCTCCAGCTGTCACTGATTTTATTGCAAAAAGTATCCCAAAAGATCTGCCATGGGCTGAGCCCCCAGCCCCGAAGCTCTGACACTTCTTCCTGCTCCAGTCCTTTTCCATCTCCCCAGGTGTTTCCCCAGGCCAGAGGGTCCCTGAGCTTGACTCAAGGGGTGGCCGTGGCTTTTTGGCATCAGCCCTCAAGCCCTGGCTTCTCTGCCCTGGCGGAGGTGAGGCTGATGTGGGGCTGTGTGGTGCAAAAGGCAGGCAGGCAGGCTTTTAACTAATAAAGCAGCTTAATTGACCTTCATTTACCTGGAGTCAGAAATGTTTTTGTCTCTATAACTTTTGCTTGGTTTTAGGGAAACCATTTTTGATTTCCAATAGAAGGTGACTTAAAACTGGATGCCATCAAAGTAGCCATCAAAAAGTCATGCAGGCATCCATATTTTTTTGGTACAGGCTAGCTTCAATTAGCTATGGGCAAAAAAAAAAAGATTTGAGGGAGTACTGCCTTCAAGAAGAGGCCAGTGCTTGTTTAGAGCCATGTGTGGCACCAGAGCAGGACTCTTCAGAACCCTCTGCCATTAAATCTCATCCTCTTCCAAGAGTAACTATGCATTGATTAACTGAAATTCACATTTTTGTTTTGCTCAGGTGTAGAGTGGAAAACTTTGTTGGGGAGAAATGTTCAAACATTCTGAAGGAAAGGTTTGAGAAGGTGACTGCACACCTGAGGTGTGCCTGATACCTGTGCAGGTGTCACAATCTGTGGCACGAAATAAAGGAGCCTGACTCCAGTTCAAGGCAGAAGAAAGATCAGAAGCTTTATTTACAATTCATCCAGCCTTTTTATAACATGCTGTGCTAAAAAGACATTATTGGTCCATAGGATTGACACCTCTCTCCATTGGTTAAGTAACAAAAACAGCACCTGGGAGAGAGGTTGTTATGAGAACTTAGAAATGTTTATGAAAAGAAGAGCAATTGTTTACAAGATTTGTCCTGTGGAAAAACCTCCCAAGAAACTCTCCCTTGGGAATGCTCAGCAAGTTGTTAGCAGGCTAAAATTTCTCAGATTCAGGAAAATCAGGCCCACAGGCAGGGGCTGGTCTAATCCTGGAGCCCTCTGTGGCTTAGCCCACAGATTAACTGCAGAATTCCTGGCTGGAATTTGTGCAAAAAGCCTAGGTAAAATTTGGAGAGGGATATCAAACAGGTTCCCCCAGCCTGGGTAGCCTCATGACTATGGAGACGGTGGCTTTTGCAGTCACAGACACACCCCAAACCACGAGAGGTGTTCAGGAGCACTCTCAGCCCTGCTGCACTTCTCAGGCTGAAAATCACTGCTGGCTCTGTAAAGTCTTAATTTTGTTTTATTTTTTGGATCCCTCGGGCGTTTGTTCAGCCAGCACTATATTTCTGGTTTAACAGCAGCAATGGACTGCTGCTGCAGCTCCTGGCGGTGTAAGCGATTGTAGCCTTTGCTGGGGGAATTAAATCTTACCTTAGCACAAGTGATGAGCAACTGGCCTAAACAGCAAAGATCATTATGGAAAAAAATAGCGTTTCATTTGATTGTGGATGCTCTTGCAGGGTTTTGATGACTTTACAGGATTTAAGAGAAAGCTGTGGGTCTGCCAGGGGGTGTTACTGCATGGCTTGAAGGGACCTGTAGTAAAGACATCATTATTTTATTCTGTAGGTGGGGCAGGGA
Source organism: Hylia prasina (assembly GCA_013397195.1). Taxonomy (NCBI): domain Eukaryota; kingdom Metazoa; phylum Chordata; class Aves; order Passeriformes; family Sylviidae; genus Hylia; species Hylia prasina. Next base: position 127,183 of record VYXD01008929.1, read on the forward strand.
TGGGCAGTTATTGTGGGGTTTATGGCTGTTAAAAGAATGATTTCCTAGATGATGATGATGGCCTTTGCCTGCAACCACAATATATGTTTGTCATCATTATTATTATTATAGCTATTATTTCTGGAAGTAACTTATATGCAACTAAAATTCCTTAAATTTAACAAGAAGTCTATAAGGGGTAAAAAAATTACTAGGGCATAGTACCTCTGTGTTGCAGACTGGCTTCTTTCACATGTGAGTGTGAGACCCAGGCTGACCTGAGGCTGATGAAAGCTGGCAGTGAAAGCTGCCTGCAGCACCCACTTTCATCATAGCTTCCTCAAACCTCATAAAGCAAAGGAACCTCAGTGTTGCTGTCTGCAACAGCCTGTAGAGATGTCTGGTTTAATGGCAAAGCCAACAGGGACAGGTTCTTTCCTGCATCAAAATCTGTGTCCAGTGGAGTGTTAGATTTGGTGGATAAAGTGGCCTCCCCAAAGGTGCAGATGGGAGCTGAGCCTTGCCATATCTCATAAACTGGGAGAACCATCAAGCCAAATATCACCTGTGAGGGAGAGCCAGAAACTCCAGATAGCTGCAAGAGATCATTCTTTACCTGTGTCCCTAAAACCAGAAAGATCCCCAGTGTTTCCAAGTGAGCAACTACAAAATAACTTGTCCATAATGGAAATGACTTCCTAATTCTATTAACAGCAATTTTCCTCCTGAAGTTTGAGTTTTACATTCTTATTAAAGAGGAAGAGTCCTCCTGTGGGTTTCAGCAGTGCTGTGTGGCATTTCAAGGTGCACGTGGGAGAGGTTTTGTCCTGCAGTGTGTTTGCCTTCTGCCCCTAATAATTATGGCAGGAGGTTCTCACGAACGAGGCTCCCATATAAAGAGCTATACTGTGTCTTTGTGAGTGTTTGCAGCATTTGCTTTGTGATGTGGCACAGACCCAATATGCTCCTCAGAGCCAGGTTTTTGTCTCCTGCCTTCATTTCTTGGTGGATGTTCCCAACCCTCCTGCTTTACCAGACAAGATTTTCAGGATGCCCTGGGTAGGAGGTAGTTCACTAGAGAAAACCACCTATTCTGCATTTGGGCTAAAATTGTAGCAATAACAAAAGGAAAACCAGTTTCACAAGCATACAAGTGAGAGATGGAGACAGATTAGAGCAATGTGTGGTTTTGAAATCTGTCGGAATAAAGAAAACCACATGAATATGTCAGCGTGCAAAGATAATGAGTGCAAACCGCAGCGGAAATTTGTGCCCTACGTGTTCACATTCCCCCTAATTACACACAACCTTCCTCATCCCTGCCACGTGGTGCCCTTGTGCTGCTCGTACACCTTGTGCTGAATCCTTGCAGGAGCAGGTAGGATAGCATGACAGCAGGTTCCTGCCCTCTTTGGGGTGGGAACAAGCTGGAAATTTTCTCCTCCTGTTTTGATTGTTGCTTAAAAAACCAATAATTCTTAAGTCATTTTCAGCCCTGAGGTGTTCCTGCCCAATGGCAGGAATGTTTACTGCTTCCCCCAAAAAAGAAATATTATTAAAAATTTTGTGCAGCCTAAATATTTAAGTTCTTTAGCCAGTGTTAGTAAATAGCTATTCTCCTGGGCTGTGAACTGGGGGGATTTCACAGGGTATGCCTTAAGCAAAATGAAATCTTTACCTTTCCTAAATACTTCTGTATCACATTTGGGTCTTTTTCTAGGCAGTGCTTTCCAAAATTAAATTCTTCCCTTGGATAACCTTTCACGTCACTACCTATTCAGCAAGGGGTGTGTTAGTCCATATGGAAATTTTGAAGTAGGATCTTGAAATAAACTCGTGTTGAAATATGCACAGAAATGCAAATTCCTGGATTTCTGGGTAACAGTTGACCAGAGCTGATCTAATTAAGTGCAGTCCTGCAGGTCTCAGAGAATCTGTTTTATTTGTGTAACAAATGCACATCGATTGGTGGCAAGCACGTGCTGAAGTGGGTTCAATTGCATTTTATGTTGTGTGCTCAGTCAATAAGGCAAGGGAAATGTGTGCTTCACACTGGCAGTGGCTGTTGCAGCACCAGGATGCAGGATTACCTAATGCTGCTTAGCAATCAGCATCAGCAGCACCTGTAACGTGCCTGCAGCTGTTATAGTTACTTAGAGGCCCCTAAAAAACACTTAGAGATTTTTATATTCTGTTACACTTCACAGGTGTAATTCAAGGCTGATCCCTTAATAATGTATAAAATAGCAGCATAGGGCTGTTTCCTATATAAACGTTCCACACTTTGGTTTCCTCCAAGGAGTGAATTTACCTTTAAAGAGCTGAAATGTTAAACATATGTGGATCATAATTCTCAGCCAGGATATTTTTTACTGCCACTTAGAAAAACACACATCTCTGGTTTAAAAAAAAAAAATTTAAAAAATGTTACTGTATTGTTATAAAAGAAGTACTTAAGCTTTCCAAAATATCCTGGCCAAGACTTGCCGGAATCCTGACCCAGTGTAATCCTTTATAAATACCTCTCTATAAATGTGCCTCTTCAAGTGTCCCTGAGTATATTATTTAAATCCCAGAGGACCTTTAGAAAGCGTGTGCAGGAATGGAGCTCCTTTTAACTGCTGGCCATTTGTATAGGAAGCTTTCTGAAGAGGGAGGTCTGATCCTGCCACATGTGAAGCCAGCAGGAGTTTTGCAAAAGTTGTCTGAGGCACTTGATGGCAGAGAGAAAATTCCAGCACTGGTCTCTGCCCTCGGAAATGAATGCAGCTCTGTCAGCCCTCTGTGGTTGAATGGAAGGGGAAGGAGGGAGTGGGAACAGTCCCATGATGTCTCATGGCAGTCACCTGGAGGCAAATCTGGCTCTCAGTCCACGCAAGTGTAAATGCCCACTAGTGTAGCTGAAGCAAGGCAAATTTGATTTATTGCTCATAACAAGATCCTTCAGCGCCAGATCCTGAAAATACTTCAGTCCAGCTTTGATGTGAGGAGCCCCTATGGTTTGTCATGAATTTTGGGGATATGATGTTTAGACAGTGTGTTTAAGCTTTTTTTTTTTTTTTGGCTCTTGCTACAGGTTCTCTCCTTCAGCTATTACTGGCACTGGGGGAGTTTATAATTTGGATATTATCAGCAATAGGATCTCTTAAGATTTAAGTTTTATGGGCATGTAAATTGAATTAAAAGATTAATATACAGTGCAAGGGACCAAGGACATAGGTGATTAATCCTGAGAAATAAAACATAGTTGAGTCACACAGAAGCACTACAGGGCAAAAAAACCCCAGCACTGAAGGACCTTTGACAAGAAAGGTTGTTTTTTCCCCAGACAACCCTGTCAGCTATGGCTGTCAACAACAAAAAGAAAGAAACAAATAAATTGGAGGCCGTGTGTAAGTCACAGGATCAGAATATAAATACACATGACATGGAAAGGAGTAAATAATACTGACGCATTCTTTAGAAATGTTCTCGGGCAATACTTCCTATTCATGTCCCACTGAAATGACATCAAATAAAACTTCATGGGGAAAAGTGTTACTAATCACCCAGGTTCTTGAGGGACGTGGCTCTGTGTGTGGTGGGAGGCACTTCTCCTTTGCAGAGCTGCTCTCTTGGGCCTTGCACCAGCAGTGCAGATGCAAAAAGTTTGATACTTTCTGCAACAGATCACAAAAGGAACGTGTTTATCCATTACTGTCCAAAAGGACAGTTGGGCATTTTTCACTGCAGGTCAAGCTCCCTGTGGAGCTGGAAATCTGGATGTGAGCAGCACTTCCAGGGCATGCAGGTGGGGATGGAGCTGTGAGGGAGCCCCACACTTCTGCAGGCATCTCTGTGGCATAGCCCCACCTTGGCAAAGGCAGCTCACACATGGCTCTGGCCAAAGAGGGCACATCCCACTGCTCTGAGAAAGCAGAAAGCCTCAAATCAATGATAATGTCCAAACTCCAGAAGTTAAATGGACGGGGCAAAAAGAATGTAGAATCTTGCTGTGGTCACTGAGGATTTAATAGCTGTCATTTATAACCAAGATGCTCCTAGCAGGGAGGCAAAGACTTGCTCCTGACCCTGCGTGTAGAGAGGACCTCTGAAAGGACAGTGCCTGATCTCATCCAAAGTCCCCACTGAGGTTCATCACACTCAAAATGGCTTTTAAAGGTGTGATTTGAAGGGCCATTTAAAAACATGCATGCCATTGTTACAACAGAACACGGAATGAAGGCACGGCACACAAAGTGAGGTTTAGAGGCAGGAAAGAGCGAGTTTATTTATAAGTAGAGTTTTTTATAGTTTTGCAGGGATTGTCTCTGGATTGGAGGGAAAAGTTGCCACCTTTCCATCTACACTGGCAGAGACAAAAGTCCATCAAAAGTCTCTCCTTGGGAGAGGAATGTAAACAAAGATTGTTTTTCTTACAAAGTCCTTGAAAAACTCTACTTTCACATGTAAACATTCGAAGACTAATAGAAAAGTTAGAAAACTCTAAAGATTCTCAGAAGGCTTTAAAAAATTCTCAGAAGGCTGTAGAAATTCAGGGTGACATGCCATCAACTCACCTGTTTTTCCAAGGCAGCTCAACCATGCACAGATTCCTCCAAGCACAGCTCCGGCTGCCAACAGCCTCTCTCATGCCCAGATCCAGCCCCACAGGGAGCTCTGGTGCCTGGGTACCCAACTCCTCCATCCAGGGGATGAACTGCCAAGCAGCAGCAGTCTGCTCTCCTAAGTCCTCCTGTGAGATTTGCTCGCTGACCCTCCAAAAAGTGGGAGAGGAGGGCACTTGACTGCAGTATTTAGCACAGTGCGGGGACACACTGTGTTTTCTAAACACAAAAAAGCAAATCACATTTATTGGGCTAGGTCCTCAGAGGAGGATCTTCTCTTCTTACCTGGAAAATGCCAACATGTGAGTTTCTGCTGCTGCAGATAAATCCAGAATTAATAATAAAGATGGATAAATGAATAAATAAGTGTGCAAATACTTTCCCACTAGTTTTAACCTTCAGCAATTACTGCCACAGGTCTAAAACACAGATTCAGATTGCAGAGCTGATGGACATCTTCTTTAGTAAGGTGTCTACTCCAGAAGAGGATGAAAGCCTCTGCAATAAACTCTGCTGCTTCTTACCCAGCAGCAGCCATGGTTTAATGATTTAAAACTTGCATGGGTTTTGACATAAAACCCCTGTCAGCACCCAGATCGACATAGGATGGTGCTCTTTGGGCTTGCAAGCCCAACTTCAGAAGCCTTCTGCTCTTTTTTGATGGTTTTATGGGCAAAAACTCAACACACATCCTGAGGGCTGTTGCTGTGCTGTGTCTTTGATGACTTTGTTTCCACATTGCTTCTTGAATTATGATCCTGCAAACACAGAAAGGTGTCCTGGCTTGGGGAGAAAAAAAAATTGTGTTTTGTAGAGTTTTTTTTTTAACCTTGACACATTTTACATCTCTTCCCTTGCAGGTCTGTGTGGTGGCCTTAGTGGGATTTGTTATGCTTTGTATTTCGTACCAACCCGATGAGAAGACGTGTGTGCAGTTCACAGTGAAGGTACCTTAACATTTTTTAACCTTTTTTTTTTTTATGCTTCTCATGTCATTAAATATAATCAGAAGAGTTGATACAGGGGATATTTTTTAAGACCACAGGAAAAGAAGTGAAAATATACCTGAAATGCAGGAATGGTTTTCTGTTACTTTCCAGGCAGCCAAGGAAGAAACTGTATCTTATAAGGGAGAAATTCTAATAACATTTCAAATCAGAACAAGATCTCATTTTATTTACCATGTATTAGGAATATAGACAAAGCTGGAATAATTTGGGAAATGTTCAGGGAGTTTAAGTAGATTAAGTGGAGCTAGTGAGCAGGGTAAAAAGTAGGGTGGCATAAAACGAGTCCACTTAAACTGAGTTTTAATATTTAATGGGACAGTACTCGGACAGCACAGGGACATGCATTCTCCCACAAAGCAAATTCCCATCGGAGCATTGCAGGAACTGCACCATACCCCACCTTCGTCTCCAAAACTTCTTTGCTGACACTGGTGAGCAACTAGAAGAGCAAGGCTGAGAACACTTGTTTTTAACACCATTTTTCCTGGGCTATTTTTCCTTATTATTGTAATTTTCAGGGCTCTTAATATTTTGCAGACACATAATAACCGAGAAAAATACCGACGCAAGCAGCACAAAATAACAGTGATTATTAACTGGAAAAAGGCAGAAGGAAACAAAATGCAAGGAGCAGCTTTTCAAACCATCCATCCTCCCTTAGAAATTAGACCCCGGTGTGTCTTTTGTGTCTTTCTCGAGCTTCTCCCGTACTTAAAGAAAGAAAAGGAGAAGAACAATTGTGACTGCCCTGTGGCTGCCTCTGCATTGTCCCCCGGTCACCTTTCCATCCCCAAGGAAGGTTACTGGGCTGGGCGGGGGCTGCCACGCCAGGCTTTTTACTGCCTGCCCCGCAGCATTAAATTGAATTTGGCATCCAGGCAGGAAGGGAGTCATCCCCCGCGTTGGGAACGGCATGTCGGGCTGGGCAGCTCAGATGTCTCTGCCACCCACCCTGACGGTAAAGGAATGTGAGCCATCGTTCCCCGCAGGAGACTAGACGTTTTGGAATTGCTCCCGAGGTGATGTAAAATGGGCCATTCCTCGTCACCTGGCAGAATTAGAGCTTAAATCTCCCTGGTTCAGTCAATAGCCCATGGAGTGTTGCTTACCCAATGCACCCTCCTCCCCACAATCCCCCTTCCCAGCATTTCCTATTGGAGCATGCCACAGAACTCCAGCATTCCCAGGCTGTTCACCTCTCCTGTCCCATGTCCCTGCTGGGAGCTGTTATCCCACAGTTTGGGATAACAGGACCAATGGCTTCTGTCTTGAAGGGCTCATACCTATTTTAACAAAGTAGGAGCTAAAACTCTCCTCCAGGGCTTTGATCACACAGGGCTCATCTACATCTCCAGTATCACTTTGCAAATCTTTGCATTTCAGTTAAAGGCTGTTTCTGGACCAAAAATGAGCATTAGCTATGACAAGGCTGAGGATGCAAGATTGCAGTCATGAGACAGATTGTTCAGAGAGTTGTTCTTTTCTCCTCGAGGGCCTGATGCTTCATCAAGCACTGCAGTTGGGTCCAGCCCAATCTGCTCCTACTGTCCTTACGGGGTCTGGCCCAGGTCCTGCCCTCACACTGGTGGCTGGTTCCCATCAGCCAAGCATCATCCTACAGGAAAATCTTGGCTGAGCTTCCCTGGAGTGCAGTAAGCACCCCAAGTTCCCTGGCACAGCCCAAGGATCACTGTGAGAGGAGGAACACACACACACACACCCCCACACACACACAGAGGCCTGGGGGATTTGGGTCAGCCCCCAAGGTGATCCTCTGACAACTGTGAGCGATTCCCTCGGGGTGGAAAACAGGAGGAGACCTGTGCAGTCCTCTCTGCCTTCCTCCCTCTCAGCAGCTGCTTCTTTCATTTCACACTTGCATGAGCCCTGGATCCTGTTAAAGAAGGAGGAGTGAGGACTGCTTTCGGCAGAAGTCCCTTCCCGAGACTGCTGTGGGTGCCCACAGCACGCCATGTGTCCCTGAGAAAGGGAGGGTGGCTGTGCTCTTCAGGGGGAACAGCAACTGCCAGTGCCACACAGGAAAATCTTGAGCCATCCTGTGGACTTCCTGGGCTCTGTGCTGTCATCTGACAGGTCCTCCCCATGGCACCATCTGGGGTAGTGACTCCCTCTGCTCCCGCAGGCCCAGCCCACACCGTGACACACCACGGTTCCTGTTCCCTGCAGGGGCTCGTGCCTGAGCCACCACCGCCCTCCTGATGGGCCTCCTGATCCACCTCTGCAAACCCCTCTGCTTTCGCCTCTGATAACTATGAGGAGCCTTTTCCATGAGGAACTTAATCCATCTTCCTCTTATTTATTTCAATTTAGTCATGGAGGAAAACTCCAGTGGCTAAATATTAATTTACTGCCAGTAAATATTGCTAAAATGTCTCTTCCTCATATGAGGAACATGAAGGAGGGTGAGCTGCCATGCTCTGACCTCACTGTACACTGTCTCTCCCCACTTCCCTTTTCTCCTTCTATTTAAGCAGCAATTGCAGTGCCTATCTCTCTGAGGCTGTTAAAAAAACAGTTTTCCAGTGGCAAGTCCTGGTTCCTGGGCAGAGCCCACCACGCAGTTGTATTTGTGATGCTGAAGTTGCCTCCAGGTCTGGCATGTGATTAATCTGCTGATGGAATCTCAGCACTCACTGTCTTGTGCTCCCTCAGAGGCAGTGCTTGCATTTGGCTCACCTTTGATATTTGGAAACGTGTTCATTTTCAGCAGCTCGCAGAGAGATTCCTCTGCAAACATCTTGTGAGAATAATAAGCTTTTTGGAAATTGCCCTGTGTGCCCCATGCATCTCCCTTCGCCTCCAAGGATTATCATAAGAGCTGCCTGTGTATTCAGATTCTGAGATTTCCTTCCCTTTAGGAGCACAACAGACAAATTCTCCCTTACTGTACCTGGAGCATAGATTAGGCTGTTGTGTCCTTTGGATAGAAGTTGGCAGCTAAATAAAATACCTGCCAAGGGAGAATCAGGCACATGGTGTAGTCTTGGCTTAGTATCTCATCTATTAGGGAGGCCTGATTCTGTCTTCTGCTGGGCCGAATCCAGGGACTTCCACCAGGACTTCTAGACCACAGAACAACCAACATTTGTCAATTTTTGGTTTCCCCCATCAAACGCATTTGCACCGTGTTTGAAAACAATGCCATTGGCTCATGAATTACGACATCTTGGTTTGGAGGGGATCCATCAGTCAGCAGCACTCCATCTTCTGTATGCTTCATATGAGGAAGGTGGCCTCATTTTCCAGCTTCACCTTTCCCATGGACCATTCCCTTGAAAGCTGTGGGGGCAAAGTAATTGTGTTTAATATGAGCCACCCGCATTTTGAAGCTGCCCTTGGTTTAAGGCCACAGGGGAAGTCATTAAATTTAATAGCAGCCAAGTCTTGGAAACTAAGATCTTTCAGTAAGAATTTGGTGATATGAGGGGGAAAATGTACATAGTGCTTCAGGACATGCAATAATCCCAAATATTTTTTTCAAGCTGGCAACCAAACTGAAGATTGATTCACACTGTAGATATAAGACAAATACACCAGGAGTGTGAATTTTATCAAGACATACATTGAGTTTCAAGGTCATAAAAGATGCTTTTATATTGATATTTTGCTTGCAGTATTGAGGTTAAGAGAGAGAAAGAGAGAAGCTGCTGTTTAAAATAACAGATTCCCAACCATGCCATGTGTCTGACAGATAAGACGCCAAGGAAAAATAAATGTTTTTACAGTGCTGAACAGAACCAAAAAAATGTAATTTTGGCTAAACACAGAACATGATTTTAATATACATTCACACATATTTTGTACGCAGTGCAGCAACTGCCAGTTCCAGCTATCAAAAGCAAGGGGAAGTCCATATGTGCTGGTATCCAAAGCTCTCAGGTGAATCCTGGAGTGTCAAAGGCTCTGACTTGCTGCCAGTTTCCATGTGTTTGTGGGGGTGGACTCTGCAGAGCTACCCTTGATAAAAGCCATGCTATTTTTAAGCTGCCACTGTTGTGAGGAGCAGTGGAGGTGACGAGCAGACCCTTGTCCTTCTCATGCTGCAGCACTGGGAAAAGGAAGGTGCTTGTTCTGCCCTTTCATGCCTGTGAAAGACTTCCCCACGTTTATGGGACAGGTTGTGGAAGCAGATTGAGCACAGCACACACTTTTTTGTGGAGATCTGCATTCCCATTCCACAGTGGGACCTGGGAAGCAAACAGGCTGGCTGCATCCACAGGGCCACAAGCAGGAGATCAGCCACCCCGCTGCCTGATTTGCAAGTATAAACCAGATTTATTTGGACATGCAAACCGAGAATAACACATGAGCAAAGTCTCAAAAACACCTACAGCTCAGCACAGCCTGGGGTAAGATGGCAGCCCAAGGCTCAGTCTGCTCAGCTCTGCTTCCAGGCACTAATTTGTCTCAGCTGATGACCATGAGTCCTGTCAATGCAGGTACGACTGGAGAGGAAAATGCTCCCTCCCTCTCTATAAAGCTTCTTGATGTATAGACACTCCAGTTCCTTGGTGCTCTCCCAAGGCCTCAGAATTGCAAGGCAATGCTCTATATAAAACATACAAGGCAAGTTCTTGAGATGACCTGCTGAACTTGCCATCATAATGAGCCTTGCAGTTGTTGAAGCAGTCAATCTCCAGACAGTACACTGAGGGTTTGCATTCCCTGCAAAGTACACGTGCTGCATTCCTTGTGTGTTCCTCAGCCTCTATGAAGCTGGAAAAAGGGTTTTTATCTCTTTTGTTTTTTCCCCTTTCTTTCAGCTGCTGTATTTTCTCCTGAGTGCCCTGGCTCTGGTTGCCTGCGTTTTGGCAGTGGCTTTTGCTGCACACCACTACTTGCAGCTGACCAAGTTCACCTGTGACACCATCCAGGAGTCCTGCCAGTGCAAACTGGACCCCGCAGACCCCCTCGGCCGGACCTTCGTGTACCAGGACGCGGCCGACTGCGGCGGCCTGAGCAGCGAGCTCAGCCTGTACCTCCTCCTGCAGGTGGCTCTCAACCTGGTGGCAGCCCTGCTGTGCCTCCTGACGTGCTTCGTGGTGTGGAAGCACCGGTACCAGGTCTTCTACGTGGGCGTTCGCTTCCAGCCTCTCCCGGCTGCCGAAGGCCACGGGCAGCAGGTGTAGGGTCGGGCTGTGGCCGGCGATGGGAACTGCCCCCGCGGGCACCGCCGAGGGACGGGCGCTTGGAGGGCTTGAGATGGGGGAAAACGCTCACACGGCTTTAATGAATCTATTTTTCAATCTTTTTTAGGAGCATTTTGTGCGGCTGCTCTTGAGAAAAGGCCTCTTGTGAGATTAGCTAGAGGTCACAGATTCCCAAAGATGCAGCTGTACAAACGCTCCCCGAAGAGGATCTTTAATAGCCATAGATAAAATCATTGGGAACTCATCTGCAGGGCTACAGCCATTACAAAATAGGGTCCATTTCCCTCTTGCCTTCAGAGAAGCTATGCCAATTTCTACCAGATAAGGATCTGATCCAAACTACTTAATCATATCAGTGGGAACATGCTTCGGGAATGTATATCATATCTTGGTGCTCTGGGTGTATTCCACGCTAATCTGATGGGAGTTTAACATTCAGGAGAGTAATGAGGGAGGTCAAGACCTCTTCCAATGCAGGCTGAGACCAACACCAAAGTGAATATATTGATGGCTGCCATATAAAATATACATATAACTTTTCAGAGTGATTAATGACATAGGCTACCTAACCCAATTACTAATAAACAACAAATATGAATGAGTTCGCTGAAGGTTCTTTGGTGGGCCCTGCTTGAGACCCCAGGCAGATTCCTGATGTTTGGGAGAAAAGATCAGTTTAAGGAACCTTGAGTGGCACTCCTAAAGTAGAGGGACCCTAAATCACTAGTCATGTTGAAAACTATGTCCATATTGCCCTAATTGCAGGCTAACAAACCCGGATTTTAGCCAGTTCCACCAATTATACTCCAAGCACAAAAGGCCAAATGCATTTTTGGTGTAACTCCTCTGAAGACAATCAACCTTACACACCAGCAGTGGAGTTGGGCCAACAGCCCTGAAAGATATATCCCTGCAACAATGAATGTTTTTAAAATGGGGTGGAGGGAGGGAAGCAAGAAGAGACTTTCAGTCTCCCAAAGACATCTTTGATAATGATGAGGGCAACAGAATAATGATTTCTTAATGAGGATGGAAAAACAAAGAGTATTCAAGCTTTTTCACCCTCAAAGTGCAGCTCTAGAAGTGCTTTACATCTTATGAGACTTATACCAAGACAACTACATTGGTTTGTCCTTTGAACTGCCACTTCCACTTGCACAGCACGGACATCTAAATTTAGGAGCAATTCCTAATTGGCAGCATTTGGCACTGCCTCCTGATCCATATCTGTGCAAGAGCAAGCCAGCTGGTGCTCACACCCTGCCATGACGAGGGATTTCCCGATCCCAGCCAGAACAAGGATGTCTCTGAGGTGGGGTGGAGCAATCACATGCCAGAAAAATTGTGCCATAAACATTAGCTAGGAGGAAGCAAATGAAATTTATATAAGGCTTAAAAAAAAAATAAATTTTAAAAAGCGAACTTTTTGCAGCAAAAATAGTCATCAGAAAGTCAAAAACCCAGACTGGCAAAACCCTAGTTGTCTAAGGAGCTCTAATCCTACCAAAAAAATTGTCTTCCATATGGTGATCACACATCATCCAGGGATTAGACCATCACGCCTCCAGGGTCAGAAAATCACAGCATAGTGAGGTCTCCTGTGGCCCACCTAGAACACTGCTGGGTGTAGGGGCCGCAGTTTGAGTCATGGAAAGTGCCTCTGGAGTAGACATAGCATCACCAAGGTGCTCTCTGCCAAGCCACAAAGCGAGGAGCTGCAGAACATGAGGGGTTTTGAGATCTGCTTCCAAATGACCTTTTTTTTTGCACCTAAAAGTAACAACCACTGCAGCCAGGGCGCCCGTGTCACCACCCATCTGAAGACCTCAGTCTGCCTCCCAGGCACTGCCGGGGCAAGCTGAGACAGGAGAGGAGCGGGATGGAGGGCTGGTGATGTCAGACTCATCCTTGGGGCCTTCCATGCAGATCTGGCAGGAACCAGCCCATCTCCCACGGCTCTGGTGGAATGCGCTGCCAGCAGTGCTCACAGACCCGTGGCAGGGCCATCCTGCCTGGAGATGGGTATGCAGGGGAGCCTGTCACCTCGCGCTCAGGTTTGTCCCCCATCCCACACACGCCTCCAGCCGTGCTCTCTGTGGAAGCTCAGGGCAAAGGATGTACCTTCCCCCTACCTGCAGGGCCCTCGGTGCACCTGCCCCTCCCTCCAGCCACAAATCTGGGATCCTCTCTCCGAACAGAAGATAACAGGAGGCAGGAAAGGGATCAAAGGGAGTCTGAATGACAGCTCAGCTCTGGGGCCTCCTCCCACCCTCCCCACTGCACCCGTGGCTGGCACAACAAGAGGAAGGCTCTGCTGGCAGAGCAGGGTATGCTTCCCCCCCGCCCATCCCAAACATCCCTGTTGTTCAGGGGACAGCTTGGTGTGCAGCACTGCATTTCCGCCAGAGCTGCCCTTTGTCTCCTTAATCCTCTGACCTCTGCCTCACCCACATGTTTTCACTGCCTGTCTCCCATCGCCTCCCAGGTGCTGGGCTCCCGGGGATGCGGGATGGGGCCGGGCAGGAGGTGCCTGGCCCCTGCCTGCTCACCCCTGGGCTGAGATTTGCCGGCGCTGCTCTGGAGCACGGCAGACGCAGCGGGGATGATCACAGAGCTGCTGTAAATGCCTTCGGCGTGTCGGCAGGGAGGAGAAGGGAGGTCTGGATAACAGAGCCTGCTCCACTTAACAAGCCGTGCACCTCCGTATCAGCTCACCCTCCACTTCCAGACACAAATTCGGTTTGCTAATCAGCACGATGCAGCTTAGCCCTTTGCTCTGGAAGAAAGCAATATTCATGATGTATTCTGTCGGTGGTTTATATGCTTAATGAATAAATAGGGGGCATTTCGATCTATTTCCTTTTCATGTACCTCAAGAGCATAAAACCAGAACAGGAGAGATGGAGAAACAGACACAGAAGGTTTAGGAATTAGTTGCCCTCGGGTACGGTTTTACAATGTGTATTTTGCTTGGATTAAGAATTTTGGAAAGTACTAATTAAAGGATTTTCACCTGCCACAGCATATCCAGAGACCTCCCAGCTTTTTCCCAGTGTCAGAGTCCACGTGGACTGCACCAGGAAAAAGACTGGGACTAAAAGGCTTGGAAAGGACAAAGGTGTTGAAGAAGAAAAAAAATTTTTATAAGCCTGGGAAATTTATCTTTTAGGTGAATTCCAGAGAAAGGGGTAGGATTAAACCTCTATGGACACAGAGCATTTGCGAAGGGCTCGATGTAATTTACTCTCACAAACCCAGGTGTGATTCTCATTTGCAACCTGGCCACTTTACACTGTTTGCCCAGTGTAAAGGGGTTGTAAAGATGGCATCAATCATCTTTACACCTACTTTATGGCAATTTTACACGGCTAAAAGGGCCCTTTGTGTAAATGAGAACTCAAGCCCTAGAGAATTTAATAGAGAGGAGATCCTTTCTATAGACTGTGCTAGATCCTCTAATAGAGTCTATTACTGGGATATAACTCTCCTCTGGATTTTATAGCTTGGCTTAGAGATCATCAGTCTCGATTAAATTCAGTTCTGCAGAACTTTTCCAAAGGCCATAACCCTCTGGTGTCATGCCTGCTCCTCCACCCTGAACACACACAGAGTGATGGTGTTGCATGGATAACTGCTTGAGTTTTTAAAAGGAGAAGCAGCAGCTACCACTTTCCTCTGCCTCTGAGGCGTTTTCATGTCGTGCTATGCAAATACCAAAGCAACAATAACGGCAGCGAAAAGGGAACCGAGACGCGGCGGCTCACGGGGAGCCAAAATGTCACATTCTCAGCCCCGCCAGGGTCTGTGCCCCTCTCCCTCCCCTGGTGCCTCTGGAAGGCCGGGGCTGGTGGGCGAAGGGGAAGCACCGCCAGGCGCTGGCCCCACGCTGGGGCTGCCACCAGCCTTCATGTGACGGCCATCTGCGCCTCGCTGGCCCGGCCGCTCTGCGTGGGCACCGCTTGGAGCTCTGCCTAAAAAACAACTCTGCACAAGAGCGCCGGGAGCTGCAATCAACTCGCAGGACTAATTTTTTTTTTTCCCCCTTTTTCACGCTCCCAGCCAGTACAATATTTGCTCTGGGGGCCTTTCGAAAGAGAAAGCACGCTGCTAGCGTGTGAGAGAAGCCGCAGCTCAGGTCCTCTATATTTAGAAAGCCAGGATGTCATACCTCGCCTTGAAATTTTCATAGTCCCCTGCACCCCACCCACCCACACACGTACACATGCTTGCGTCTGGAAAATGTTTTTCGGTCTTAGCGAAGGGTGTTGGCTTAGGGGGATTCGAGGGAGGTGCAGAGGAACAACAGCAGCTCAGTCCCGGGCGCGAAGCTCGAGGCCTCCTTAAGGCAGCGGGCAGGGCAGGCACCGGGGACCCGCCGCTCCCGCGGCTGCAGTGCAGGATCTCTGCTCCTTCTGGGTCTGTAACATAAACCCCAAGGCAGGGCCGAGCTGTTCTGAGGCGTAGGGAAGCCCTGTCCTGTGTCACGTCAGGCAGCGCTGGGCCCTCCGCCAGAAACGTCTTTGCCAGTTCGTTTCTGAGTGGCCACGCACAGACTGCAGCACCTGTAGCAAGGGCTCCAAGAAGGTGAATTCTGAGCTCATCTCAGGTCTCTGCAGTTCCTCCTCCCCAGGGATTTTTGCTTTCTGTTAAATGGCTGCTTCTAGTAATCACTACTCAGTAGCATTTATCCTCTGCTAAACTGCCTCTGCAGCCACATGTCATAAACAGTGATTGCATCTACAAAGACTGGGGTACGTTTTTCTTCTGGTTTTGGTACCTGGTCTCCATGCCTTTGTACAAGCAAATGGTTGAAAGCCTCATCTAAATATCAAACTTGTTGTGGGGGAGCTGGTGATTGCTTTTTCCTTTCTTTTTAAAGGAGATATGGGCAATAGCTATTTAATTTGTTACCTCAATACTCCACAAAGCCATCTTTACTTTGGAGTAATGATGCAGCAGCCCCTACGGCTTACAGTGACTGGCTGCAGAGCGAGCGTGGAGCTCAGGCCACCCAAAGTCACCAGCAGCTCCTTGCTTCACCCAGGTGCACCCAGATATCCCTGCCTGGCACAGACACCTGAGAGTCAGCCACCAAATGTGAGCAGCCCGGTCTGAGAGGAGAGAATAACCTGCAGAGAGTGATTTGAGTACCTGCCTCTCCTTCAGTCAGATGGATTATGACTGATGAGTGCTGGGCTGACCTCAAGTAACAGGAGATATAGAGAGTGACACCGATTAAGGCAGCCCTCGGCTTTACGAGCCCTGGCTGTCCTGGAAATGAGATATTTGAGAGAGATAGGGTTTTAACCCCGTTTCACTCTCATGGCTGTGTAAGGAGAACTGTTTTTAATTAGCCCAAAGCTAACTGAAGAGGGAATTCTCCTCACTTCAGTGTAGGATTTCTCTTTCACCGAAACGACAGTGAGAGGAATCCTTTCCCTGATCTGTCCTCTGTGAGGCTGGCTGGGAGCATCACTGCTGGAGCCAGAGCTGCACGCATGCAGAGGTGTGTGGAAATCACCCTCATCTCTTTTTTGGGACATTTTCTTAAAGTTCCACAGCTGCCAGAGCAGACATGGGGAGGGCAGGGGAAGCTGGTGTCCCAGATCCATAATGTGCCCGAGTCAACCAAGCCCTGCAGCGATCCCCATTTATAGTGACACTACTGGTCACCAGGGATTTGCTGGGATAGTTTAGGGAACAATCACACTGAAAAGGGAAGAAAATAGACATTTACACTTTCCCTTCCACCTTGTGAATCCAGGCAGGAGAACAGCACACATATGAAGGGACCCAAGAGGAAATACAAAATCCTCCCACCCTGTTTTGCTGCCCAAATCTGCCAACGCGCTGAGAAACAGTGAAAACGTGCAGAAAATAAACCCCCAGAAATTGGGCACTTTGGGTTTTCAAGATCCAAAGCGTTGTTAGGTTAGGAATGTGACAATTAGTGTATTTTTATGGTTTGTCCAATTCTTCCAGACTTGGTGGGGACCCAGGCAGCCAGGTTTCTTTGCTGTCACCAAAGGAAGGAAATTTTGTAACCTGACTGCGAGAGGGGAGGGATGGGAAAGGACAGATTATGGGATGTCCTCATATATCTATATCTATATCTATATCTGGTTAGGCTACTTTTTGCATAGATTCAGCATTTTTTTTCTTATGTACAAAAGGAAATTGTAGGATATGGCCTAGCAAAATTCTGTGCTTCTGAATTAACAGGAGCTGCATCTCCACTTTATATCGAATAGAATTTTTCTCAGTCACCCCACCCAGGTTTCAGTGCTTCTCTTGCTTCTCCATTTTCCAGTGAGGCAGGACTTTCCTGGCACACCCTCCCCTGACCCCACAGAAGGCACTGGGTCTGTGGGCTCCACGTGAGCTGCCCCTGCTTAGCAAAGCAGGGGTGGCACGATTTGCACACTGGCTCCTGAGACTTCTCCTGAGTTCTCCAGCCACTGATTATGCTGTTGCTTACAGCAAACTATCAAAAACTGATAGAGATCCAGTGCCTGAAAATCCCTCAGGATAATTGCCTGCTAATAGACAACAAGGGCATTTCCTTAGCCCAGGAGGCAAGTGTGGCTCCTGTGTGGTGGGAACAGCAGGCCCTGGTCTCAATGCCACCAAATTACATCTGAAAGGGAAAATTCAGGACCTGCAGACAACAACTAGGGACCCCTCTGTGCTCAGGTGTTGCAATGAGCAAGAGAGGCTTGCAGGGCATGCAAGATCACGGGGTGTGAAGACTCATCCTCATCCCTGAGGGAAGCTGACTCTATTTGAAAGGTTCACTCCAGCTGGGGCTCAGTGCCAGGCTTGTTTCACTCCTCATTCCCAGACAGCTTTGGGGCCACAAATCCTCATCCCTGGAGGGAAAAAGCAGGTAGAGGAGAAGAGGAATAGAGATTTGTTTGATTTGTCTTTGTCTGAGCATGGCACATCTTACTGTAAGGCCTTCCCCACTAACAGGAACATGTTGATTGGGGCTGGTAGGGAGTTTGATGGCGTTTTTCTTTCTGTGGCTGTTTGGGGATCTGATTCAAGCTACTGAAATGGACCAAAAAACTAATTCATATTTCCCATGCCACTGTAATGGATGAGAAACTAATTTGTATTTCCCACACCTAACACAAAGCAAGCATCATTAGCCCTGCTGCAGCACACTAGGGGCAACACCAGCTATTACAGAAAGCGGGTTGATTAAGGGACAACCTTGAAGACTAAAAATAGTCAGGGAAATAAGAATCAATGCCATATGAAAGCAAACACGCAGTCAGTTGTTATCACAGAGCTTTTCACGTGATGGTCTGTGCACTGATCTCACCCGGAGAGTGTTTGTTTTGGACAATCTTAAAGGGTCCGGCCCCATGGATTGGCAGCAACACATATGGAGTGATCTGAGAGCACAGACCTGACCCAAAGTCCATCTAAGTCAAGGCAGTGACTCCTCCAAGCACTCTCTGTAGGAATCACTGCAGATTTGCAAAGATATGTTGCAGTTAAAGACATTGGTCTGGGCTTAGGGAAAATGTACTGACACTGTCACTGTCAAATCCAGCCACAGACAAGTGAAAAAGGGGGGGATTGTAGCTAATAAGTGCAACACAAAACAACAATAAAGTGGCTGAAGGAAAACTTGAGCAGTCAAGGGGAAATGCAGCAAGTTCAAACGAACTGCCTTGGCCCAGATACATTGCACAGAACATGCAGTGATTTGAAGGGGAAGAGAAGAAGGATGGCAGGAACTCAGCATCCTGCTTTTTCACAAGCCTCAAAAACATCACAGCCGATGCGAGAAGGAAAAAATACATGGCTTTAGTCCTGTCTGGAAACATGTGGCACAAACTGAGGCAGAGGAGATTAAACTTGGCTTTGCCCTACTTCTCCCCTCTTCTTTCACTCCCCTGCTCTTTGCTAGCATTATCTGGGCTGGTTGGTCCTCAGCAAACAACCAAGTAGCCAAAATATGGGCAGGATTCACGCCATAACCAAACCAGCCCATGAATGAAATAAGGCACTTGTTTCCTGGAGCAGAGGGAGGGGAAGCAGGGGGATTTAAGCAATTCTGTGTGGTGTTGGAAACCCACCTTGAGTAGAAGCAGTCCCTCAGCTCACACAAACCACCGGCGCTCCTCTGACGTCAATTGGCAGCCGCTGTTTGCACCATCCCCGGGCTGGCTGCAGCAGCACAAGCAAACAGCTCGCCCGGCCAGCGGGACACAGGGCCAGAGGCGAGCTGGAGTCCTGCACCCCTTCCCTCCTCCTCGCTGCTCCCCAGCATCACCCACAGCTCTGTTTGCAGAGGCAAAAGGGTGCAGACCAGCTATGGCAGGCACGTCTCGGGCAAGTGGCACGTCAGCTGGCAGCGGGTGGGTGGCACGGGGTTGCAGGAGGATGGTGAGTGCCAAAAACCTGAGGGTGCAGTGGGTCTCTGCTGCTGAGGCCCTCGGGCCACCCCTGAGCTGTGGCAGTGACTGGGCAGGCTGCCAGAGAGAGAGCAATGCTCATGCAGCTACGTGAGAGGCAGGACCTGTGTCCACAGGGAGGCTGCTGGTTCCAGGAAAGGGATGGCTTGATGTCCTCCAGCCTCCGTCTGGAGATCCTGTGAGAGAGGGTTTGGGAGAGCTTGTGAAAGAAGGATGACAAAATGACTGACCATGGGAAGTACCACAGGCACTCTACTGCTCTCCCTTTTCATTCTTTCCACCAAACAGACTCCAGGCCTGAAGAAGAGAGTGGGAGCAGGAGGAATGTGACTCCTCTCGGGGTGCTTCCTGCAGCACACGGCAGGAGGAAAAGGAGGCAGCAGCTGTTCACTTCCTTCCCTGCCCTCCCTACACCCGGGTTCCACCCTGCAGCCGCCCATTCCAGCCCATCCCAACCCTGAACGCATCCCACAGGGGACACAGGGAGAGCTGGAACACAAGAACTGTGTCCCATCACTGCTCGTGGAGCTTGGCCCAGGGGGATGCTGCCAGCTGCAGCCTGGGGACCCTCTGGGGACCACGCATGGCTGCGTTCCTGGGCTGCATTTTTCAGCAATGGCAGTACAACCCACTCCCTTTTTTCCCACCTGAAAGGCCTCCAAAGGCCTTGACTTCCAGAATAGGAGGTAGCTACAGCCGCTGCAAGCCAGCTCAGCTGAAGATGCCCTGAGATGAACCCACAGTGAAGGTGTCCAGAACTGCTGATTGCCTCTGAAAATAAAAGCATCAGAGACCTTTAACTCCCATATCTCCTTCCCTACCTGTGCTGAGGGCTGATCAGGGCCTTGCCTTGTGTGGTGCAGCACAGAACCTGCACTGAAGGACCTGCTCCATCATTCCCATGATCAGCTTGTTCCTGGAAAAAGCAATGCTGTGTGGAGCCACAGGCTGGAGCTCAAAGGCACAGTGGAGAAAGGAGGCTGGACATGAGCCATTCCCAAGCCAGAACCAGTTTGCCCCCAGCACCTTTGCTGCTTTCAGAGACAAGAAGTGGGCTGAGAGGGTGTGTTGTTATGTCTCTTCACAACACACCTCCTTCTTGGAGATTCCTTTGTGGAGTTCCTGGACCCACATTTTAAATGCTTCAACACAGTTCAACGTAAGCCTGCCCTGGGACTTTAGTTTAAACCAGTTCATTTCATGGGACAATGGGAGAATGTGGGTCCCTTTTCCCAAACCTACTTTTGTAAGTTTTGGTTGAAATGCTCACCAAGAAGGCAGAGGGCCCAGCTGGTCTCCTGCAGTGATGAAGGGAGACCCAGTTTAGAGGCATGACAAATTTAGTGGCCAACTGAGGGCCGTGGGCTTTGTGGGGAGGCAGAATCCCTGTGGGACATGGACACAGTGGGAGCACCAGCTGCCTGCAGAGCCCGGGGGCTGGCTGGGCAAGCACAGCAGTGGGCAGGTGTTTCCATCAGCAAAACCTCTCGAGAGCAGCTACTTGCTAAAATAGATGCCACGCAATCAGCTGAAAAAGAAAGTCCCAGTGCCCAGCTGCCTGCTGCAAGCACAGTGCAGAGGCAAGTGCTATTTTTATCAGGGACGGCCAAAGGCCATGGAAGGTGGTGGGGGCAGCTGGCAGAGGTTTTCCCTCTGCACCATGCCAGGGCTGCATCCCAGCAGCTCCCCTGGGCACCTGGGCATCCTGGCTGGCTGGAGGGCCTCTGCTCACCTTCCCAGGAGCTGTCATCCTCCTGCAAGCCCCGTCACCATCAGCTGCACCTTGTCCTTCCAGGGATGCCCTCGCTGGCAGTGTCCCAAAGGGGAGTTAAGAAACAAACCAAACCGCCCACACGGTGCCGGGTGCTGAGAGCAATGAATCAGCCCCTTAAATCACGGAATCAGCCTCCGGGTGACCGGAGTGAACTTCTGTGTGTGTGGTACTTGGGAGTGGCCTTTCCTCATCCCTGGGGCACCACCGGGCTGGGGGCACCTCCCTCAAGCAGGAGGGTAGGAGTGCTTGTGCAAAGCAGGACCCTGGGGGCCAAGGAAACCCCCTCAAGGCATTGTGCAAGCAGTGGGAATGTGTGGCTTCTGGGCACACTGGCTCTGGCAGCAGCACAGTGCATCCCACAGGCTCCTCTGAACAAACTGTGGCAGCACAACCCCAAGACTTACAGACCAGCATATGGAATCCAGCCCTCCTCCAAATGTCACTCCCTGCCTCTACAGGCACCACCCAAACCTACCTTCTGCTTCAGTGAAAGCCTGAGCATGGTTGTGCCAACTGCAAGGAGCAGGGTGGCCCCAATCTTCCAGCCTTTCTGCTTGAAGTTGGTGGGGTTTTTCCCTATTTAGAGGGCCATGTGTGTTATGATAACTGTAGAGAACTAGGGCAAGTAAAAAAGAAAAAAATCTACAAGGAAAAGGAGGAAAAAAGCAAAAATGTTGTTCTTCTTCCTCTTCTCCTCTAAGATTCCCTACAGCCTCCATCCAAAATGCCCTTGCTGTAACCTCACAAGCAGCACTGTGGTTGGGAGAGGCTGGCACTCAGCAGTGCCACCAGATGCTGATAGGAGGACCACCTTCTCTGGGATTGAGCCTGAATTCATCCTGTGGGATTAGAAGATTCACTGGTGATAGCTACTCATTTCCATGGTGATTATTCCCTTCCACACACAGAGTAAATGGCCTGTGTGGCTCTAAGCACCACAGGAGGCAAAGCTCTCGTGGGAAAACCAGCCCCAAAACACTTGGAGAGAGGAGAGGAAAGAGGGGTAATGATTTGCTCATCATGGACCAAGCTCTCAGACTTGACAAATGCCCCTGCTGGGGGCTGTCACCCCCCGAGCAGGCTGTCACAGCTTGGTACCACCAGCTGTCCTTTGGGTCATTTGGAAGCTGGCAGCACAATTCCATGTGTGCTAACAGCAGAACACAAATCTGGGAAGCACAAACCCAGCTCTGCTACTGACCTCCAGCATGGCCCCATAGAGCCATGGCATCTCTGTGCTCCTGCTCCCAGCCTTTTCCCTCCCCAGGCTGCAAACCTTTTGGCCAGGGACCGTGGTTTTCATGTCTACAAACAAGCGCGTGAATCATGTGGGGCAAACCCGCCGGGCTTGGGGCAGCGTTTCTGATTTACACCACTGCAAATCACTGCCTCTGCTTTCAAAGACATTGTTACTTTGTTGGACAGGGTCCCGGGAGCTCTGCAAAGAAGGGAGAGGGAGAAATTCCTCATAGATGGATCTCTCATGATTTGTTTGCTGCCGAGCATCGTGCAGCCGCTTCACTTGCGCAAGGCTGTGCTCCCCACGAAGAGTGACAGAGGACACGAGTGACCTGCAGCTCGTCTGTCGTGACCAGCTGTCACCAGGGCCATGCAGAGAACCAGGCATGGAGCAAATGGAGGTCAACCTCCTGCCCCAGGGTCATGGCAGGCTGGCATCAGCAGGGCAGGGCTTGTCCTGAGCGTCCTGAGGAGAGGCCACACGGGCCACCAGCACTGCTCTGTCCTCCAGGTGAGCAGGGGAGGGCTGCTGAACATTAGCTGCTGCTCTTCAGCCTCCAAAGCAAGCTAGGCACCTTGGCTCATTCTCTCCCTTGGGCAATCCCGTGGAGCTGCTTGGAGAAGCTTCAGCAAAAGGATTTATCCAGAGGTTTGTGTGTGTTAATATTTTGGGTGTCTGCAGCTCACGTGCTATAAAAAACACCGTGCCACAGTGGATAGTGGCCCCAGAGCACTTGGTGCTGTACAAAGGAGAAATAAATTGGCTGCTTCTAGCTAAGAAGGAGCGCACAAGGTTGTTTTGCACCAGTGCAACAGGAAGCTGGAAGAAATAAAAGGAGATACAGGACAGCTCACCAGTAAAATGCACATTTTGTCCTGAGGTATTCATTTATCCTTTAAACAGCAGGTCCAGCCAAAGTCACTTTGACTGATTAAGAAAACTTTCCAAACATATATTAGGGTTCAAATAAAAAGTTCAGCCATGAAAAGACTCATGCTGGGTGGAGGATGAGGAGGGAAGAAGAACATCCTTGGGGAGGCCAGTTGCTGAGAGCAGGGCTGGTGGTGGAGGCACAAGCAGGAGTCCGAGGGCAGCCAGGGATGCAGCACAGGTGCCCATCAGGCAGGAGGGTTCAGGAGGAGAGGTCACATCTCCACGGGATGACCCTCCTGCTGGGGCTGTCAGAGATACCAGGAAGGCTCTGATTGCTTCTCCTTCTGAGAATTCATTTATTTGTGGGTAAAAATTAGGACCTAGTCTACATCAATCTCTCGTTGGTTAATTCACTGAAAGTGGTCTGAAAAAATATAGATAAAGAAAAAGACTTTCCCTTGTTAGTCACCTTCCAGTGATGTATAAATGCTCTGACAGACAATTATCAGTGATATTGATTCAAACTAAGACAGAAAATGAACAGGTGAGTGTAAAGTAGAAAGTTATTTATAAAGATGCAATTGAAACAAAATCCATCCTGCAGGCCTGAGAGTTTAAGAAGGAAAAAATGCCTTTACTGTACAACTTTGCTCTCTCTGCTGAGGTTTGGATGCTTCCTCAGGAGCGGGAAGGCCACATCCCTGGAAACAACAGGCTGAAATAAATAGGCAGCATGGCAACAGCTGAAAAGAGGCAGGAAAAGCAGCCAGAGAGAGACCCTCAGCCCAAGGCACAGAGGTGCAGCATCCATCACGCTCAGCCGGTGCTCGCTCAAGTCTCCACAGCAGGACATCAACAGTAAATGCACTTTAAAATGGAAACTAAATCTTTACTGTGGCAAATGTGGCTGTAGGTGCTTCTTGCAGTGCTGGGAAAAATGCCATCACCACTGGTGAGTCTCCTCAGGGCAGTGGTGGTGACTCCATTTGCCTCTCCCGAACTGGGGAGCTGCCCCCTCTTAGCTCTGTGCTTTTGGGTCCTCCAGCCTGGGAGCTGCAAGCTCTCACTGTCACAACACTGAGGCCTTTTTGCAGGCTCATCCTGTGCCAGAATCCCGTGGGAGTCTGTGCTGTGGCTGCTGGCCCCCAGCACCAGGCTCACTTTCCCTAGCCACACATCCTCAAGCCAGGCCAAGACCTAATTCGCTGGCCACAGGCTGGAGGTGGCTCTCGCTGGGGAGGGAAGGTTTTTGCCAGTTTGTCATTAAATCCCAGCACTATTCCTGCCAGCATTAGGCTGTCTGGGACTAAATGCACAGAAACCACGTACCTGGGTTCTGCCAGACAGCTCGGGGCAGTGATGCAGGGAGAGGTGGGTCTTTGAGCAGGGCTCTCTTCCTGTGGCTGACTTGAATCCTTGCCCTGCTCAGCCTCTGTTGCTGCCAGATTGTGACTCTCACCCTGGAGGTACAGGAGGGAGAGAAGACCTCTGGAGATGAGCTTTTGGATGTAGGAAGCGCTGCAGTGCTGAATCCTTTTGCTGCTTTATCCCTTGGTGTCCAAGTCACTTGTCCTCGCCCCACACAGAGCCAGCACTCCTGGCAAAGCTGTGTCAGCACAGAGCTACATCTCAAATGGACAACTGCTCCCAGGCTGGTTCCAGGACACCCCCCGGCCTCTGGGCTCGGAGGAGCTGAGTATCACAGGAGGTCACCTGGCGAGGCTGTCTGTGTGGAGCAGTCCTGGTGTACCTGTCCTTGTGGAGAAAGAGCTCCTCAGGGGCCTCCAGGAGCGGTTACAACAAAACAGGAAGGCTTGTGAGCAGATGTGGTTGCTGCACCACTCCTGCCAAGGCTCTGCTCCACAGGCATCAGCTGTGGGGAGAGGTTTAACCCGAGCTGCAGTGCCACATGCCTGGCATCTGTACATGAGCAGACTCCAAAATCATGAGGGGGAGTGTGTGGCTCTTTCAGAGCCGACCGGATGGTTCCCTCACTTGACATGTCCTCCTCTTGAAACAACATCACTTTGTTGAATTTCGTGGCTTTCTATGTGGAACAACATTAGCTCATCCAAGTCTGTGGTTTATTTGAAAATGAAATTCCGGTAAGCTTTTGTACCATCTGGCAGCGTCCAGCCGAGTGGGGTTTAGCAAGAAACCACTGCACACGTGTGCACAAACACATACACACACCAGAAACACTGTAATCATCATAATCAGTAGTTGCAGGAAGCCTGGCATCGTCAGGGCAAGGGGAAGAGGGAGAAAATCAGTGCCTGACTCCTCTCCCAGCTGCTCGCCTTCCGTGGGGCTTGGCTCCTTCCAGCAGAGGGCATTTTTCAAGCCGTCCCTCCTGCGCCGCTTCTGCCCCTTCCTTCCTCTGACGTGAACTTCCAAGTGGCTCCAGATGTAAATCAAACACAGCTGGGTGAGCTGCAAGCCGGCGCGCCGCGTCCAATTCACAGCTGCTGCAGGTCACTGCTGTCGGGGGAGAGGGTCTGATTTACACCAGCCCCACCAGACACATCAGGGAGGGCCTGAGGCAGGCAGGACAGGTGTGGGGCTGAGGCTTCTTGGCTGCTCCATGCAATAGCTGAAGTGTTGCATTAGGTGGATTCCCTCCTGGCTCCTCTGGTCCAGGCAGGAAGCAGGACACACATGGCAGATCCTTGATAGTTTGAACCATCCATCACACCCTTTCCCTCCTCCTCTCACATCTGTGCACATGGGGACCTGCAGCTGGCAAAGCTGAGAGAGGATGTGGCCATCACCCAGGTACACAGAGAGCACCAAGCATCCATCTGTCATCTTCTCCCCTGCAAGAGGACTTGATTATTTCTTCTCCCTGGTATCCAGGGACAGGATGTGTGGAAATGGTTCAAAGCTGTGCAGGAGAGATCTAGACTGTATATTAGGAAGCATTTCTGTACCAAGAGGGTGAGGAAACACTGGAACAGACTTCCTAAGTGGGTGGTCAATGCCCCAGGTGTGTTTGGCATTCGGACAATGCCCTTTATGACATGCCTCAACCTTTTGTCAGCCCTGAAGTGCTCAGGCTGTTGGACTGATGATCATGGTAGGTCCCTTCCAAGTGAAATATTCTGTTCTATTCTCTGCTATTCAATCGAGTTCCATAATTTCTTTCAGGTTCCTCCCTTCCTTCACACTCAGCTGCTCATGGGTGTGTATTAAATGCATGTGTGATGGAAAAGAAATGGTGGGGAACATGAGATGCTGGTTAGGACATGGAGGACAGTTTACTGCGAGAGCCTAATCCAAAATCCATTGGAGCTAGCAGGGAGGTTTCCAGGCATCCAGGAAGCACAGGGTCCCTACACACATTCACCTCTTCAAACTGGGGACAGAGGAAAATTGATGTAGCTGCTTTGAAACAACCTTAAATTATAGCAGAGATCTGCTTTTGAGAACAACAATGGGAATCTGAAGGATAAGCTCTCATGATAAGCCATCATCCCTGAAAGACTTCAGATCCATGGAGGTCACATACTGTGCTGGTTTGATGGGACATTTCCCAGCAGCAGCTCTGTTTTTGCATCACAGTTTATGAGTGCATGAACAGGACTTTTGATGGGAATCCTTGTGGATATCTTCATTCAGAACCGGCACTGCTGGATTTCAGTCAGAATACATCACATGCATTCACCTGTGCAACCTGAGAGTATTTTTTCCTGCACTGGACATGGGAGAAACCTGTGACCCTGAGGCAGGTGGAGGGCAGCAGAGGAAGGCAGGGTGTCCTCACTCCCAGCCTGACAGGGGCTGCTTTTGCCAGACTGCTGAGTCCCAGCTCCTTCCTCCACACGAGATCACCAGCACCACCAGCCTAGAGCTGCCAACAAAAGCAGGAATTTGGATCACCTAAGAGCATCTCCTGTGATCCTGACCGCAGGAATAAAAAATAAAATAAAATAAANGCATATGCTGTACTAGTGTAGCAGCTCTTCAAGTACCATGTTTTCCAGCGAACGTGTGAGTGACAGCACCTAAAAACAGCAGCTGTTACATAAATAAGGCTGGCGCTTCCCCGCGGTGGCAGCGGGGACAGCGGCCAGCGCAGCCCGGGGGATGACATCACTGTCCTGGACAGAGGGGGACAAAGTGGGGGACACCCCCCAGGGCAGCCCTGCTCACCACTAACCTCCCCAACCCTCACACACTGTCACCTCCCCGGGGCAGAGGCTGCTGCGTGCCTGCTGTTTGTCACCGGTGATGTTCCTGCCACTGCCATCCTGTAAAAGAGCAAATGGATTAAAAGAACAACCTAACCCATGGATTTGTGGCGTCTCACAGTTATTTTGCTGATGCTGTGTATAAGGATTAAAGTGGCCATTGTTCCAGCATAATATATGTTGCGTCTTAATGAGCAGCTTAATTATTTTACTTAGCAGGAGATGGCCAATAAAGTATTATGAAGCCAAATTTGGGACTTGCTTTCCTTTCATATTAAGATGCAAAAGTCTGATTTGTACTGCCTGTAAATTTGCCATATCTCAGCATGCAAATACTCCTGAATAATTTAGGCTTTCTTTAAGAAAGCATGCGATATACCCAGAAAAGATTAATATTCAACAGACGTCCATCATCTCAGCAAATACTTTTTTTTTTTCCCCTAAAACCGTACCGAGTTTCTCATAAATTCCCTTAATGGGACAGAAACCATCCCAGTCCTTCTTCATAAGGCTTGTCTGTTTGCCTCAGTTCATGAATGTGACAGGAAAACTTTGCCTGCATAAAGCTTTAAAATGTTTGGCCCCTTGGAAGAACGATGGACGATGTTCTTTGAACACTCACTCAGACCCAAAAGGGAGTAACAAAGAAGACAGCAGGAGGAAAGCTGGGATCTGAGGTCACGTTTGAGTTTGTAGGAAGAGATGGCAGAACCCTGGATGGACACAGCTTTGCTCACACACCCCTTGCCTTGGTGGACAGGAGCAGGGTGAGGGTCACTGAGGCACTCCCAGGGTGTGCATCCCACTCCTGTAACTTTTCCGCACATTGTAACGTGCAGGCAGGAACCAGGACTCCCACGTTTCCATTTTGAGAGTAGAATTCACTGAAACATAAGCAGGAGAACTGAAATGTACTGTGCTTCAGGCTCAGGTATCAGCAAGAGAAGGTTTTCTCTCTCTGACACACCTACAGCTGATGTATCAGTGAGGAAGGTGGTGTGAGTGCATCAGCAAAGGTGTGTGATTCACCCATAACTAAGTGGGTACAAAAAAAATCACCAGGTTGGGATTATAAAATAAGCATCAGCTTTAAAATTTATGTCTCTGTTCATAAACCCAGGATTTCTGGTAGGAAACAACTCCAGCAAAATATAAATGGGCATTGATTATGAATTTTGGCAGAAATTCAAGTTTTTCTGAAGTCTGAGGTGGTCTCAGGTGGCTCAACCTCCTGGCAGGTGAGAATCAGGTTTGTGATTTGATCCTGGAGCTCAACTTTCTGTGGGTCCAGGTGCATTTTTTTGGGCTTGGAACAGCTGGCAAAGGATGAATTTCAGATTGTGAAGTCACAGAGGCAGACATCAGTCACAGCAGGAGAGAACTGCTCTCTAAAAACGATTGTTCTAAAACCAAATGCCCAAGACATTGATCATTGCAGAGGGTAACTGTAAAGGCTGGAGTGAATGAATAGCTTCTTAGAGGTGACATGGTCCCACAGAGGAATTCCAGGCAAACTGCTCTGGAATAAATGATGCTGCTCAGTACTTTTTGGAAAAGCAAATGAGTTCCCTTAACTACAGGCTGAGCCTCAGAGCATCTTCAGCTTCCCAGGATGAGCTTGTGGACACAATGCCTGTTTGGAAGGCCCAAATATCCATGCAAAAGCAAGGGTCAAACCCCCTGCCTCATCCTATCAATCCTTTAATTTGAGACCTTTCTTGCCCAGGCCACGCCTCTGCAGCCACAGCAAATCCTGCCTGCCCAGTGTCCCCTGGTCTCAGAGGAAGAGGGCAGCCTGGCAGCAGGATCAGCTGGGAGTTAGGAAGGACTTGAAGTGAGGGATCAGAGAGAATCCCTCTCTGATCTCTTCTTTCTCTAAACCTACCACTAATGGAAGTTTAGAGAAAGGAGAATCTCTGGGAGCATTTTGGAAGCTGGGGCTTGGCATTACATTGAAGTGCTGCACCTGACAGAAAGGATATAAACACGGCCACAAAAGATATCCTAATGTCTAGTCCCTTCATGTCAAATTGCAAAGTCAGGTAAGATTATTTATTTCAATAAATAATCAAGAAGTGTCTTCAATCAAGTGACAGCTCGTTCCCATACTGTAATTAAGTTTGAAGCTCAATTACTATTGTCTAAGTCAATGGCATAGACAGGATTATTACAGGAAAATCCCCAGCGGTGCCAAGATCAGTACAGAGGGGTGGAAACAGGAGTTCAGCCTAAAGCTGAGTGTAACCCAGGCCAGATGCTGCTGCTGGGCTGGTCCTGGGCTGTACCCTGCAGGCACACATCAGTCGTGGAATTGCAAAAATCCTTTCTCCAGCC
The DNA here is from genome assembly GCA_013397195.1 of Hylia prasina. Taxonomy (NCBI): domain Eukaryota; kingdom Metazoa; phylum Chordata; class Aves; order Passeriformes; family Sylviidae; genus Hylia; species Hylia prasina. The sequence goes on from VYXD01008929.1 coordinate 156,790, forward strand.
TGCAAAGGGAGGTGCAAAGATGTGTGAAAGCAGGAGCTAGCCCTGAGAAAATCAGTGCAAGCTGGACATCAGGGTCTGGGGCTGGATGGGCCAGCAATGTGCACTGGCCCCCAAACCCCCCCGTGCTGGGCTGCACCCAGAGCCCCAGGGCAGCAGGGAGGGGGATCCTGCCCCTCTGCCCCGCTCTGCTGAGACCCCCCTGCAGGGCTGCATCCAGCCTGGGACCAGCACAGGAAGGACAGGGAGCTGCTGGAGCCAGAGCAGGGACACCAAGGGCATCAGAGGGATGGAGCAGCTCTGCTGGGAGGAAAGGCTGAGGGAATTGGGATTGTTCAGCCTGGAGAGGCTTTGGGGAAACCTCATCACTGCTTTGTCAGCATTTAAAGGGGGCTTAGTAAGAAAGATACAGGCAGACTTTTAGCAGGATCTGTAGCAATAGGACCAAGGGTAATGGTTTTAAACTAAAAGAGGTCAATTTAGATTAGATATAAAGAATAAGTATTTCACAGTGAGGGTGTTTTACATTGGAATAGAGTGCCCGAAGAGGCGGTGGATGCCCCACCCTGAGAAACGTTCAAGGTCAGGTTGGATGGGGCCGTGAACAACCTGATCTGGTTGAGGATGTCCCTGCTCATTGCAGGGAGGTTGGGCTGGATGACCTTTAAAGCTGCCTCCCAGCCCGAATTATTTGATGATTCTGTGACTCCACATGTCTGTGTCTGGGCGCTGCCAGGCGGCTGTGGCTGTGGCAGCTCCAGCTCAGACGTGCATCTGCATTCTGTGAGCTCGTTATCCTGCTGGGCTGCCGAGATCCTCTCCTTCCCCACCTCCCATTCCCCACCAGGCTGTTTTCTCCAGCCGCAGCAGAACTGCACAGCCACAGCAGGCAGTGCTGCAGGGGGACAAATCCCGGCACTGGCAGGGCCCAGGACCTCCAGAGGCGCAGGACCACCCCTCCCATCGCTCCCTGAGGACAGCACTGCACACTGCCGGTGTCCAGCTCGCAGCTGTTTTCCCTCAGCTCAGCTCTGGTTACTGCCCGAGAGCTCCACTTCATCCTCGCAGCTTCCAAGTCCTTCAGCTGCTTCTCCTGTTTGTGCTGAGGGACGAGGGAAGGCACCAGAGCCTAAACTGTGTGTTCCGACTCCTGGGGAACAAACAAGGAGATCATCATCGCCTTCACTTGGCTTGCATTTCAGGAAATAATTTAAAAAGTATCTTTAGTTTTGGAGAACCTGGGTGGTAATCCTAAACACAGGGGTTCAGATGTCACGCTGCTGGGATGCTGCTGCAACTGGCCCTGAGCCTCAGTGCAGCTTAAGCTCAGGGCCCTTTTGACCATGAAGAACTCTTTGGAAAGTGGGGATGGTTTTTCTCCCCCTCCCCATTTGAATTTGTTCACAAAGTTCAAAAGGAAACTGTGCCTCTGAGCTGCCAATAGATGTCTAAGATAATGAATATACTTTTCACCAAAAAAAGCATGGTGCTGATGGAATTACTGCTCATACACACAAAAATCCCCGTTATAATGCAATCCAGAAGTTACATGATAATTTCATTTCTTTAAAAAAAGTTATGTTTCTTTCTTCCCTCCTTGCCAAGTGATGTCCTGTTATGAAGAAGTTTCCTGCTCCTGCATGTCCCTTCTAGCTGCCTGTTGGTGTCCCAGGTGTCACAGCTTTACATTTCTTCCCAGCTCTGCATGAAGCAACGCCACCACTGCACAGAGCTTTTCATAAGCCCTTTCCCCTCCTGCTGTGAGTTCCCAGCATGGGACCCTGCAGGAAGTCACGGGCTTGACCAGCTGCTCATGGCCAGCCAACGTGACCGGGGGCTTTGCCACGCCTCTGGCGCTCAGTGGTCACCAGTGGGCCCTGGTGTCTCTTCACGTGTGCCCCTGGGCTTGCCACCATGTGCCCTGGTGGTGGGCACAGATCCTGTGCCCGTGGACTGACGCTCCAAACTTAGGTTTTCCTTCCCTGAGCGGAGCAGGCGCTGCAGCTTCTCCTCACTGCGCTCTCCCTGAGCTTTGGTCTCAGTGCTGGGGATCACCTCCAGGCACGAGGGACCAGCCCAGGCCCCATTGTCTCCTCACACTTCATCCGCCGCCAAGGAAAGTGCCAATTAGTGCCAGCTGTCCTGGGCTGCTCCTTGCAGGGCTGAGAGGGGGCCTGGGGCTGGGCCCCCTCTCTTGTCTTCTCTTTGTAGCATCAGACTCCCTCAGTTTGCCCACTGATGTCCAGGGCTTTCCTAAAAAAACCCAACCAAACAAATATAAAATCCTTATTCAGGCAGATTGATGTTCAGTGCCCTGCTTTATTTCAGATGTTTGAAGTGAAATAGATTATTATTAAAATAGACTAATGTGGTAATAACTCCCCATGCTGTGAGGATGCTCAGGAGCCAGAGCAGCCTGGCCTGGGGCATTTGCAGCCCTCTCTCCCATCTGCACTTACTGGTCCTTGGCTGCTGTCCGAGTCTGGCACAACCAGCAAGAAGAAATCAAGAGGCATCTCCTAAAAGGAAATATTTCTGGGTTTCAGATGGTCGCCAGCATCACGGTGCCACCAGAGCAGGCTGAGATGTCACCAAAGAGCAGCAGCACATTTCCCAGCACAGGTTAGCTCGTTTAGCCATCATTCCAAAAAGCTGAGGATTTTAGCTGGAGTTCAAGCCATCCCACAGGGCTGAGTGGGTTAATCCCTGCCCATCCTCTCCCCACTGCTGGTGTGCAGTTGTGTTTGAGCCTGACCTGGGACATCTGTGCTCCTGGGAGGTGTCACAGCCCTGAGGGTGCCCTCTGGCCATCCTGCCCTGCTGAGGCTGCAGGACTCAGGCCGTGGCTTTGTCACCTGGGGTGGTTTGAGCTCAGGCCCTGCAAACCAGTCCCAGTTCCAAGCAGCAACTCCCTGCAGGTCACAGCACAGGGCCCTGCACAGAGTCAGGCAGAACACACAGAGGTGGAAAGATTTTGCCATAAAGTAGGAGGCAAGGAAAACATTTTTTTTTTTTGTCTGAAGCCATTGCTCCTTCAACAAACTCACATTCCTCACCCTGGCAGTAATTCCCAGCTACCAGCCTGCCCCTCTAGACTCACAAATGGCACGTGGAAAACACCGCAGCCAATCATTTGGCCATAGCGTGTTTGCAATTTATAGCTGACTTCCTCAGAGCCCTGCTAAGTCACTAAGCAGCCTTGTGGTCTGAGCAAAGGTTTAGGAGCCAGGAAAATCTGGGCTGAATCATTTGCTCACGCACTGGTGACCTGAGAAAATCAGTTGACCTCCTTGTGCCCGGGCTGTGAGAGCGGCCACCAGGAGCCCTGCAGACGTCAGGGGCTTGCCTGGCTCCAGCCAGGAGCAAGTCCCTGGCCCTGGCAGCAATCCTGGAACGCATGGGGTGTGTCCCAGAGCCAGGATCCCACAGAGCTGCAGCCACTGGGGCTCCCTTGACGGGGGTGCCAGCCCCAAGCCCTTTGAAACCGAGGGAAGGCTTTCAGAGATTTCTGTGTGTTGCAGCTTGGGACTCACTCGCTTCCCTCCAGTGTCTGTCTGGATTTTGAATAGCTCCTATAATATGTTATAAATGACAATTAAAACATAAAACGAAGAGGGGAGCAGATGGCTTCAGGCAACATTTAAAAATACCGAGACTATTTCTAAATGCAGATCACCAGATCCAAAACAGCCCTGGGCAGACTTAGCTGAAGGTTATTTGCTGGCCTGGCTGAAAGGACATGTGTGGTCCCCATCAGTTCTCAGAAGATGCTGTTAATAGGACATTTTCTGGCAAAGGCAGGAGGGGACACCCAGGACACAGGCAGTGCTGAGGACACAACCTTCACTCCTCTCTTTTGAGGGGGGGAGCAGTGACAAAGGCAGGTTGGATCAATGTCCCCATTTCACCCTGAGGAAGCTGCTGTGCCGGAGGTTGGATCAGGGGAGAGGAGCTGTGCAGTGCCCTAAATTCCCAGCCATCTTTTCCATGGGCATTATCTGCCACAGCAATATCACAGCCACATCACACTGTCCCAGCAGTGACACAGCTTTGTTTCCTTCCCTGCCACCTTAGCTGACGGAACTTCTGCCTCCAAATATTTGGCCAGATGGGGAAAATTACAGGGACCCCATAAGATAACTTGTCACTTGCCTGGAGAAACTGTGAGACTCTGGTTTAGGGAAGACCAATGGGAAGGGCGCCCTCACCACTTAAAGAAGGCAAAATAAAAGGCATCTGCAGGAAAAAAAGAGGTGATCTGGCAGCACCATACCTGCCTAGATTTGGTGAGAGTGCAGAAGAACCACATTCAGCCCACGAGACAACTGCACACATGTGCTCCTTGCCTTGGAGGTGATGACCTGGAGCAGGATGGGCACGGCTCTGCCTCCACAGCCTCTCTGGTCAAACAGCCCAGCCACCACCCAAGGCCATGTGCTGAGACACATGGGCCATTATTACAATGCCTGTGCTGCACAACAAGCTTTGCATCCCGAGATTGCATTAGACTGGATTTCCCTCTCCCGGGGAAATGGGAACCAGCACGGCCTGTGGGGAACCAGGTTTGCTTGGCCAGGATGCAGCACTTGGGCTGAGGAGGAGTCAGATGAGAACGAGCAGATACATCCCATGTCTTCTTCCCATGGAGACTTCCAGGCCAGGTTAGCTCCCTTTTCCTGCTCTGTGCCACAGAGGAGCAGATGGATAAAACTCTATGCCCTGCACTACACGAGATGTTTGAGTAGATGATCACAGTGGCCAATTTGAGCATTCTAATTAGAGTTTGAATCTGCCACGTTAAAAACGAGCTTGATCATAATTTGCTTTTGCTTTTCCTTTTCCTCTCTTGCACACGCTTCCACCTCCCGCTCTGCGCTGAGCCCGGAAGCAGAAGTATCACGTTACTATGAGAGAAGCAAGTTTTGTGGTATTTCCATCCCATCCAGAGCCAGGAAACACAGGCAATTTTGCAAGACAGCTTGTACTCAGTAAATTTCCAGCTCGGTTTATATTTCTTTATTTATTTAGATTTGTGCTAGCTGTGTAAGAGAGCACTCATGCCAAGCGAGGTGCTGTGGACAAACTTGCAAAAAACCCCCCAGATTTCACAGACCAAGGATTCTGAGCAATAGAGATTTCAGTGGACCAGTGAATCCTCTCTTCTGAAAAGACACTCAAGATTGACAAAGACACGGACAGCCAGCTTCTGGTAGCAGTAATTCTTCACAGTAAGTCAAAAGCAAACTTTTAGTAAATCCCACCAGTAAAATCCCACCATCCCTGACAACATTTTCTTGTACCCTTGAGACCTTCCCTTGAACTTTCTTCCTTCCCTTTCTTTCCCTGCGCTGTAACACATCATGTTTACAGCTCTCACAGTCTGGGGCCAGGTGCACAACACCCTGCTAGCATCTTCCCACATCCCAGCTGACTACCAGGAACCTGGACAGATGTTTACACCTGCACAGGAAGAGCCATGACAGCTCCAGGGACCAAAATCTCCTCTCCTGACTCCTTCTTCGGCGGCAAAGCCCTGCCACAGGCCGCAGGATTTGTGTTTCGCAAGGGAGGCAGAGCTCACACCAGCTTTGCTTGTTTAGGGCCACAGCCAGCCCATCCTCGTTCCCATTCCAGTGTTCCCAAATACCCTCAGCCTGGGCTGCGTGTGCGCACACCGCACGCGGCCACACAGAGCACAAACACCCTCAGCTCCTAGAACAGAAAGATGAAAGGCTGGGAGGGGCTTTTGGAAGCACCAGGAATTCTGCTGGCTTTATCAAACTGGGGTGGAAGCGTTCATGCCAGACAAAGCCGCTGTTGCAGCTCCCCGGTGGGCTGCAAACGGGCCGGAACCAACCTCAGAGCCAGCAAAAGTTGACTTGAAAAAAAAAAAATAATACAAACTCTGAGCCAACTTCTATCATCCAACACCGACTCACTGAAAATGGATTTTTAAAACCCTATTTCAAGTTTGTCCTGTGCTCTGCTGAATACAACTATGGGTCTCTACAGCAGGGCCTGAGTTAACACAGGTCCCGGGTGTTTCGTCCTGTACTGCTGGTGGGAACGGAAGAAGCAGCAAGGAAAAATATCCTTATATCTTTGGTAAGGGAGCAAGTGCTCCTAGGAGAGGATTGTGAAATTCAGATTGACATATCCCAGTTGAAGGCCATTACAGGAAACACTGAGGATGTGCCCAAAATCCACAGTCTTTGTGGCAGCTCAGAGTTATTGGGAACAAAACCTATAAATGTTGCGGACTTTGAGGGTCAGAAGGGGACAGCTTATAAAGGGAATTGGAGCCTTTGGGCTGTAACTGGATCCCCACACTGCTCTTGGGGTGAAATCTGAATGGTGACAGAGCCCACACAAAGCAGTGGCTGGGTTGACCCCACAGCCTTGCACACGGCTGTGCGTTGCCTTGGCAAAGGCCACATGGCTGCTCCCTCAGGGGATGGAGACTGTGCAGTAATTTACCACAAGAAGGGCTGCTAGGAAAACCTTCTGCTTACATTGAGTTAGGTATTGGATGTTGATGGCCTGCAACATTTAAACAGAATTATTAAGTCACAAGAACACCTTGCTCCTACACATCCTAGCTTATTGCTTTGGTGTGTCAGTAAACCCTGTGGTCCAGGACATGCCCAGATCTCACCTTACCTGAGTGGCAGCAGACAAAGGTGGAGACATGGAGAAAGAAACTTCCAGTACAAAAAGAAAGTTAACTTTTGGCTGTTGGCAGCAAGAGAAACATGTTGAAGTAGCAAAGTTAGAAAGGCTGCTTGTCGTCTGCCTTGCAGCTTCCTGCTCCGGCCTGAAAAAGTGCAGCATATAAATAGAGCGGGCAAGTGTGAGCTTATGATAGCAATACACCACTGCACATTTTAAACCCCCACAGCCTGAGTTCCTTTTGAGGCGTTTTGAATGATTTTTGTGCAACTTCAAGATGCTCAGCACGGGCACCTGCAAGCAGGACTCGTGCTCCTGCAGGCATCCTGGGGCAGTGGAGAGGTTAGCAGCCTTAAATCTCAGCTTTCTCCCCTCAAAAATAAACTTGGCAGCCTTCCCCAGGAAATGAGCATGTGCTTTCCAAAAAAAAAAAATCCTCACTTGCAGATGCTTTTGTCACAGCAGCAGCAGCAGCAATGGTGGAAAGGGAGAGCAGAATTCACTTGCAGGCCAGAACGGTGTGAGCCAGTGTGGAGGGAGAGGTTTGCTGCCTGAAACACCTCTTGAATTAAAATGTGCCTTGGGGGCAAACATTTTGAAAAACAAAAGCCTTGGCATTAGGTTCTCAGCCCTGCGTTGGAAACTGCTCCCCTTTGGGCTTAGAAGCTTAGTGCTGATTTGGGGGCTTTTTTAAGTATGACTCTAATCTTAGGCTGAAAGCTTGCTGCATGGAACCCCGTTTTCTCTTAGGATATCCTTTTTGCAAAACCATCTAACAAACCTAGTAGAAAACAAGCTCCTTTCTATTTAGCCTTAAAATCATACCAGAGAAAAAAAAAAAATAAGTTAATTCTACTCAAAACCTCAGTAAGTTGGTGGACCAAGTGCACAGGAGAAACAGCATGCTCTATTTAATAGGATTTTTCTTACTAATTAATTAGCAGGTTTTTTCTCACTAAGAAGAGGCCTTATTCTTTTCCTCATTAATATTGACTATCTGTAAAAAAAACAGCTGGGAAATATACTTCTATGATGTAGTTTACCAGCCACAGGCTTGTAGGGAAGGGTCTCCCTTTTTTCACAAGACCACAGATTTCCTCAGCCCAAGTTGTCTCAGTTGAGAGACACAATTTGTCTTTCTCAATTCTTTCACCCAGAGGACTGAGGAAAGACCTTGGCTTCTCTCTCAATGTGCTACCTGAAAGAGTTACACTGAAAACTTTAAAAAAAAAAACCTCAAAAAAGAAAAAAAGAGACAAAAATGTGCAAAAAAAAATTTGCACAGAAAAACCTGCATCATAGTATCATGGAATCATAAAGGTTGGAAGAGATCAGGCAGCAGCAGAAACCCTGAGGCTGTTTGGCTTGAGCCTGCTCATCCCCACCTGTAACACTCGACCCATCACAGTCCCTTCACCCAGGGCTCCCCTGGCCTAAACAAAGAGCACTCAAGCAAATCCTACACCCAGCTGCCACCCAACCTCTGGGAAAAGTAGCATTCCTGGATCCATCATCCTGGACGGAGCAATCTGTGCCTGAAATAAAACAAATTCTCGCTTTCCTTGCTGCATTCAGCCTCCATCCATCCAGGGCTGTAGGAATGGGTGCACATCCATCCACAGCCTGGCCCCTCACCCACGAGCCCCAGCCTGCTCTTCCCAGACCTTTGGGAACACACATTTCCCCCCAGCCTTAGCACCAAGAATGAGACAGATGTATATAAAATGACACACTTTATTAAAAGTTACATTCAGCAGCAATGGACACATTTACTTAAGTAGATTTTAACTGTCAAGGAGCTTATAATTATAAATCTCTCTAAGGCATTAAAAGCTCTTAGACGTTTAACTTCTTTGCCATCATTTCATATAAATAGGTAAGGTAAATGATACTTGCCTAGGAAGAGGTTACCCCAGCTGCATTAAACAAAGATATACACATAAATATATGTATAAAACAATGAATTTTGTTATAAACTCATTCATGGGGATATTTCACAATCTTTAAGTCTTGGGGCCTGGCCCTGCAATCATTATCCACGCAAGGAGCCTCCTGTTTGCCCTATCACATGTGAGGGCACAGATTGCTCACATGGATGAGAGCAGGGCAGGGCCTAAGTTTTGACAGAAACAGCAAAGATGTCGAAATTCTCAGTGAAATATATTTACAGTCTGTGCAAGTAGCATCACCTACTGCTACTGACTACGGAGATCTCTCTGGGAAAGCTATGAACAGCAGAAAGGCACCATGGCCAAGGTGAAGCAGCATCTGTTCTCTGATTCTGATGCTGTAACTCCCTTCTGAAGAGCAGGAGCTGGGCTCCTGAGCCCGAGGGGATGTGGTCTGGGGTGTGAGACAGAGGGAGCACCAGCAGCACCCAACTGCAGCCCTGAGCTCGGGGCACAAACCCACCCAGCCTCAAGTTCTTCCAGCTCCAGCAGCAGAAGCCTCCCCTGAAGTGCAGAGGTGCAGCTGCTTTTTCTGAGTGTAAACAAGGAAAGTGCCAACCAATTCCAGTATTAGCCAACCACGCATCCCACATAAATAATGAGAGTTTAACTTATAATTGAACTGTGCTTTGTGTTTTAGAACCACACGTGTGAGGAAGAGGAAATTGCTGTTGCAACAGAAGCTGTGAGTAGATCATACAGTAGATTAACTGTATGAACTAATTTGAATTAATACAGCTACAGGGTCTGAGTCTCTACCAGCTTACTGCTGACTTTACATTTGTGGGCAACTCCTTTGGCCATCAGGTCTCACAACCAGGGTGCTCTCTGGGCTAAGGCAAACAGAAAGAGATTTTCTTCCAGTAAAATACACAAACCTCCGATTTCTACACTATTTTTGAAGGACACAATTGAAGCCAACAGGAGATGATTTAGTGGTGGAAGATATAAATATATTGCTAAAATATATTACTTTAATCTCAGCCACATCACTGCCACCAAAAAAAAAAAAATAGCTTAAAGAACTGGTTTGAATTTGGGGTAAAATGAGTGAAATATCCCTTCCTTCCCTTTACTCTAGGCCTGTTGGTTTGAATTGTGCCTTAGCCAGGACAACAGCATTTCTCCAGGAAGAGACTGGAAAATATTTACACCAATAATATTTTTTTCTTCGATGAAAATGGCTTTTATAACAGAATGAAAATTTTCCAGGGGTAAATCACTGCAAGAATATTTTAGTTTAAAAAGTGACTCCATGTAACAAGAGGTGCATTTTCAAATGTGAGACAATCTGGTAACCAAAACCCACTGAATATGAAAGTGAACTGAGAACACAACTCCCATTTGTGCACCTCAATTTTTTTTTCCTAAAAGACAAAAGAGTCCTCTAGGGCTCTGTGGAAACCCTGTAACTTTTCTTTCTAGCCATCCCAAAAAATACAGGATAGAGCAGAAACCTGCACTGGTGAATTAGCTGCTGCCTTTTGTAGGGCTGAGGGCTGGAAGGAGCTTCTCTGACATTGCCCCCCTGTTCCCCACTAGGCTTCCCTGCAAACCCCTGGAAGCAGGATGGGCAGGCCAAACCATCAACCCATGATCTTTAGCTCAGAGGAAAGATGGCAGAACATGGTGTTTATTTACTCAAGTCAACTCTTGCTGAAGATGAATTTATGGAAGGTAATGACACCATTACAGTTCTGTACAGAAAGGCATTTCTAAGCTTTTTTTAAAAATTAAAATCCCATAACACGCTTCAAACTACAGATATAATTTTTTTTTCCCCTGAATCCTCCATTGGAACTTGAATTTAAAACACAGTTTAACTCTTCAGTATGTGAAACCTTCACGGCCACATTAATCGAGAACATCTGAAGCCAGGAGAAAGAAATCACTTCCAGTTATGTTGTCAGTGTTATGTGCATAACATTCCCACAGCTGTAGATCCATTGTGCTCCATGTTATAAATAAGAAATTGCACGGTGACAGCTAAAATTCAAAAGCGTTAATGTTTCTCTTTGCAACTCTTTTTCTATTTTTTCCTTTTCTTTCTTCCCCCAGTCTTTTGAGGTTTCTCCCCTTTCCCTCCTAGTAGAAGTTACTTGAAGCAACATCACCGCTTATGGACTGACATATTTACAGTTATTAAAAAATAGTAAATGCCAAGCAAATATGACTAATGTTGCTGTTTGGCAAGTGAGCCAGAGACGACCTATTGATTCTGAGCCAGGCTGTCGTGTTTGCCTCAATAAACACCTCTCCTTCTTCTGCTCAGCTCAGTTCTCCTGGTGCTCTGGGGAGAACGGGGCTCCCAGGATGTGGCCAAGTGCTGTCCCAGCCTCTGTCCCAGCCTCTGTCCCAGCCTCTGTCCCAGGCAGCCCTGGAGCCGTGGAGCCGCGGAGCCGAGCGCATCCGAGCCGGGCCAGGCAAGGAATACAAACGAGCCGCCTTGTATCGCTCACATTCTAGGTTGTGGTCCCTCTCAACCATGAAAAACAGCTACAAATTGTTCCCAGAGCTAAACCACTTAACATCTTGGCACTTGGTTGTTTTTAACTTTGTAACAATAGGCACTGTTCACTCCTCTCAATCTCAGTTTTTTTATTCTATAATAAAGCAGGAATACTGATGAAAGGCTAGTCACGGCTTCTCCCCGTGGTATCAGGGTGGTGGCATGTGATGATTCACATGGGGTGTGTTTGATCCAAGAAAGCCCAGCCTCTGCTTATTCTTCCTTTGTTCTGTCATCTAAGGTGGAAAGGCAGAGAGAGACGAGTTAAGATTTTTTTTTCCCTTTTTTACTATTATTTAGCAGTCACGGAGCAAGATACATATAAGCAAAACAACAGGGAGTGGAATTCTTTTCTTCAGCATAGAAAATTACAAGTAAGGGATGTCTTTGAAGTGGGAGATCTGTTTCCTGCAAAGTATGGACATTTTATTCTCATTTATACATTATTCTTATCCCCCGGCAGGTCTCACAGAGTATTATTTGTGCTGCTATTGTGTTGTGTAGCCCTGCAGAGGGTCAGCATTTGCACTTCGTGCTGTAGAATCACAGAACTAAAAGATGGCCCCAGCCACACAGAGTTTAAATTTAAGCCAGGAGAGAACAGATTGAGCCAGAGGGGGATGAGAAAAATCCCACCAGGATGTTGTGTGTAAGCACAATGAGCAATGGTCTCAGCACATCCAGCCTAAACCTTTGCTGGCTTTTTCACAGGAAAAGTTTTAAGGGGGATTTGAAGGGGAATAATTAGATAACTCTGTCGATGCCACTGAAGTGCTCCCCATAAAGAAAGAACACAGATGCTTTTTCTGAAACTGTAATGAGCAAAGCAGAGGTGACCAGCACCTGTAGCATAAAAGGAGCTGGCCTTTTGATCCTGAAGGGAGAGCAAACACACCAGGCAGGCAATGTGGCAGGAGCAGGGCTTTAAGGGAGGCTTTAAGGGAGGCCAGCAGCTTGTGCACCACACGGGAGAGCAGAGGGAGCCGCAGGAGGGGCACCAGCACAAGGGTGACACAAGCAAAGCAACAGGCTCTGCAAATTGTTTTCACAGGGGCACTGTGGATTTTCTTGGTGGGGGAAAATCCTAAGGGCTGGACACAGAATGCTTTTTTCCTCCAGGCTCCTATCAGTATGCAGCTATTCCTGACACTACATTGCTTTCACTGCTGGGTCATGCAGCCCCTCATCCCTTCTGCAGTTTCCCCTCTGTCCTTGCACACTCACCAGGAGCATTTCGTGACTAATTCCCCCTCAGAGTTTTCTCCTTACCTGATCTCTGCTGTTGCTAACAGAGTACAATTTCACCCCAAAGCCTTATCAGTGTATCTACCCAGAAAGCTTGCTGGAGGGAAAGATAAAACCTTCCCGAGACAAAAGTCTCTTTTGTAATGCTGTCCTGACTGCAACTGGAGGGAAGGCAGTGCCGTCAGCCACACATGCTCACTTTGCTACCCACACAGGGCACTTACCTGTTCCTTGAGCTCAGCCAGCTGACTGGAGAGCTGTTTTACAAGGCTCATGGTTGACTCCAGCCTCTCCTGCAGGTTCCTGATTTCATTTTGCTCACTGTCACCTTCATTGCTAACCAGAGACATGGCTCTCATCCGAGGGAACCAGTCCAAATTCTTCTCCTACATGGGTATTAGAAAAATAAGGTGTGTTAGTAGGGGTTTATGCAGGGCTACTACACTGAGACTAGAGAATAAAAGCTCAGAAGGACTTCTGCTCAGTAGATGACACACAGCAAGTGAGCTTAAGCAGTAAATTCAGAAAGTATTTCAAACAAGCAGTTTTATGCTTGGTTCTCCTTAGCTACAGAGAAGGTACCAGCTGGAAAACCTGGGTTCCCTGCATGTGCACCTGTACTGCAGTGTGGGCAGTGTTGGCACGTTCACCTGTGGCTCTGTGAAGTGCCCCCACTGGGAACACTCCTCTGGTACACCTGGAAAGCCTCAGTGCTCCCCGTGCTTTGCTCTTAAGTGTATGCAGGGACACATTTCCCCTCTGTCTCTTCAGCTTGGCTGGTCTCCATCTATTTCAGCTGTCCTTGCAGCAATGTCAGCAAGCCAACACCAGGAAAACAAGACAACAGCCTTCCAGACCAGCCTCAAGCACTTCTACTGGGAGAGCAGAAGGACCTGGATCCAGCTGCCCACAATAGGAGATGTGGGGTCCTGGGAACAGCTTAGGCTTCAGTGTGCTGTTCAGGCTGTAGATCTTGGATAAATGCAAGCACAAGCCCACGGCCATGGGCTCACCTGCCCTGCATTAACAGCACTGAGCTGGGTGTTTCTGTATCCATGGGCTCAGGCTATGAATTCGGCCATGACAAAACCGCTGTAAACAGACAACATGAGTCAGGAAGGTGCTGCCTATCCACACAAGCCTGAGATGTCTCCATGGCTCAGGGGCACAGATACCTGTGTGCAGAGCTCAACAGATGGAGGAGACAGAAGGGTGCAAGACTAGGAGGAGTGACAGCCATGTGGAGAGCAACCTGCTTTGCCCTGAGACAAAGGAAAGTTGCAGGTCCTGCAGCGGGCAGTGTGCCACATGCATCTCTGCCCTGTGCCTCGTGGGGAGCAGGAGGATGTGGCTGGGCCATGTGGACTTGATAACTTGAGAAGAGAAGCAGAATGAGCTAAAGTGTGTTTCTTCCAGTCCCCTGAGCTGTGAATGGCCCCACACAAATAGCACTGTGTCAGGAGGAATGGAAAGGAGCTTCTTCCAAAAGTCCACCTACAAGACACCTGGAAGGCAGGATCTCTGCTACTTGTGTTGTCCAGGTATTTGGTAAAGTTTTAAGTCCATCAAACTGATCATAATCTTAGACTTTGCCTCTATTTTTCCTATAAAAATAGAGAAGGCAGTGATGATTCTGCAGCATTTACAGCTGGGCAGTCCAGGGCAGCCATGCTTGAGCAGGGTCCAGGAGGGCTGGTCCAGCAGGGCTGTGAGCCTGGGATACACCGAGGCTTTATCGTGCTTCCAGGAGGATTTCCTTTCACCTCTTTAGTGCTCTGCCCTGATCACAAAACCCTCCCCTCCTACAGCAGCATGATTTAGAAACAACCAAGCTAAGCCTGGGTGAGCACGGTAGCACTAACATTATTCATGTTTGTACACTCTTTGTGTTAGCCCAGTCCCTTCTGTTCCTCTGGATAAAACTAAATTCAAAGCTATATGCACTTTAGCTTTTTTTCTTCTTTTTAACTCAAGAAAGTGAGTTTGTCTGCCTGTGCAACCGCTGTTCCTGTCACTAAATCAACAGAGATGCCCAGGGAGTGGGAGCGTGTCCCTGGGTTGCATTTTGCAGCCCCGGGCTGGCAGCCGTGGGCGCCGGTGGAACGAGGCCTCTTTGCTCGCCGCTCACTTCTCGAGCCTCGTGATCTCATTATGACAATTTACTGTGGTTACGCATGATGCCATTCTCAATGGGTCATAACTCATTCAAATCAAAACCTGTTTTCACCAGCTCTGCTGGTGAGCTCGAGTGGAGTGCACGTGACCCTCCCTGTGGATATCCCCAGCTGACACGCGGAGCGGGAGGCTCCTGTTTCTGCCACATGCGGTCCTGCTTACAAGACCAGCATTCATCTTCCACCAGTACACGCCGATATTTATTTTAAATTTGTTTTGGCTAGGATGTAGCAGAGCATTCATCACGTGCCTGGTGTCGAGCACAGGTGTACTCATTTATACTAAGCTTAGTTTGTGCACAGTGCCTTTCTGGATTGATGCTTTTTTTTTTTNATGTTTGCCAGCAAATTTGTCTGCCACTACAGGCACAGAACTTTAATTGAAGGCAGCTACAGTGAACAGAGCTGCACTTGTACCTGAATGTTTCCTGGAAAGCTCTGGTATCTGCATTCATTACAGCTCCTCCTGCTAGAAGCACCTGAAGATACCAAATGCAAGGCCATAGGAGCCAGCGGAGGGAACAGGAGCCCTTTCAAGCCTCACAACAACACCAAAGTTCCTAAAGCCAGGCTGCACAGGGAGAGCAATCTGAGACTCCATCATTGTGGTTCCTCTGTTTGCCGACTACTGCTGCCAGGATTGTGAAATGCATTTTGCTAGTTTTGTTTTTTCCATCTGCCACTCCCTCACTCCTCCAGGACACAAGGCAGGGACCTCCGGCTGCTTTGGAAAGATTTTTGTGGACTGACCCTGCACCACACTGCAGCATCCAGAGGACTCTGTGCGGATGCCAGACATCCTGGCTCTCCTGAGGCTCCCAGTGTCACCTGCTTCCCTCCTCCTCGGCATGACATTACACTGGAGAGAGGGATGGCCAGGAGCAGCTGGAGACAGGGATGGAACAGGCGGCAAGCACCTCACCCGCTGCCACACGGTGCTGTGGAGCACACGGAGCAGATGTGGCTCCTCAGCTGGAACCACCCTGCACCACATGCCAGCTCATCTCGGCCACCACGAGCCCCAGAGCCACGGGACTTCAGCGACAGACTGCGCTCATTCACGTGTGCCTGGTTTTTGCCTTCCTAGAAATGCTCTGATAATCTCTTCCAGGAAAGAAACCCAGGTGTGATTTAGTTTAGTGATTTAGATCAGGAAAATCTGGGCCTCTGTTTCCCCAAAGTATTGTGGAGGATCAAGCAAGGACTTGATCCAAGTTCTGAGATAAGCTGATGATTTACAGGAGACCTCATAAAAAGATGCTGCTGACTTTTGTAGGTGGCAGAGAGGCAACAGGTCAAACACCTGCCCACAAAGTCCCACTTGGAATCCCAAGAGCCGTGTTAGGTGCAGGCCTCTTGGTTCTCAGCTGCAATACACATCTAATGAAGTCAGTCCAGCTGTGTATTTTTGTCATGCAAAGGATCAGAAAGATTCAAAATTCAGTAGGAGACACATTATAGCCTGCCAGGCTGTCTTTAGGTTAAAAATACTTACCTAGCTTTCACTGATAGTTCCTTTATAGTGCACACAGCAGGTACTTTCCCTTGCTGAACCACATGCTTTTGCCAGTCAATATGATCTTACTTTTTCATTGCATTATGAACTGCAGAACTTTATTAAAGGGCAGCATGAAAATTAGCTTTGGCAGACAGCTCTGTTTGCTGAGTCTCTACCACAAACAAACAGCAGTTGGTGCTGGGGACAACAAACCTTTGATCACAAACCTGCCAGGATCCAGAAGGCAAGTTGGACAAGGCTCCTTGGCCAAAAATTTCAGTGTTCACAGGGGGACACGCACTCTTGTGATTGCTCAGCAATGGGAAAGCTATTTTTACTTCAAGGTAATTGCTTGCCAATTAACTGGAGGTCATTAACATGTTTGTACAACCCCAAACATTTGTTCTGGGACTTAAATGTTTATGGGCTCAGTCCAGGGTTCACCTTGACCGACACCTTCAAGCTGTAACATGCAGGAGCACTCCTGGGGGTGTGCAGGATGTTATCTGTCATGCCTTACCTATTACTCTTAGAAATCCAACCATTTTGCCCAGGATAGCGTTCACTCAGAAATTTGAACCCTGCCTGGAACCAAGAGGCAATTTGGAGGAGGAAGGCAGGCTGCTGGCAGGGAGCAGGGCAAACCTCAGCAAACAGCTGTCACGGGACTCAATCAACAGCCACCAGGTTAGCCTGAGGTGACACAGCTCGAGCATTAATGAGCTCACAGAGGGGAGCTATGTGGACGGGACGCTTTTAAATGAAGTAGCTGCCTGGACAAATAATTAATTGTGAAAATGTACCGAAATCTTCTTTCTAAACAACCACGCTTTAAGGCAGTGTGTTGTTAGTTGTTATTGTTATTTTATTCTCGCACAGGACGGCAGCAATTCACAGCCCACCTACGGATCACAGCATCTTCCTGCTCCACACTCTTCCCGCAAGCATAACTTGTGCCTCGCAGGATCCATATTTAAGCAGACATCTGTGTCCAGGGCACAGCGTCAGCCAGACAGGAAAGCTGCAGGGACAGAAAGGAGCTGCAGCCTCCTCTCCGCCAGTTCAGCTGGGGGAAAGGAAAAAAAGGGAAAAAAGGCAGGTGGGGTGAGCCAAAAGGCTGCGGGCCAGAGAGACTGCACACGAGCAGAGCAGACATTTGGTGTGGCGATCCAGCGCGCTCGCTCCCTCCATCCTCCCCCTCAGCTGGCGGGGCTCCAGCCGCAGGCACAGCTCCCCCAGGGCCAGACCTCTGTGCAAGTGCTCTGGGTGCACGTACTCGAGGTGCCCACGGCGAGGGCACATGCCTGAGAAATCACAGGGCTTAGAGGATTTGCTCCTTGCGCTCGCTGGAAAACCTCAAACCCCCCGTCTCGGAGAGGCAGGCTCAGAGCAAAAGTCTGCGTCTGCCTCCTGCAGTTTTCCATGCGGCTCTCTCCTTCCCTTCTGGGGGCTTTCCAGGGGGATGGCAGAGCTCTGGGATAAGTCTGCCCTTCGGTAAAATATTGCCATTTTTCTGACTTTGCTGGCTGCGCTTGAGCATGGATGGAGGAAAGACTGAAGAAATCTGTTTGGAGTTCCTCTACTTTGTACGAAGCCTCTCTTGAGCCATCCCTGTCCCGTTGGCACAGCCAACTGGTTTCAATCAAGCTCTCATGCTGAGCTGAATCCATGCCTTCGGAGTAATTGGCAGAGGGATGTTTCTTTAGGAGGTGCTGGTTTCACAGGCTAGCAGCGAGATGGATCAGCTGCAACCAGCAGGAAAGACTGGGCTGAGCCTTTAAAAAATAGATTACTAGATAACAGTGAGAGAAAATAGGTCAAAGAGTAGGACAAGGGGGATGAAGCAGAGGAGCATAGGCAGCCTAATGCATACTTTCAGCCGGTGCTACTGCCACGGGCTGCGAGTGCCACGCCGCTGTCAGCCGTGCCAGACTCATTTCTCCAGCACGCTCTAATGTGGTGACTCTCAGCCCTTTCCACCCCGTGACCCCTTGTTGCAACATGAAAACAAGCCCTTTCAGGACTTCCCTCCTATCTGTTCACCAGAGAAGTGGTGATTACTGCTCATGACTCCTTCGGGGTTGTGACCTGCCCTGCTGCATGGACCAGGACAGGGGAGCGGCCTCTGTGTCCCCAGCCCACAGTTCTGCAAGGATCCTTCTCTCCTCGGTGACTCAGCAAGGCTGTCACCAGGAGGGCAGTGCCCTAACAGCAAGGCTGAGAAAACAGGGGTGCTGGAAGCCATCTTGCTCCTCAGCTAGATGCTTGCAGACGGGTGCACAGGAGGACAGTGGACATCAGTCACCAGGAAGGTTTGCTACCAGCGCCTTCACGTGCTGTGCTGGGCTGTCCTGGAACGCACCTTTGTGGGCAGGCAGCAACCACAGCAGTAGCCCCCCAAAAAAGGCTCCTATAGCTTTAGGAAGACTGAGCCTCTTTAGAGAGACTTTAGCCCCTCAAGTGCACCTTTGGGGTGGTAAAATTCTGCTGCACTGGTGCTGGGGAGAGACCCTGCTGGTCACCCTGTGGCCTCCAGGGCTGAGGAGTGGCACTGCCAGTCCTCTGTGCCCTCAGCATGAGGGCAAACAAACTGGGCATCACTGCTCTCCAGCAGGCAGCCCCTGTCCTTTCAGGCATGAGAACGAACAGTTCGCTCCCCTTTTCTGGGCCAGCACCTTGAATAAATACTTCAGCGCTGGGTACAAAGAGATCTATTTACTGAGAACTATTCTGTATGTCTGAAATGCAAATACACCCATCCATTCCCTTCCCAAATGTGCTGCCCATATGAGCAGAGAGGGATCAGTCCAAATGACCTTTTGAAAGCTATTATTTTTTTGTCTAAGGAAAGAGTCTGGGTCCAAAAAGTCCACAGTTATGCAGCTCCTATAGCCACCTTAAAAAAGGATTTTCAAGATTTAAGCTATCGTGTGCTTTAGATGACATAGGGCAATAACCACTTTGTGATTTAATCACAGACAATAATAATTTGGTTCAGTGCATGATTCAGCTAATCCACAATTTGATAAATGTTCATCCTAAACTACAAACCCAAATAGCTTTCTGCAAATCCTGTTTGACACTTTAATGTTAAGACTGTATTTGATAAGCAATCTCTGCTGTACAAGAACACAGGGAGGGAAAACAGGAATTGTTATGCATCTATATGCATCCAGAACAGTAATTCAAAGAAAATAAAAATAAACCTTGGCAATTACAGATAAATCTTTATGCAACAAGAAAACTAATAGTTTTGGCTGGGTCTACACTGGATTGATACATGCTACAGCTCCCACGGCTCACAGAAAAACAGAAAAACCTGCTGACCCCTGAAAGAAGGTTGAAACCACAACACAGAGCCACTGTCTGCTTTAGCATTGATGCATTAACTTTCATTTTAACTTGGCTGAATGTTTTTGAAGGGTGCAACAGAATCTATCACCATAATTCTGACTAACTGTTAGTTCATCAAGACTGATATCCGGGCCAGGCAGTTATAAATGTCTCAGTGTTTCTGTATCAGCATTCCCACTTATGATACCCCTGCAAAAATTATGGTGAGGAATGCTACTCAACCTCAAATTGCAAAGAATTTTCTCTGACGCTCTATGGGGGCAGTTTTGACACTCAAAATTGAAGCTCTGTAAAGGACAAGCACCACAATATTTCTGCTTATCAAACACACCTAAGAGATTTTGCATTTACCTCCAAAAGATGGAAACGATCATGAAAGTAACTTTTTCCATCAGAGTTTGAATGTGCTCTCACACTGCTGTTGTGGGCAAGCCATGTGCCAACAGCAGGTCTGTGAGTCACAGGGTGTCCCTAGAGAGGAAAAGGCCACCCTGACTGGGGCTGCAGCAGCCAGAGAGCAGCCACACGGGCAGGGATCCCACTTCAGCAGCTCTGCCCTGAAAGGTGGAAAGTAGAAACCAAACTGAGCAGCTTTTTCTCTGAGATGGCGCATTCCATTCATGTCCAGGTGGAACCCAGGTGTGCAGGGCCACAGGGGACTCATGGGAGAGCCAGGGCACAGCTCCTGTGAGCTTGGAGAGCCTCAGCTCGTGTCCCACCCCAGTGCTGCTCTCCTTGAAGATGTGTTTGCTTCTGGTGTCGTCCCTTCCCCATGGCACATTTCTGAGCTGTTGCTTTCTTCTGCTGTATCAGTTACTCTCTGCCACCTTCTCTCTCTCATAACTCTGATCATTGATATTGTCCTCTGCAAATCTTCAAGAATCCCAGCACTAGCATCAAAAGCTAGAATTTGGTCAGTAATATTTGCACCCTTAAAATAGATACAATTATAGATTTGTGTAAAACATGAGTTTATTTTTCCACATTCCTATGTTTTCATGTTGTTAGTGGTTACGAGACATACTTTAGGAAAAACACTTCAGATTATTCATTTAAAATAATTAAATTATTTCTGATATAATCCCTGGATCTTGTGCATAATGAAACATCTGGTACAGAGGTTAGAAAATAAATGTTCTTGGCTTTTTTTTCTTCTTCTTTTGTTAACCAGATGTTGTTGATACAAAACACAGAACTGTAAATCATAGCCTGCATGTGGACACAGACTGTCACTACCGAGCAGAAATTTACTGTGGCTAGATAGAGGTTTGAAACAGCAATGAATCACTGGCTTACTAACTTTGTTCACGTGGGTATGGTTTCAATATTCTGACATTAAGCACACTTGTCCTTAAAGAAAGGACCTTGTAATGGCAGCCTGGGAGGCTCTGGTTCAGTTCCAGCTGTCTCGGTGTGGGAAGCTCAGCATAATGCCAGGGCAGCCTGTGTGCAGGGGAATGTGGCAGGTCCCTGTCTGTGCCCTCCCAGCTGGGGCATGCCCGGGGTGCTGCTGTGGAGCCCCACGGGCTCCGCTCCCCCAGCGCCACCCGGGGCAGCCCTGGCACAGCAGAGGGGCCGAGCTGCCCCTGCAGCCCCGGCTCTGCCACCGAAATGCCTCCAGCTCCAACGTGTTCCTCCCTCTGCTTCCCCTGCTGCTCCCCACAGCATTTCAGTGAGTTCACTGCTGGTTTGTGGGCCAGGACCCCGCCGAGCCCGGCAGCGGCGCCGCTGCTTCCCGCTGGCTTTGTTTAGTGACCAGAATCCCGATGCCTCTCCGGCCCCTTGCCTTTCCCACTCCCACACTGCTTGCACCAGCAAGCTGAAGCCCCTGCTTCTCCCACTCCTCTTTTAATATTGATTTTCCTTCACAAAACACGCTGGCAGCACACTCCAGATGCTGAATTCCAGACAAAAGCCAGTGGCATGAATCCCACTGCAATGTAAACGACCCCTGCAGTACCAGGCCATAGATGATGTCTCCTCCTCAGACACATATGTACCACCCAGCTGGTGACGACACCGCACACTTTCACCTGCTTTTGTCAATGTGCCTGCTGGTTTGATCCAATGGCTCAGGGTCTAACTCCATGGTAAACTCCCAGCCATGACCTCTGCTTCCTAGCTTTTGAAGCACAGGATTCAGGAGCATATTTCTTGAAATTTATGTTTTGGGGGGTTTTTTTTCACATTTACTTTAATTCTCTGGTCCTGTCACCTTGTATTTTGCAAGTACTGTCCATTTCCTGGCTTTAGCTTCAATTTGGTGTAACAGAATCTTTGGGAAATACAAAGACTCAGCTGGAGACTCGTTTTTCAGAGGCTCAGGACTTGACCTTGTTCTCAGCTTTACACAGGCAGAGCTCCACTGATTGCAGCACAATTGTTCTGGTTTAGGATACTGCCAGAGCAGAGGCATTTTGAGTCCTGATCTGAATGTTCCTGCCTCAGGCCCTTTTTTCGCTCTGATGTATTTTGCACATGGGGCAGTATGAAAGGACAACTGGAAGAACAACACTTTCTTTGAAAATTAGTACAAATTATTGACTATCACCACACAGAACAGATTTTTAAGCAGTGGT
The DNA here is from genome assembly GCA_013397195.1 of Hylia prasina. NCBI lineage: Eukaryota > Metazoa > Chordata > Aves > Passeriformes > Sylviidae > Hylia > Hylia prasina. The sequence goes on from VYXD01008929.1 coordinate 178,764, forward strand.
ACAATCATGCACATAACTTACACATGCACAAAATCATGGAATCATTAAGGCTGGAAAGGACCTGGAAGATCACAAATGCACATACTTGAGTACCACTCAGAGGAGAGGGGATTAAGATCTTAGTTTCTCTATGAAGCATCTCTTGACAAAACAACACCAGCCAAAGGCCACCTTCCAGCCCAATGGGCTTGAACACCATCAACCTGCTCTCTGACCCCTTGCTCTGCTCAAATGCTTGCCTGTGGCTTCCTCTGCACTCCTTGAACAACTCCTCTGCACAAGAACAACTCCTTGTCCATGCAGGAACGATGGCCAAGGACTGGCCCCCTTGCAAGTCTGGCTGCAGCACACAAGGTGCCACCTATCCACTTGGATGGAAGCACAAAGCACTTTGATTCCCTTCAGGAAATAGGTAGCAACCAGCAAAACTGGGCCTTCTACTCATCCAGGTTTGGGTCTACTGTGGGTTCTTTTCAAGGCTGTAGGCATAGATTAATAAAAGAAAAAACCACCATGGTACTGCATGACCCTTATCTGCCTATACTACATTTTCATTTAGTGCTTTTGCTAGGAAACATTTAATGGATCCTCTGCATAGATCTGCTTTTTCTTTTCTTTCTTTTTTCTTTTTTTTTTTTTCCCCCAGCCCAGCATTTTAAATGGTTTGCTGTGTTCAGTTAAACTGAATTTTCACTTGAGGACAAGCAGATGATCGGTTTCATAGGCCCAAACTTAGGATTTTTCTTCAGCATTGCCCAGCAAATTGAAAAACAGAAGCAAAACATTTTAATCACATGTGTATAAAATACACAGGGTTCATTAAACATGATTTAAAGTTGCCTGTTTGTTTTGGAGGCTCTTTAAAACTCCTACTACCCCAAACTCACAGAATTGCAATGTGATTCCTGATCTATTGAATTTTGGAGGGTGGCTGTAGTGGGTTCCATTATATATAAATTGGATGCAGCCACTTTACAATCTCCAATATATACTTTTATCTCAAAATGCCCTGTGAGGCAATTGTGTAAAGTACTTTATCAGGGATTGTTGTTGGTAATATTGCAAGAATTCATGATATAAAAAATATATCAATGCCATTTAAATTGAACAAAATGGTTCCCATTTTTTTTCTTGTAGAGCATTTTTAACCATCTTCTCAACAAATTTGTTCAATAAATACTGTATGAAACAAACATTTTGCACTTTGTCCCACAGATGCAATTTGCCAACCTGATTGATTTCTTTCTCTACAACTAATCTGATTTCTTTAGGCTATACATCTTCGCTTTTATTAAAGATGATGCAATCTTAGCTTTTTATCATACACACATGCACCACACAAACAAGAGAGAAGATTCTGCAAAGCAGCCTTGCAACCAAATAGAAAAGCCTGACACAAATCTCATAAAGCTGATTCCAAAAGATGAATGGCACAATGAGACCAAAGTTACACAAATTCAGAAACTTATCCATGCAGAGTAACATGGGCCAGTGGATTTTTCTTCCCGTGATAGATTCAGCAAACAAGTAACTTCATCATATCTGTAGCACCTTGTAAATCAAGCTCACGCCAATGTTACACCAAATCCCCCCAGATCTTGCTGCCTCTGCACTGTGAGAGGTCAGAAACAGAACTGCACTTTTTGTAGCCTTTCCCTGGTTTGCATCTTGCAGAACCTCACTGCTATGTTTTGAGTCCCAACAGCTTCAGGTCTATTTACTTTTAAATGGAGTTACTGGTAAGGTAAAAAATTCATCTCTCTGTTCTTTTACTGATTGCCCTCATGTTTTTGGGGAACCCCACAGTCCTTCCCTTCCTCAGCATCTGCAGTTATCTGCCTTGGCTGTAGACAATTTTTCAGTCTCCCATTCAAGCAGCCAGAGGCTTAGTACCACTGTAATACAAAGAGCAATAATTGTTTTCAAATGTTGCAATAATATTCTCAAACAGCACTGAAGTGTTTTGTGTCTGTTGTTTCTCCCATCGAGCAAAATCAAATTAATTCAGTTGACACGTTTCAGGATCTGCTCATCACATTGTTCCTCTGGGGTTCAACTTCTTATCACTAGCTGTGATCCCAGTTAAGGTCCAGCTTTCATTGGCAAAGCCCTGTGCAGCCAGTCCCAGGAGAATCAGGGCTCTGTCACTGCCAGGATTTTAAGTGCACGGGTAGGTGCCTATGCAGTGCCTTGGAGAGCCTTTCCATCACTTGGAATCACGGACTAAAGGTCTGCCCACACACAGATCCATCTCAAGCCACAGGCTTCTTTAACAAAGGGATAAAAGATGGCTTTTGCAGGCTGCCTGGAAAGTTAGCAGCTCCAGTCTCTGGCAGGTCGAGGCGAGAGCGGATTCCAGCAGGGAACTGCAGCTCGTGTCCTGCCAGCAGCGCTGCTCGGCTCGAGGGCGCTCCAGCTGGAACACCTCCACTCCCTGTTCCTGGGGATCTGCAAGTTTCAAGGAACACAGCCTCGTGTCCAGACCCCTCCTTGAGTTTTTAAGGCCAGCAGCAAACAAACAAACAGGAACCCAACTCAGCTCATTTATTTTAATTTGCAAATTGGACGAGCAGAAGTTGGAAGGAGGACAAGGAGGCTGTGACTACACTGTATTATCAAGGCAGAACTCATCTTTGCAGCAAAATCTTTGAAACCTAAACAGACAGGTGGCCAAATACAGAGGAAATCAAGCTAACCTTACAAGTGAGCCACATCACCACAGGGGCCAAAAAGACTAGGTCTGGGTAGCATCAAACTGCTGATTCTGGATCTCAGGGGGTCAAAACCCCCAAATATCAATGGATATACTTTTGAGGAGTTTTAGGCTCTGCTCTGTAACTTGAAATTACATCACAGCTGTGTACACAGAAGTGATTTCAAAGGAAAGTGGGAAATGGACAGAATTGTGCTTTAGAAGTTAAGAATGTGAGGGGCTGAGTAGAGACAAGGGTTCTGTGCCATGGCCATTCTCTCCCAGAGTCAGCTGAGGGATGGAGGTCATCACCATCCCCTCACTGCACACAGCAAACCTCCCTGTGCTGCAGCACCTGCCCTGGATACCAAGCTTTCTCCTGCTCCAGCTAATGACATCATTTCTAAGGAGGCAGGATCAGATCCATGGCTGATTATCCTGTTCAAGCAGCAGCAGGATAATTAATTTTGCCTGTCTGAAAAGGATGTGTATAAAGATAAACCCACTGAAACCTCAAGCTTTTGCAAGGTGGTACCAAATGAAGCCCACCTTTCCCTTTATTTACCCACGTCTCATGCATCACTGAGCCAAGCAGGCCAACTAAATTATTTATGGCAGACCAAAGAGCCCATTGCTGGAAGCTGCAGAACCCTTCAAGTAGAAAAGAAGATGCTCAGCTCTCTTGAAGAATAGGAGCTTTGTGCAAAGATGCAAACTCCTCACGTGATGCTAACTTTTCATGCTTTGAGAAACACAAATGAGCAAGAAAGCAGCTAATTAGGCACGTTACTGTGATTGCTTATTTTATGAAGTGGAGAGGGAGGTGTTCAGCACTTTAATGAGATAATAGCATAGAGGCAAAATTGTACAGAGAAGCAAAAATAGCAATGGTCTTCCCACAGAAATGAAAATTATTTTTGAGCAACAAGAAAAGCAACAATAGAAAAATAACTCAATACCTAGCAGCAGAAAGAAGAGTGTCTCAATTTATTCTGTACATGTAAAACCTGGATAACAGTGTTGCAGCCTGAGAAGGGGAAATATGTGGGTGATGTTGTACACACCCCTCACTCAAATGCAAGATTCTTGCAGGTTTCCAAGTTCACTTGTATTTCTGTTGGACCTCCCCTCATACACCCAAGCAGTGGCTGGACCTGTGCAAAGCCCAGTTTCAGCTCTATTTTAGTGACTGTTATCACTCGATAGTGATCAGCTCTGAGCTCCTCTGTGGATTTGGGGCAGGCCTTGATGCGGAAAAAGGACTTTCTCTGGGATGTGGTGCACCTAATCCAAAGCCCTGGACTCCCCACAGGCCCCGTGTCCCTGTGGAAGGACACAGAGAGCTGCGTTCTCACTCGCTCTCCTATTTTGAGCACAACAAAAAAATGGGAGCTATAAATCATCTATTTAGGCGTATTTCTTTAATTGCTTATTTTATGAAAACCCAACTGCAGACAAAACCAACACGGCATTTCCTAGGAAATGAGCCTTTCTCAGAGACCTCAGATCTTATTTAGCAGCCGGCTTTTGTGCTCTTGGTGTTACTGCCATGGTAAGTAATTACTCATAACGTGACATGCATCGTATCAGCCTTTTAAAAGTAATTAAGAAAAAGTTGCATTGCTTAATGATATGTACATACATCTTATCCTTGCAAGTTTGGCTTTGATAACATCTGCTAGGTTTTGGAGCAAAGCCAGTCTTAAAAAGTAAAATAACCCAGCCCTAACAATGGGAGCATTATTAGCTTCCCAAAAGTTATAAACTCCATGCCCCATTCCAGCACAACATTTCTGTGCACAAGTCCTGTAAGGATTTCCAAGCCTGTGAGTTGCCAGATCAGAAAGTTCATACTGAGCTAGAATTTATGATAATGAAGAAGCCTCAAAAATACAGTTTATTTATAGTGAGCCAGTTTAGGAGCTGCACTCACCGTCCCTGGCAGATTCAGCTGCAGCAGCTGAAGGAGTCACTCTGATCAGCTGGTGCCCTTTCTCCCTGCTGATATTATCCCACCTATACAGAGGCAGCAGAACCAGTGCCATGTCCTCTCCTCAGCCGGTGCAGTTCAGACTGGCGTGACTTCAGTGGCCATCAATTTTCACATTACTACTCTGGGCTGTGAACTGCAGCAGCTCAGGAGCGAACAGACACGGCCCTGGTCCTCCCACCTCTGCTCTCGCTGCGGCAGAAGGGTCTGGTGGACATCTGGGGGAGGAAACTCCTGGAATTGTCTGGGATGAATCATCAGAGTGCATGTGAAAAGCACACCGAGTGTCTTCCCGAGATCCCAAGTGCCTGTTCTGCAGCATTTGTGCTACCTTGGATTGACATTTCCCTGCTTTAGCTCATTCTCTCTACCCATACAGTGTTTTGTGATCCTTGGATGTAATAAGAATATCTACAGAACTAGCTGAGGAAACTTTTACCTCCAAAATTCAAAAGGGTGACGGATAACAGAATAGAAGAATTTTGGATGTCAGAACGTTTTTCTTCCTTCTCCAAAGAAGCTTTATTTTAAGAGCAGAGGTCAACAGCCCTCTTAGTCTATGTAATTTTATTACATTCTTTGACAAAAATCGACAGCAGTAAAGAACAGCCTGTTCCACAAACCCCCATGCTGTCAGCATGCCCTTCCCCTTTTTGTACAGCACTTTCACACTGTCTCCACCTCTCCTGCCTGAAGTTCCCTTGGAGCTGCCTCCTCTAGAAGCTCCACGTGGTGTGCTCTGGGATGGCCATTGACTCTGTCAGACGTCAGGGGAGCACACCACGGTCTGGCACTGGTGAAATGCCTTTTGCTCACTGAGTAACCCTGGAGCAACCTCTCCCAAGGTGTGAGGGGATGGGCAGGCAGCCTCCTGACCCACAGCTGTCGGGCTCTGTAGGCACCCTTGGCTCACACCTTGGCTGTTTTGCCAGTCAGCTACATCTGCTGGGGCTGGCTAAGATGAAAAAAAGCCCCTTTGCAAAGTGTGCCCGGGGCTGTACGCAAGCAGCTCAGGCTCCAGGAGGGAGCTTGTCCCCTCGCCCTGCTCCTGAACCGGGGGGGTCACAGCCTCATGGAGCAACTCTGGCCATGACCTGACCCCTGGGAGCAGCCAGGAGCTGCCATGGCTCACATCACACCTCCCCTCCCGAGGTGGGAACATGGCAAAAGGCAGGGCAGCGAGGCAGCAGAGAGGAGGGTGCCAAGGGAAAAGGGCTGGCGCTGCCCAGCACACAGCATGGGCAGAATGACAACTATTGTGAGGCTTCTCAATGGCTCATTTGGCATTATTCCCAGAGCTGCTTTTCAATCTAACACCCACTTCAGGGTATCTAATAGGAAAAAAAAAGGCAAAACCATGAGGCTGAAGGTAGGAAGAACAGAAACAACAGCACCAGCTCAAAGGAGCACTAATTCAGCTGAATTTTCAAAACTTCAGTATTTAAAAACAGCCAACAAAACAATCAGAATGTTTCAAAAGGGAATGCATTTTTCCTCTTGACATGGCTAAATACTACTTTTATTTAATAATTTAAAAGAAAAATAATAATGAAAAAAAAAAGCTGACACCTTCAAAATATTTAAAATAAAACAGTTGAAATATTTTGTCACGCAGCCTCTGCCAGGTCATTGCTGTGCCACAAAAGTGCTTTTAAAAGAACTGAATCAGAAGACAATTGTTCAGAATTTCAGGCTGGTGTTGCTCAACCTGTCTCTACTGCTTCCTCCCTGCCACATTGATGGGAATAAAAGGTTCATGGTCCCAATGACCGTAATGGAGAAAAGAACCTGTAATTTCCCAGCAAAGATTGCCTTGCTTTAGAGAGATGGTCCAATTCACAGCAGTATCCTTTACTCTTAGGAGCATAGGCTGGTTTTAGAGCATTTTTCAGCTGACTGAGGAGTTACATAATTGCACAATTACATCCAATTACATAACTACGGTAAATAAGTAATAATATAATTAGGTGCTGTAATTATGTAGTTATGACAGGTAGCACTAATGCTGATAAAAGCCATTATGAAACTTGCCAAGAACTGTGGACAGAGCACGCGAGAATGAAACTTTCAGGGCTGCGTTTGCTAAAGTCTTTAATTCTTGCAATGGGCAAAATAATTAATTTAATTGCTAAGCCAATAGCCTTTTACTTTTGCAAATGAATGGAGGTACAAATCATAGGCTAATTCATATCTCTGTTGATCTGCAAAAAATTCAGTAACTAATCATGTCCTTTTTTTTAATCTATTTACAGCAACCAAGGCTTGGGTGAAATATGTGTGCACAAATTATACCTCTGAAAAGCAAAGTATAAAAGTTTGGACATTAACCTTCATTGTTCCAGTTATCACATTAAACTGTCTCCTCTGACAAATGGACACAAGGAACATTCAAAGATTGCTGTATAGATGTAACACAAGTTATGTGCATCTCTGGGTTTGCTAGGGATGGTGTCTCTGGTCAAATGGGTCAGATAAACAGGGTTTTTTCTACCGGAATGAAAATTCAATAGGAGAATCATTCATGCAGGTTCTCAGTGCAAACACAAGGCATGCAGCCAGCTTTTCAAAGTTTGTCTCTTCGGATATTGTATAATACCTGTCTGACTTCACAAAAGAGGCCTGGAGAGCAAACAAATACAACCTACTGCCATGCTTTAATATTCATTAATATTTCACCCAATAACTGATAAAAGATAGTGTGCAAGAAGAAAGGGCAGTGCTGGAAGAGCTGAAGTCCTTTATTCCCACCAATATCTCCACAAAGTTTGGGGTGTATAAACTGCTTGTTGCTTTAGAATACATTTTATGCTTGATGCTTTTTTCTAAAAAGAAAAAAACCCACAAAAATTAATACCTTTCTTTATGAAAGCTGGATAGCTCCTGACTACTTCAATCACTGCTCAGAGCAGTATGCTAAGCACCGAAGCAAACACAGAGCTGCTGGGAAAATCAAAGTCACAGGGAACGCCAGGAGTTTGCAGAGACAGTGTCCACAGTCCAGAGCAAGAAAGCAAAGGAAGCGCTCTACCCCAAGGTCTTCTGAGGCCAGAGACAACAGGAATGCCTTGAAACAAACCACCCCTGGAACAGAAATACAAGTGAACTTGGAAACCTGCAAGAATCTTGCATTTGAGTGAGGGGTGTGTACAACATCACCCACGTGTTTCCCCTTCTCGGGCTGGAAAACTGGAGGGGTGAACTATGATGTGTAAATAAATCCCATCCGTTTTGGCACCCAGCCTTTCAAATAACAGTCCAAAACAAGGAAACCACAGTATTCCTGGTTTTTTCATCTGTTGTGCTAACAGCAAGCCTTCAAACTAGATGCTTCGCTGTTTGGTGGACAAATGATACTTAGAAAAGACTGAGTCACAAAGTAGACAGTCGTATTTTTGGGCTCTGACGAGGTTGGGCAATAGAGAAAAGGACTACCAGAAATTGTAGATGCTTTTCCTGGTGCTTAGTTATTGCATATATATTCCATCATGATCATTATTCCAATGTTACCTTTTGCAATACTTTGCAAGATAGGAATAGGCAAATGCAAATAATAATTGTTTCCTCACTGCAGTTGTAGGAATAGTGAGGATGATACTTGGAGCTAAACTCTACTTTCTATTAAAGTTACTGCAGCATACTCCAAAATTCTAATGTATGTGTATTGAAGGACTTGGAAGACAGGATTTGGGTAGTTCTCCTTAAGTGATCTGGCTGTGAAAATACAGAATTCCATTAAATTCCACACAATCCATTAAAGCTACAGAAGCAGCCACAGAAGGCAGTCCTGATCATAACAAAAACTAATGGGATGAAGAGAATTCTTCCAGGAGTATGACTCAGAGAGTTTTTCAGCCATATTCTGTATAGTATGAAATATAATATCTCATTCCACCTTGTCCTTTTCAAAGAAGTCCTGAGACTGTCCTGTTATCCCAACCACCCATATTTATAAATCTTCCCAATCCCATATACCCCCACCAAGCCTTTTCCAGCAATGAGTCAATTCCATTGGCAAGTCCCTTGTGAAAGGCTAATTTCTAGTATCTTTTCTGCCAGATCCTAACTAGGATGTGGTGTCCTACCCGGGACTTGGTCATCTCTCCCAGCATCACAAGGATGGTCACACAGCTTTCAGGCTGTCACAGGGTCTGAATCAGCTCCTCTCCCTGTCTTCATGGCAAAAGCCATATTCAGGCTAAATTAGTGCATGGAATGTAGCACATCTCACATGCCTGTGGTGTAACTCATTACTATCAGGCTGTGTTTGGGACACACCAAATGCATTTCCTACAGCAGCTCATACGTTTGACAGCTGCAAAACTGCCCATGAGAGTTTTCCTTTTGACTCTTCTTTTGGTCCTAAGCAAAGCTGTACCTCTAAATCTCTTATTCCAGCCAAATATTATACTCCATTCCTCCAGTCAGATTATTTTCTTTAATTTCTTAATATTCCTTGTAGCATGTGGTATACAGTAAATTCTCTGGCTCAGAGAGAAAGTGTCCTTTTTTTCGTTTACTTATGAAGTTCTAATTGCTTCTGCTATGCAGCACATCTTCCCTGGATTTCATACTAGGAATTTAAACTACAGCAAGACACAATTACTAATCCCATATCAGATACTTGTAGTTTGTTCAAACATTTATTTCTCTTTTTTCTCCCACTCTACCATTTAGACTTTCATTCCATGTAAGCTTTACATTTCTAGGTCCATAGGTACCTCTCCATCATCCAAAATAACCTATAATTTAATATATAGTCATGAAAAAAGAGAGTTTAATAATCCCAAAATCTGGATTATTGCTAACCACTTAAACAACCAGCATTCTACCACAGAGGAACAGGGGCTTTGAGAAATCAGTTCAGTGCTTGAGGTCACGTGAGTTTTTGGTGCTCTTGTGTTAGTATTTTAGATATTCAAAGAGGAGCTCCAGCCATTAATGCAGAAGTAAAATACATTAGTGAATTACACATCAGAAAAGTCAAACCACTGCTGCCACAGGATGAATACACTTAGTATGAATATTAATGCATCTCTTGGAATTAAACATTAATACTTAACATACATACCACAAAGTTTAAAATCCTACAAACATTGCAGGGAGAGGAAGAGGAGGAATGAACAAATGCGACAGGCCCCAGAGTCTGATTCCACAAATTAAAATGTATTTCTGACATAAGCTAAAACATTTCCATGTGTAACAGGACAACTTGCCACCATGAATAATTTCTCGTAATGCAACAGAGTCTACAAGGATTTGTTTTAGGTTTTCTACCTCGCCCACCAAACTGCAGAAGTGTAGATCCATCACTGCCTACAGTATAAACACCCTGAGCTGGGCAATGAGAGTGGTGGTTCAAAATTGAAGGAAACAGGCTTTTCCTCTGCACCTGAGCACTGAATTTCCATCACCTGCCACAGCACCTTCCAGTGGCAGTAGCACTTACAAAAGCTCCATTTAACTGCAGCAATCAAACACACACTCCTGTCTAAACACCACCATTTCCACTAATGTGAGCTCTTCAAGGTAAACTCTGCTTAAGGCTGCACAGTGCTTGGGAGTCAGCTCTAATTTTAGCCTGCTCCCAATTAGGCATCTTGTCTAAACTAACCATTTTAATGAGAAAGGTGAGTCAGCCCAGCCATCCTGGACACCCATCTGAGGGCAGGATAAATAACCCAGCTCCCTGCACTGACAAGGCAGAAAGGAGCTGGGATCGATTGAAACCTGGCGCCTGACCTGACGACAGCTGAAGTGAAAGGAGAAGAATCTTCCCCTTGGCTAAATTGGGGAGTAAAAGGCCACCCAGCACCTCAGTAATGAGGCTGGGTAGTATGCCCAGCCAAAGGCTTGATGAGGGATAACAGAGAGATAGTCTTGATAAGAAATGTGGCTCCAGAAATGCATAAACAGCAAAGCTTGATGTGCATTTGGTTATAGCCTCCTCCAGGATTCAGACATATGCCAGCTCTGCAACCACAGAGCCTGGCACAGGCCCTGAGCAGTGCAATACCTGCCAGCAAGTCCACAGGAAGAAAATGCTGCACCACAATATCCCAGCAGGCAGGCAGAATTCCTCCAAAATGGAGCCCCAAGCCAGGCAGCCTTTATAATCCACTCCTCTCACTCAGCAGAACAAACCCTCTTCAGCAGCAGGTTGGAAACAAAATGTAATTGAACGCCTCTCTGGCCCAGCATCATCACATTTCTCTCTCTGAATCCAAGTGCTCTCCCTCCTTCACAGGGCAGTTTCTGTGGCTCTTAAAGTCCCTGTGGCCACTCTGCTTGGTCTTTTCACCAGCTTGTTCAGAGCAGCCATAGGAGAAAAGCACCAGCCCTGAGCACTGACCCCACATTTCAGTGTGCAGCAGGAGATGTTATTTTTCTGGACAGCAGCCCAGAGACATTGGACAAAGCTGGAGCAGCAGCAGATGTTATGATGCATGCTCTCCTGCCCCAGCTCTGGCTAATGAGGCAGCAGAACCCACAGAGCATGACAGCATCGACGCCAACCTGGAGACTGCGGCCTGCACCTTCTTCTTTTTCATTATGGTTAAGACTGGGGTTTGTTGCAGACTAAGACACGTGAAAAGATCTTTAAAAAATACAGATCGATGCCTCCTATTGTTCAGAGAACAAGGGGAAAAGAAAGATACTCTCTGCCCTAGCTGCAAGGAGCATCTCTCAGTTGCATAAAGCACATGCCCAAATTGACTTACCACAATCATTTGTGCCACATAGCTCTCCGGGCCAGTGTATTCAGTTGGATCTTTAACTTTGACAAGAACTATAAAGTACAAATAATGCCACATGTTGTGTTCTGCCTTTATATGCTCCTCAAACGAAACAGTCTTGTTATCAAATTTGTCTCTCTCCAGTCCTGCAAAAAGAGAAGAACATAAAGCCAAAAAATAAACTTCAACAGAAAAATACGCAAATCTGTTAAATATGTTAGAGAAAGGAACCTAACTTAATTTAAAGGATCATAAATTTGAAAGATCTTAATTTAAAAGCCATAACTGCCAGGCAAGAAATACCAGGCCAGAAGGCATTCCTGACAGAAGTCTTTCAATGCAGCATTTATTATCTTTTGTGATATTTCCTCTTAATAACAATAACAATATAATAAATATGTTACAGTTTTACAGTGCCTTCCATGCTGAGGGCCATAAAGTGTTTTACAAGTGTTGGCTCTGGCTCTTTCTAGATGTATACTGGGAAGCACATAGTGTGCAGTCCAGCCCCTGATCTTCCAAAGATTTATGCACACTTTTACCATCAAGCACATAAAGAGTTCCACTTAAGCTTCAGTGAGATTGTTTGTGGGCTTAAACCTGGCAGAGAGGGTGAGTCCCTGCAGCTCTGTTGTCACAGTCTTTACAGAGCTGTAGTCATAAGAATTTTTTTGTTTTTTTCCCAGTAATGGTCCAGATCTCTGAAGAAGAATACCAGAAGTGAGGAAGGTGAGGAATCACCCATGTTTGCCTCCATGTGTCTGCTCTCTTCCCTGGATTTGCCGTCCACAGACACTAAAGACATGCTGTGCTCTGCACAGCATTCATCCCTGTCAGTACAACCATGGAAACAGCACCCAGCCTACAAAAAAGCAAGTATTTGTGATGTCTCCCAGGGAGTGAAGGTCTGTCCCTCTTTGTGAGTGCACTTCAAAATAAGTGTGATTTTCCGTGGCCTTTGTGGGGATGATTTCCACCGAATTCTTTTGTTCCCTGCTTCATATCACCCTCTGAAATCAGCAGCCCTTGCTGATGTTCCCTCTCTGGAATGCCCTGTGCTGTGAAATAGAAGCTGCACTTTCATCTGCAGCACGCTCTGTGAAACAGCAGCTGCCCCATCTCCATTAGTGGTGATGATGCAAGCGTGAGACACGGCTCTTCTGCCTCGGATTCTGGGTGGAGACTGTGAAGCTACCTCTCAGCAAAGCTGGCTTTTGATTCATAAAGCAAATCTGTCTCCTACTGAGAGGGAATAAATTTGGAACCAACCTCTGGAATTTTTCCAGACTTTCCTTGTAGAAGATAACCACGCCTGGGGTCCAAGCTTTGTTGATTGAGGAACAGTTCATTTTCACTCCTTTCACCCTCAAATATCTCAAGAGATCAGTAACACCTACCGCAGATGAAACACGTGGTCTTTAGTATCTCCTCCTTTTTCTGCTTTTCACTCCTGAGATCAGCAAATGTATCAATGATGACTCCAAAGATCAGGTTGAGAACAATGATTATGACAATGAAGTAAAACAGAAGATCATAAACAACTCGTGCAGCAAACAAGGGCTCCTGCAATAACAAGGTTCCAATAAGGTATAAAAATAGCACAAATCTAAAATAATAAAAAACATTTTCACATTAGCGCAAGCAAAGCTACAGATCTTTCTTTTTAAATGGCAAATTCTGCTAGCCTTACTCACAGGACTAGGGAGGGACTACCCAAATCCTTTTCTTCACCATGATAGAGACCTGAAGTCGCCCAATGGCTCAGTTTCCCACACATTCATGGGAATAATAGCACTACCCTTTGTGGAGTGCTTCAAGATAATTAGCATTAAAGAGCTGCTAAGTGGCAAGGATCAATTTCAAAGGGTCACTTTCAAAGTCTGTAAGTGCTTACAGACTCCACTGGGGATAAACTCTGGCTCCTCCAGAACCTCCCAGTCTGTGAGATAGGATATAGAGTCCTACTACCAGCACAGGGAGCTCTTCCATCCAGATTTGAGTTGTTTCTGGACTCCTGCAAGCCCTGCTGAGATCCTATGTTATCCTGAGTTTATTTATAACACATGGTGGGGCTCATCAAGCAAAGTGCTGCTAGATTGCCTTTATTTGTGATGATCTTTTTGAACCTAAATAAAAATGCATGAAACCACCCAAATATTAAGGGATGTCCTTAAATGAACTGCATTTCTGAAGAAACTTCGGGAAGAGAAAATATATGAAATTCTGGTTTGATCTTCATGCTGGTTGAGTACAAGTAATCAACAGGACCTATTCCAGGGCAGATGCCATGCTGAATATAAGCTAAAATGTCCAGGTGGAACTTCCTGGGATCAGGCCCTGCCCGTTCCTCTGGTGCCATTGCTGGGCCCCTGGAGCAGAGCCAGGGCCCTGCTCTGAGCCCTCCCTGCACACAGGGACACACAGGGATGAGGGCCCCTCTCAGCTGGGGCTCCTCTCCAGGCTGGACAGCCCCAGCTCCCTCAGCCTTTCCCTGTCAGAGATGCTCCAGGCCCTGAATCATCTCCGCAGCCTCCGCTGGCCCCGCTCCAGGAGCTCCCTGTCCCTCCTGTGCTGAGGATCCCAGGGCTGGACACAGCTCTGCAGATGTGCCTCCCAGGGGTGACTTCTTAGCAGTGCTTTGAAGGTTATGATATTCTGCATTTTTCCAGAAGTGGTAAACAACTACCTAGAGATCCTTTCTTCAAGAATCATCAACACACCAAGCTTAGCTCTTCCCATTAAATATCCCATCTGGGATCTAAAAATTACATGGATAAATCAACTATGTGACATGAGATCAGACTAGATACAAACACTGTCTATAACCTCCAAAAATTGACTTTGGCATTCATGAGATGAACAGGGAGTAATGCATTTCCTGAGCCAAAACACTCACATCTTTGGAAGGTTTTCTGAGCACGTCTCCCACACCACCACCATTCCGCAGGCCTTGGTTTAACACGGTCACAATGCACATGAGCAGGGTGTCACAGGTCCTTTCTATTCCATCCTCCTCTCCTTCACCTGCAAACAGGAACCACAGCGTCAGGCAGTCACTCATCGAACAAAGCCACAATTCTGCTAGAGAAAGCAACTGCAAGACACATCTGCCTCTCAGATTTCTCATCCAGAACCTCATTGATCATCCCCACCCATGTGCACATCGCTGCTGGTGACATACTTAGGCACATCAGGCACACTTAGCCTGAAGAGAGATGTAGAAAATCACAAGCAGGACTCCCACCAGAGCTGTTAATGACCCAGAGCCACCATCTCTGCTCATGGGAGCACCCCTTCTCCTTGCAGTCCTCCCACTGCTTTTCCAGTGGGCCCCTTAAAAATGCAGCACAGACAAGAAGCAATATAAACAGAGAATTAGAAGCAGATTTGTAAAAGGATTGTCTTCCTGTGAAATCATTCCTCTACCTACTCATGTACAAGCCAAGTCGTGCTAGCATTTCAAACCATTAAGGAGGGGCTGGCTTTTGCTCAAGTCAGTCAGTCCATGATCTTTCCACCAGCACACGTGCCCAAGCACAGGTCTGAGAGACATTAAAGGAAAGGCTCTCCCTGACCTCAGCTCGAAAACTTGGATTCTGTTCTTATCTGTGCTGCAGAGCTGCTGCGTGGTTTTGGCCGAGCCACAGAGGGTACTATTGTACAGGAGATATTTGAACGTGCAGAGGAGCTTGGCTGGAACACCAACCCCGGGGGGAATTTGTCCACCTTGGCCAGAGTCCCTCCCACCACACACTCACTGCATCCACAGCCTCCCCTGAAGAGCCCTGCTTGAGCTGCTCCCTGCGTCCTGCTGGCTTGGGCTGAAGGGTCAGGGCTGTGACTGCCATTCCTCCTGCCTTCCTTTCTCTTTAGGGACACGCTTGCTTAGGCAGGGAAGGCAGCCATTCACACTGGGTTTGCTCCCTGCACTCATTGTAACATAGTTTAATAAATGACAACATCCCGCTGTGAGAATTGACTGAAACACATATTTAACAGCCCCAAAACACCACATCTGGGGCACTGAGATAGACTCTGATAAATTGAATTGACTGCAAGCACTCACATTGCAGACAAGTAATTTGGATTTAAATTTAATTTTGGATGTGGGTTCCCAAATTGTGGTGCATATATCCCAGCTGGGATGGGCAGGACAACGCTGGTGTCTGATGCTTTTGCCACCACTGCTTCTGCTCCATAGGCTAATTAAATGAGAAACAACTCCCTACTGAAGGAACTTTGAGCAAAAAGAAAAGCAAAAGCAGACATCAGGACAGACTTCCCTGTTAAACTATATGGTCATTACAGACACTACTCCCACAAATAATCCTGGATTTAAAAATAACTGCTTGAATATTGAAACTGAAATGATTGAAACAAGAAACCTTTTTTATCCTGTCATACCTAGATTTTTTTACTAGCACACTGATGTTATGCACAGCAACTGTTTTATCCTGCCATTATTCCCTCCTTTCAAACAATACTCCATCTTATTTTTTTTTCTTTTTTTGAGCTATGCTTGAGAAGGAGACCATCCACAAAATAAACTACAAGCCTAGAAAAAAGCAACAGCTTCTATTTCCTTTAGGTAACTACAATATTTTCACTGTTCACAAGACCAGACTCAGGTGCTGGAAGCAGCAGATGATCAGATTCTGGTGAACAGAGAGGATAATCTGGGACTGAGAACTGAAGAGGGAATTACCTACCAGCAGCCCTAACACCCAACTCTCCCTGTCCACCGAGATGCCAATTCAGAGCAAGCCAGGCTTCAGAGAAACAAGATACATCACCTTGCACATCTTGCAACACAGAGAGTCAGCATCCCAGAAAAGATCCCAGAAAACAAGCTCAGGTTGCAAGATCTTTGCCAAAGAACAAGACAGCCCAAAGTTGGCAGAAACCTCTAGTGCAGCAGTGTAGGCTGTGGGGAGTGTACAGACATCGTTTTTGCTGTTCTATTTCCACTACCAGATGTCGAGCAACAAGAGCTGCCTTCAACATGGGGGCCAGGCAGCCCTACAGGCACATGTTCTGCCTCAGCTGTCTGTTTTCAATGCTCAACAGCATTCACAGCACTGGCTCAGCCCCTCCAGGCACCAACTAAGCCTGTACTAAAAAGAAAGGAGTGGATCTGTAGAGTGCACTGTTGTTAAGGACCCCAATATTGATACTAATTGAGGTTCAGGGGGGTTTTTTTGCAAGCAGTTCCACCCTGGAAAGTGGCTGGTGAGAGTCTGGAGAGCATTAGGCAGGCCATCTTCTGATTAAATTTAATTCACAAGCAAAACAGGTTAAGTGTTAAGACCACCCCACAATGTTAATCATGGGGCAGGGGGAGGGATAACAGGAAGATTTACTTCAAAAATCCTCATCTGATGGCCCACAGCTCCTGGGCCACACAAGCACATCAGGTGAGACACACACACCTGTGCCCACACAGATCCAGCAGAACTTGCACAGAGCAGGACCAGGCCTGGCAGTGGAATGAGTCTTTGGAAATGTCCCCTTTTACAAACAGGTATCTGTGCACCTTTCTAGCACAGGTCTTTATGGGCTACAGAGGATGAGGAGAAATGTACTGTAGGATGTGAAGTTCCTTTAAGTGATTAGGCACCTCACCAGGCATAAACTGAAGTGATATGGAAATATCTTTGGAGTGGAGAGAGGGTGACTCCTAGGCAGATGAGATGAAGTATTTTTATGCTGACAGCCTGGAGCAGCAGCGAGCAGCAGGCTGGAGAGAGGGGAGGCTCTCTGGGCACAGCACACTGGCTCCAGGGAACTCCCTCACCAGTAGGAGCAATGACTGAGCACAGGCTCCACCAGTGAAACCCAAGGAAGAAGCAGAGTCCCATCAGAAGACCTGATCAGCAGTGATCTGATCTGAAAAGCAACATAATTCATGTCTCACTCGGGACCTGAGATGCCACTGAGAACATTTTCTCTTTCCCACACACAGCTGTGGACTTCTCTGGTGCTGCAATGTGAAACTCCTCAAATGTCATAGAATCACAGCACCACAGAAGTTGGAAAAGACCTCTGAGTCCAACCAGGCACGTAACCATGCCATGTCCTCCACTAAACCACATCCCAAGTTCCCCATCCTCACACCTTTTGAACACTTCCAGGGACGGTGATCTCATGCCTTGGCATTCCACCACGCTCACACTTTTGCCAAAGGGGAAATCTGTCCCAGGAAAAGACAGAAAGTAGAACAATTCTTTTGACTAAGGGTGGCTAAGGTGAGCAAAACTGTTCTTGCTGAATGTTGGTGGGTTTTAATGGTCCTGGATAAATAAAATTTCTTCAAGATTAAGTAAGAGTGCACTTAGATGTTCTGTACAGCCCTGTTTCATTATGGTTTGATTTTAAAGGAGCAGTGCCCAAACAATGAGAAATGTGAGATTTCTATCATTTAAAGAGCTTGGCAAAAGCCACATTGCATCTCTTTGACTGATTGATTACTCTCTGAATGCAGCAGCTTTGCCAATAGCTCTTAGACTGTTTTCTCTGTCTATCCAGACAGCTTTCCCATGTTGTTTATGAGGCCTGTTTACACACCAGCTGGGGAGAAAAAGCCTACTTTTATAGCCCTCTCCCTGAAAGCTTTGATCCTAAAAACTCAAAAATTAGTAGTGGAAGAATAAAGCTTATGAAACAAATTATACTGGCACACAGGAAGGGACCATTTATGTCCTCACTTTCAGCCCCCAGCAACCACAGGCAACTGTGGCAATAAATATTTTGAGCCTGCAGACCATCCAGTGTGCACACACCTCCACTGCAAAGGCCACATCAAACCAAACTTAGTACCTGCAGTAAAAGACCAGCCACCTCAGCTCGACTGTGTGTCTTTCCCATGGAAAGAGTGGGAGACAGACAGGAGGGTCTGGATCTGGGTTCTTAGATCTTCTGGCTACAACACAGCCTTGGCTCAGATGCACATAAAAAAAATACACAAAAGCTTGCTGATAGATATGCTATGCCATGAAAATGAATTTCTGTGGCCCTTACTGGTTCTAACAGTGGCTCAGTGTGTGCAGGTGAGGATGCTGCAGACAAGCAGCAAGCAGCTTCTCTCAGCTGAGTCACTTGGCAAGAAGCAACCTGAACGTTCAAGCATAATGATTCAGCAAGCTCTTTTAATAACAAAATTAATGTCAGTGCATTTGGCAATCAGGTGTGGGAAGCACTCCCATTAACAGCAAAGCTGCCAACTAAGCTCCAAGCCTTGCAGAAGTTGAGCACTTCTGACTCACAACAGTCATCTCACTCCTCACGCCAGCAGAAGTCCCTGCAACAGCAACACACAAATCAGAGAATCACAGAGTGGTTTGGGTTGGAAGGGACCTTAAAGATCATGTCATTCCAACCCTCTGCCATGGGCAGGAACACCTTCCACTAGGTCAGGCTGCTCCAAACCCCATCCAACCTGGCCTTGAACATTTCCAGGGATCCCTGGGCCCTAAGTGATCATCGGTCTGAGGGAACTTCTGTACTGACCTGGGTTAAGAGCTGGGATACTCGTGGAACAGTTCTCTTTTGCACAGGCTCCCATCATTGATGTCAGGGTTGTAGTGGGAACTTCACCAATACCTGTGGAAAAAGCGAGATGTTGACAAAAAGACAGGTACAACATTGATGTTAAGTTTAAAATCATTATTTTCTAGGAGCGAATCACCGGGTTTGAGAGTTAAGAAGAAAAACAGAACAAATTACACCAGCAATTCTTCCCTCCTCAAAAGAGTCTGCCTCAACAGCTCAAAGCAATCACAATGAACAAAAACACAGTTTTATATTTACTGTATATCACAGCTATTCCCATTTCATCTCCTGAAATTAATGAATCTACATCAAATGCAGCTGCTTCTCGTGAGAACAAAATATATTCAAAGCAAGAAACAACTGTCAGATATGAAAATAATGTCAGTTTTTAAAACCATTAGATAAATTATTCACAAAGGCTGACAAGAAGGACACCAAGCAGATGTTCAGTTATCCTGAATGTAGAATATTTAAGGGTTTTCAAGGATTATAACACAGTTTGCTACTCATTTGTAAATATGTATGGGTTTGTGTAAAACACTAATTTAACATTCCCAAAGTGGTAAATGTGTACATCAGCTTGATTTTATCAAACCAATTTTCTCTTGTGCACCTTCAACAATTTTCTGCATTTCAAATTAGAGATACAAAAAGGTTTAAGGAGAAAAAAATGAAGGCAAAACTATACAACAAAATAACAGGCTAAGACAGTATGTGTAATGCAGAAAACATGCACTCTGCCTTACTCTTTCTGCTACTTTATAAAGAAAAAATTTAAAGCACTTGTCCTGGGAAGCATAATGTTCCATCAACATGCAGTCAGCATATTTTCTTGATGAGTTTTTGATCAGAAATGGCAATATATGAAGCCAGCAAGAACATACCCACACCACAAAAATCTGCCAAGAACTCAACAGAAGCAACACAAACACACAGGAGCTGCTGCCCTGGATCAGACCAGAGCTGTGTGTAGCCTGTTTTGTTAAGATGGTCACAACTGCCTTTCAAAGTGAGACTTCACACCCTAAGTTCTGTCCCAGAAATAAATGGTAAGTTAAATATAAGCCAATTTAGCCCCCAATGGATGATCAGTGGGGAAAAAAACAATAAATCATAGTATGCCAAAGAAATCTGTCAGGTTCTTTTTTTTTTTTTTTTAATATGGTTTTGAACCAGCTGCAGAAGTACACCAGGCCCATGAGTCTTGAATGACCTTTGTCTTGCTTGTAAGCTTTGAATCCTGAAAAAACAACCTCAGGAAAAGACTGGCAAACACTGAGTGCACACGGCCCCGGCTGGGTTCCGCCAGTTCTGTGCTTGTGTACAGGTCTGAAGAGCTCAGCATTTGGGAAAATCAGGCCTCGAGGAATTTAATCACCAGCTAGTCTCAAGTATTTCTCTGCAGCCAGTTACTCTCTTGCCCGTGCTCCCAGCAGGCTGGTTGGCAGCACATACAAAGCTCTCAAGAGACCAGACCTGGCTCTTTTCTAGCAAAAAACTTGAAAACACTCTTGAAACACTCTGTTCACTCTGTTAAAGTCTCTCATTCCAGAAAGCTGAAATCCTGGCCTTTTTAAAACTCATTCCAAACTTCTCTGAAGTTTGGATGACTTCACTGAAGCCAGGTCTATATACTAATGATGACAATCATGAAATACACACTGAATTTAAAAGATGCTCCTATCAATAGAAATATGAATTCTGTAGTAAATTTCTGCTGGATGAAACTTAAAGAGCAATGAAATGAATACAGCTAATGGACATGTTAAGACCACATGCCTCATACAGCACACAGAAATTACTATGAGCTGCTTTTAAGGTGGGAGAGAACCAATACAATCAACATCGAGCTGCTTTTCACTTAGGAAAATACTTAGGAAGTACAGATTATTTTTTTAACATTATCACGAGCTTGTGAAGCAAACATAATAAATCAAATGTGTTAGATTTTAGCATTTCAACAAATAAGCCCAGACTACAACAACCCTATACACATTAAATTTTACACAGAGACCTAATTGATTTCTAAGGTATACAGAATTAGTTCTGCTCTCATGCAGGCACAAATAAAGAAATTTGATGTCCTTAGATGAAAAGTTAGGCTAGGCAGACAGAAAAAGGGCTAAGTTGGAAGCAAATTTCAATGTAAAAAACAATACCTGCAGCAGGGGTCCTGATTTTCAACCTGTCAACCTCCATGATGAAGTCATCTTTCAGGAAGAGGAAGCCAATGATGGAGAAGAGATAAACCAGGATGAGCGCTAGCACTGCAGTGAGGATAATTGAACGGCCATTCCGGGTAACACTTTTTATCACATTTAGCAATGTCTCCTCCCTGTACACCAGATCAAACAGCTGGGGAAGGCAGAGAGTAGAGGAAAAGTGAATACAAATGAGGCAATATATAGATGCTACACAGGAAAACAATCTGAACTATTGAAACATGCATCGAGCCATGTTCTACATTCTCAGCTTCATAAACTAGCACTGCTTTCAGTGGGAGTTGCTTATGGTTATGGAGGAGGAAATCTAGCACAGAAATTTAAATTTTAGAATTAATTATAGCAAAATTCCAAAGCCATTAAGTATATTTGAGGCTGGTTCAGAGATGGACAACACCGACCATCAAGATCCGTTGTTTCCCCTTGTTTAAAAACAAGCTAGATTCAAATTTAAGAAGTCTCTTTGTACTATGGATCTATAACTACAAAGTAATTTTTCATGTTATCTTTCATCTGACAAACATGAACAGGCTGCAACTCAAAAATGCACTCATACATGTAAGTAATTACACATTTGTAAACTTTCTTTGAGCTCATGGCATCATGTAAATGTCACATGGACAAGGATTGGGGCCACTTCTTTTTAGGACAAAGTTAAATTCATGGCACTGTTTGTATAAGACTAGAAACTTCTATTCTTCTCTACCCTGCACTATATGCTTTCCTGGTATTTAACTTTAAAGAAAAGTATATAAGATAATATTGCTTTAAATGTCAAAAGCCTAAACCAGCAATTAAATGTGACAGGAGCTTTACAAGAACTAGTAGCTTTTTTTTTCTCTTGCATTTTCATTGATGTTCTATAGTGCTTTGGACCTTATCTACAATGCATGTATTTCTACTTTAAAACACTCAGATTACAGATATAAAGCAACACACTACGATTTATCAAAATGCTCCACAGAAGAAGGTATTAGCCACAACTTATAAGATCTGAAATCCACAGCCTTGTGAAAGGATTAATAATAAAGGAAGAAAGAGGGGAGACAGTTATGAACAAGTATTAGAGTTTAGACTACATCCACTACTAAGTGAGCACCTGGAAGCAACCTGGGTATGTGGATAAAGTCCACGAATTATGGACATTGGTCAATAGCAGTCACTGAAAGAAAGTAAGCATATAAAATGTTTCTTAAGCTGCTCGACACTTTGCAAAGTATTTTAAGATAGAGATCACCTAGCTCATTGAAGGAACAGCAGATAATTTGTGCATTTTTTAAGCAGGAGAGTTACATCCATTTGAAGAGGGTCCTGCAGCTACAGCCACAATCTTGGCTCCTTTGAAATCTGTCCAAACTTTGAAGCAGACTTTAATGTCAAAATCTGGGAAGTCTGACTTCAACAGGAGCTCTACCTGAGTTAGTACTGAACCCCTGAAAATTTTAGTGTGCTTAACACATCTTTGAAATGCTGGGAGTTCACCACTTCTCAGGAAGCTGAGAAAAAATACAACAGGAAAATGAACCCGTGTAAATGACCACAATTTAGTCAGTCTCCCTACAAGTTTCACATGTTGCACACTATAGAGCAAAAGGATTAGCAAACAAGAGCAGTGAAACACCTTTTACTGCTACTCAGCATGAAGGGAACAGTTAGTAGAGTTTAGCATAATTTTGTGTGATTCATTTTCACTGCACCTGTACCACGTTATTAAAAGGCATTCCATCTGGGTAATGGCAACAAAAGAAAATGAAGTGGGATACATTTCAAGTGATGAGTCTTCCTGCTGCACCAGAGGCATGCCATCCCCATTTCCCAAGTAATTTGTTAAAAGTGTATTGGGGATGAGCAGTGGGATCCTTTGGTACAGGTATGATGCACACACCCCTGAACAACTGCCCCCAAAATGTTAGGACTGACAGAAGACACAGGAATGGTGAACACAGAATATGCAGGAAGCTGGGAAGGAGTGGGCTGGGTGATGACTGTCTGAGAAGAAAGGAGCAAACTTTCAGCTCTAAAACAGATAAAATAAGTCCTAACAGAAACAGGTTCTAATAAAAACAGCAGCTCCTAAGGGGCAGCAACACAACGGCACGCTAAAAATACACATCATTTGGCTTGATTGTCAGGGAGAAATTGAAGACAGCTGCACGGGTAACGGTATTTTCTATTTTTGCAAAGTTTTCCCCTCCACAGCAGCACGTACTTACCAGGAAGCTGTAGAAGAACTCGTGCACACAGAGGCCCAGCATGCAGACCAGGACATAGGCCACGTGGTAGAGAAAAGCCATGTCCATGATAACTGCTCTGTAGCCTCGGGTGAAAGTCCCACGGTTCCCAACAAAGCTCACCAGGAACACGATTTTGTTACAGAGCTGTGGGGGGTAACAAAGGACAGGTTAATGCCATCAGAAAAATCCTGGTATTTATTGTTTGGATTGCTGTCTAGATAGGTTGGTTTGACTAAATGCACAACCTTTAGATAGCAGGAGTGAGGTGAAAGAAATCCAGTTCTGAGGGCACGCTGGGAATGAGCCCATGAGGGCGAGTGGATGTACATCTCTCCAACACTGCACTGTGCCTCATTACTTTGTGATTTATTCCTATAAGATTAGTGAATAGGTGGGCAAGGCATTAAAATCCAGCTGGGGAGTGAACTCCCAACAATTTTGAGTTTAGACTCGAGACTATGTAAGAGCAGCTAGGCATGCTACTACCAAGAGAACAATAGTAACACAACAGAAAGTGTGTGTGGGGGTGTGTGAGATCTACTTCCTTCAGATTGTGTTCTCCAGTTTAAAATCCCTAAAAAAAACCCTCAAAACCAAGGACATTTTTGAAGTATAGCATTTTAACAACAGCCTCAGATTCTCCATGGCTCCGGAGCTTTGCCTGCACACGAGCAGCAGTGCAGAAGTGAGCAGGAAAGGGTCTCATCTCATCTCTCTGGCAGTCCAGGACAAGGAAAGAGCACTCAGCACGACTCCTTTGTTCACAAATTTGACGTGGGCAAGCGCTGCTTACTTGCCTTTACCTTTGACTATATGTCTGGGTATTTTTCAGTATGTGAAATTCTCACATACAGAACTGGTGGCAAACAGCCCAATACTTCGTGCTGGGGTGAATTAGAGCTGTAGCAGTCAGGCAGAAATTTAAATAGATGACTTGTGAGCACGACTGTATCTTACCAAGCTCAGTAAGCATGCAAACTTATTCATGTCTAAGTTAAGAGATCTGGCAAAGGGCTGAGAAAATTTTTAATTTTGAAAACTCCTTTCTTCCTGAAAATATATTTAAGGTCTCAGAAACATTTCACAAATTTGTGTCAATAGAGCTGAGAGTACTGGTAGAGAAAATTATTCTTTTACCATGAGAAACTGTAGATTTGATTGCCCTTTTGCAGCAATATTTCTTTAAATTTCATATTGTTTTTGTTTTTAAAATATTTGCATATGCACAAAACTAAACCAGCTTTTTTCTTAGCTTCCCACTTCGCTGACACTGCTGTTTCAGGATGACTTGAAATGATTTATTTTTTTTGCTTAACCAATGAACCAGAAAAAGAAGTTTTTGCACAGCTCTAATCACAGGAGTTTTTTAATAGGAGACCCTTAATATCTTTCCTTCTGCTGAAAGGGAAGTTCTGGTTGCTTTTGAAGTACTTACATTAGCAGCACCAAGGAGTATCAAGGTAGGACCGAGCCCTATAGTATATATAGACCTGAGAATAACAGACACCAAAAAGGGTCGAATGCCCACAGGCTTGGAGATGAAAAACAGCATTGCTGTGCAAAACGCCACTGCTATCCAGAGGAGCACGGAAAACAACGGCGAGAGCGTGCCTGTACAGAGGAGAAAGGGAGATTTGAGAAAGGCATCTTTGGAGACTCCATTTTTCACCAAGAAACGGATCCCAAAGATCAATTCCTTTGCCAGCAGAGCTAACAAAAGCGTGATTCATGCACCACGACTGCTGACCACGGCTTGCCCTAATTGCGGCAGGAGCTATTATTCTCAGAGTATTGTTGCTTTTTGCACAGGTGATAATACAAGCAGCTAATGAAATT
Source organism: Hylia prasina (assembly GCA_013397195.1). NCBI lineage: Eukaryota > Metazoa > Chordata > Aves > Passeriformes > Sylviidae > Hylia > Hylia prasina. Next base: position 204,020 of record VYXD01008929.1, read on the forward strand.
TCCCTTAAAATCCAGGGAGTGCTCAGAGATGGAACAGTTTACCCTTCTCCCGGAGCAAGCCGCTAATCAGCTCCCTTCTTCAGGGATCATTAGGGCCCCTCCGGTCCCATTCCATGATTGCTCAGCTACAGAAATAGCCGGTCCTGGGGGCAGCGCAGCGAGCGGCGGCGCGCTGCAGTGCCACGTTTCCAGCCGCGGCTCCCGAGCAAGCGGCTCCCGAGCAAGCAGCTCCCTCCCGAAGGGCCGCGGGTGTTCCGCGGGAGCCTCCGCCTGTGCACGGCAGCGGGGACAGCGGGGACAGCCCCGGGCAGGGCCCGGCAGCACCTGCAGCGCTGCCTCGGCTCCCGGGCCCGCACGGCCCGGCCCTGCTGCTCGGCAAGGCGCTGGCTCCAGGCGCTCCCCGAGTTTCCAGCGGTGCCCCTGTTTTCCCTCACCCCTCTGCTTAAAGCTCTGGAAACACACCATGTGCCGTGATATAAAAAGCACATTCAGATCTCAGGGCGCTGTCACGCTTGTACACTGACTTCTATTGTTACGGGATGAACTGAGAGGTCAGTGACGGGGGAGAAGGGAATAGAAAATTTAGCTAGACTCACAATAGGAATCATGCTATCTCTTTGGCAACAGATACACAGCTGAGCAGCATCACTGGGATTAAAAAACAATGAGACGAGGCCCTAGCCTCAACATTCAGATGGCATCCGAACTTTTCCAAAGTTCAGGAGTGTTTCTGTCCCTGGTGGGAGGTTCAAGGTCAGCCCTGTCAGAAGAGTTTCTTCGCCAACAAGTTGTGGAAACTTTTAATGGATCCTAAAAAAATTACTTTCAAGCCCAAGTTCTCTGTGGTTCTTTCACAAACCAGTTTTCCTTCTTCCCTACTGCAGGTCCAGCAATTTCACGTTGCAGGACCCACACCAGTATCATGTGCAGACAGGCACCCTGGAGGCAAGGAGTCTTTTCACAATCATGGTTTGTGTTGGGAGGGAATTTGCATTCTCACTGCCATGGGCAGGGGCACTTTC
>VYXD01008935.1:0-161411 GCA_013397195.1 Hylia prasina
AAAGCTGAAACTTAAGGCATCGATGGCATTTAGTACTATGTTTAATGAGCATGGTGGTGGTCAGTCAAAGGTTGGACTCGATGATCATGAAGCTATTTTCCAACATAAATGATTCTTGTGCTGTGTTTATAATATTTCCATGTAGTCACATTGTTCTCAGTGCTTGAGCTTTGTGGTTTTTCTCTTCATTGACTGAAGAGCAGCCTAGGAAAAATTTATAGATTTTTCCCACATATTTAAGGAAAAGCTCCTATGAAGAAAGCAGTGAACTAATGAAAGATAGAGTATCAATGTTGTATTTATAAGAAAGAGGAATATCAACCATGACCTGCTCATGAAATCTTACCAATTTCCTTAGGAGGGTTTTATGTAGATGGTAGAAATGTCACCGTAGTCTACAGGTAGGTCAGTGTTTACTTTTGTCAATGAAATGAGTAAAATTTCACAAGCCATCAATCCAGTGAATGGATTGTCCTATTTCTGACTGACAGTGTAGCTAAATGCAATATATACCAGATGATAAATAAAAGTGCATGGATCTGCTGCATTGGGAATCCCAGATGCTACATGGTGATTTTGTATTGAGAAATTAATTCCCTTGATGAGGTAGGGTCAAAGTGAACCAGATATAGTATGTCCATCACTAAGTTACTTCCCAGTATGCACTCATGAATCTTTCTGCCAATAACAGAAATCTTTCATTTAAAATCTTTTGGAAATCCTATGATTAGTATACAATGATTTTTTAGGGAAACAACAAGTTTATGATACTCAAATAATACATGTTCACAGAACATATGTGCTCTTTGGAGAAAGGGTCTATCTTGAAATACCATGTGCCATCAAATCAGGGTCCTGACTTTGGTCTATAGCTTATACCTGCCCCTGCAATATCAATGAATGTAATTCCAAGAAGACAGGATTCCTAGACCTAAACAGGAAGATGTAACTGTCTTGCAGAAAAGCTTCATTAAACTTCTGACCTTTCTGCTCACAGAATTCTCTCTATAAACTTTAAGAAAATCTTCAGCTACTACAAACCAACAATATTTCTTACTTCCAAACGGAGGACGAAAATTGAGCTGTTCAGAACAATCTACCAATTTTAAGTCCTTTTTGTAACTCTTCAGGCTACTGTTATCGCACAACATTAAAAGAAGATTACAGACTACTATAATAACTATTTTTTCCAAACTCCCTTTAGAACCAATCACTCAAGTGGAATGCAGTAGGGTATTTCCAAACAAGCTAAATCACTAACCTGAAATGTTGTGGGATTTCCATCCTTCTGGCTCATTCTTAAGGGTTTCACCTTAAATCTAGTCATTCTGACATATCTAATACATGGTTGACTCTACTTCCTCATCACAATATACTAGACTGCTCAAGAGATGTGATATAGATACTGCAGATCAGAGACAGAGTGTTAGAAATGTGTCTGTATGCTTCTTCCATCCATATTGCCAAAATGTAGCATTTCTGTAGAGACTGAAAAATGAACACAAACAATGCTGGAGACTTTGTGGCTAGAGGCTTTGTGGCACGAACAATGCTGGAGGCTTCTTTGCTAGTGGTCATATGTTTTGACCTATGAGTACCATCTCATGTGGATTTTTATAGGGATAGCATGAAGCTGCTATGAAAGTGCAACTGCATAGTTCTTTTTCAGCCAAAATTTTACACTTCCAAACCTTATACATCATCAGGTGTCTGGGAAATTATAGAGAGTTCAGAATCTTCCTCAGTATTTGTAAATCGTGCGATCCTCTGTAGTATATATTTTAATCATTAATCTTCTGGTTTGGTGAGAGCTTCCAGTGATCCAGATGTGGTCACAGGTTTAGTAAAGTCCCAAAGGTTTGCTCGTTAATTTTTTCTCTCTTATCTGTGATTGTACTCTGAATGACATCCAGTGGTATATTTAGCACAACTACAACGGTAAGTTTTTCAGACAAAGAAAAAGGCTAATAAAAACAAGTATTTTCTGAGCCAGTGCATATAATGACATTGCAGCACCCACTGGCTTGCTTAGTGTTTCATTATATTTTATTTGCATGGAAGAATTTTCTCTGTGGGAACTAATTAAAGGGAGGAAGTCTCCGGAAGTCCTTCCAGCAAGAAACAAAGAGTACACCTTTAGATTAAGATGGAATGGGATACAAGAAGCAGCAAAAACTGAAATGCTGCCACCATTTAGGTGATTGTGTTAGGTGACATGCCTCCTATCATGTCTTCCACATTCAACACCTGTTAGGATGGCATTGGAAGTTTTTTTCATTATTATTCAGACGGTAGTTTACTCAGTTTTGCTTGGATTACTAAAGATATCACCACCCAAGTCTATCATGGCAATCTGAGTAAATGCAGAACTAGCAGCATTCTGAGAACATTCAAGATAGTTCTTTTCAAAAGCAACACCAGCAAGATGAGCTATTTCAGAAATCTACTCTGTTCTGGGACAGACTACCTTTGTATGTTTGCAACTGCATAAAAGAGGGAACATTTCAGCTAAAAGATTGGTGCAAATTGCACTTTTATCTAGTAAATTAAGCAAATTGCACTTTTATCTAGTAAAATAAAGGCTCAGTGCCTGCAAGGAATAGTTAAGCCCATTCTAGAGGAACACACTAATGGCTTTGTGTTCTGAACATAAAAGATTTTTACACACAGACATATCCCAACCAATTAATACCTTTCTTGTTACGATAAAGCAGCAGAACTACCAGTTCAGATGTATGGCTTTTAAATTGTTGGTTGTGCATGTCTTAACAAGCGCTTTACAAATGTTCATGATTGTTTTAGGGAGACAATGATACAGGATAGAGAGCTATATGGTTTCATTGATATGGATAAATACTTTTTTTAAATTGATAAAAGATGAAAATAAACCATTCTGTTCAGTTGCTGGGAGCTGGAAATGCTTTGCACTTGTTTAAATTACATACACATTTATATCTTACTTTTCAGTTGATTGCATATATTGCCCCAAAAGTTTTTGGTCAGCTATAGACTCAAAACCACTGTTGATGGTTTGCAATGAAAATTAAATTCGAACAAGGCTGTAGATACAGATTTCAGCAGCTTTAATGCTATTTCTGATTGTTAGATAGTTTAGGAAAAAAAATTACTGAAAGGATCGTGAAATATTGAATCAGTTCTCTTCTATCAAAGGTCTTTAACAATTCTTGACTACATACATACTCTTACCCCTGTGCTGTCTAGCAAGAAAGGTGGAAAATTTTATTTTAAAAAGTAACATTTCAGGCAAAGAACAGTGTTTCTAAAAGTCACATCTTTTCCCGGACTATGGATTTCTCACTTCCAGTTTAGAAGAAGAGTAATGAAAAATATTCTTTCCTCTAGATAGGAAAATATGGTATTTGGAGCTATTTTCTCAAAAGCTGTTGAGATTCCAAAAAACAGTCAGTCTACCATAATTTATGTTGTTGGCAAGAGCTGGAATCGTGACACCTGCAATAAGTAAGCTCTCTATGTGATGTTGGGCAGTATCTTATAAATCATGAGATTTTCCAGCTGTTTGTCAGAGAAGAAAATCCTACATATAAATTTAGACCCACACAAGTGGTTCCTGGATGCAGAGGCTTATGGATCGTACCTTCTGATCCACCTTCAACACCTTGCCAAAATTACACCCTGCTAGTGCTCTTCTCTTGGGAGAACCTCTTTATGGCTTTGACAGGAAAGGTTCAGAAGTCTGTTTTTTAATGAAGAAAGCGCAGCAGTAAACTGCCAGTCCAGCTCAATCTTGTGTGAATTTAGTACATCAGATTAAAAGGAATGACAGCTAATGTTTTCAAAATGGTATTTTTCTACTTAGGTGCTTTAAATTAAGTTGAGATGTCTGAATAAAATTAGTTTGCCTTTCAGGAGAACTTGGAAAATCAATTTTCAACTGAAAGTTTCCACTTTGTACTAGGTCTGGCTAGGATAGTGTTAACTTCATAGCAGCTTGGATGACGCCTTGTTTTGGATTTGTGACTAAAGCAGCCTTGATAACACACACCAGTATTTTGGCTGTTGCTGAATAGTGTTTGAGCAGTGTCAAGGCTTTCTCTTTTTGGGAGAGGACACAGCTTGGACAGCTGACATGAGCTGACGAAAGGGATAGGTATAACAGTGCATATAACATCATGTTTAGCAATAAAAACTCGGGTAGAGAAGCAAGAAGGGTTTTGGCTTCTGCGGTGGCTTTGTTTGGAGACTGGCTGAGCATCACTCTACCTGTGAGAAGTGGTGAGAAATTTCCTTCACTTTGCTGTTTGCTGTTTCAGTTTTGAGGGTTTTTTCTTCCCCATGTTAAACTGTCTTTATCTTGATGCAGTGAATTTATTGGTTTTGCTCTTCTGTTTTCTCCCCTCACCCCATGTGAGTGCTTGGATAATGGAATGTGACAACTCAGCGCACACCTGTACACTGAGGTATTGACTTTTTCACTAGGTTGAGAAAGTTGCAGCATATTTTCTTTGTAGCCCATGCTACAAAGATCAGCAATCTCCTCTAGGTGCTCTCTAGTAGCTTTGTAACCTTCTTACGTTACAGTACCCAAAACTGCACACAATGTTCAAGGTGAGATCAAACCACTGCAGACCAGAGTGGGAAAATCACCCCCCTCAACTGGCTCAGAGCGCTGGGGTACCGTGACTCGTGTTCAACTTGCCATCTGCCAGGATCCCCAGGTCCCTTTGCATGGTGCTGTTTTCCAGCATCTCATTCCCCAGTCTGTTTGTACATCCAGGGTTGCCCCATCCCAGGTTCAGAATCTGGCATTTGCCCTCGGGAGAGTTGACAGCTCTTCTCAGTTTGGTATCATTGGCAAACTTACTTAGCATGCCTTTAAGACCTGCATCCAAGTCTTTTAAAGATAACTGGCCCTAAAATGGAGTTCTGTAAGGGCTTGTGTATAGAGGACAATAGATAGGGTTTCATATATGCATCATCTGCTATTTATCCACTCAGCATGAGTTATTGCCACTTCCACTAGAGGGGAGAGACTTGTGTATGGTAATGTACTGTTCTAGAATTTTCTGTTTTGAAGAACTGAAAGTTTTACTTGTATCTTCCTTCTTCCCCCTGACTGAATGTACTAGTAGCACATCCACTTACCGGTGCTTCGCTCTGCTAATCCAGGGCTTTCATTAGCAAAAGTACCTTAATGCTAACATTTTATGGCTGGTTTGCTTTAACATGGATTTAAAGATTAGGGATACTGTTTTGTTTCATTCATTGGAAGAGAATTGGAATACTAGTTGGTCAAGCTTATTTCAAAGATTACTCTTTAAAGAAAAGAGGAATTCAGCCCAAATTGAGACATATGTATTTTTATTTGGTAGATTTACTTGGAGAATTTTCAGATTCAAATCTGAGTTTGTCCTGCTGCATTTAAAGCATACCTGATGTGGTAAAGGATACCCTGATGTGGTATCCAAAAGGAAAAAAAAAAAAAAATTTAAAAAAGGGTAAAGTTTTAGCTTTTGTCATAATTTTTTTCCCTTCAGAAGAAACTTCTAGTAAGAGACTTCCATTAAGAGTTCAAACACTGATTTATAATTCGGAAGGAAAATTAATTTCTTGTGGTCCAAACTGTTCTCGAACTGTGTTTTCTTTTTATGCTTTTTCTCTATTTCTATTTATTTATTTACTTATTTTCCTGTGTGAGAAGGCATTTTTGTAAATCATCTGTTTCTGGGCACCATAAGCACAAAGCATTGTACTGCATCAAAGTGTGGTACATATTAGAATACCCAATGGATGTAACTAAAGCAAGCAAACCTTATGCTGTGAATGCAGGAAGGTACCAAAATGTTTTTACAAGTTTTGCAGATCTGAATAATTAGGATATGGGAGACTGAGTAAATAATCTGCCAACTCTCCCAAGCTGAAATGTACCCACAGAGAAAACAAAAAGCTAAGAAAGCTGCCTTTCATCGCTTTTTGTATTGAAAATATTCCTTCTGCAAATGTCCTTCTTGTACCAAAGCATCACTGGGTTCATAATATACAGACCTTGCTAGCTCTGGTTAAGGGAATTTTTCACATAAGCACACAGCAAGTACATGAGCAACAGGGAATGCATGAGGAAAGGGGGAAAGAAATAAAGAAAATCCCTTACCTTAACAGGAGATCATTTGCTCATGGTATATTGTTCCTGATGAGGCTTGTGGTTAGTGTGGCATGGTGGAGTTTTGGTTGAGAGACCTTACTTTACAAAGTAAGACAAAAAGGGAAGGATGGGATACTGCAATGTATAATCACCAGGCTTTAGGACAGCTTTTCCAAATGTGGAGTTATGCAGGCACAGAGACTAGATGGTTGAATTCCTTAAAAAAATTGTTGCAAAAAATGACACATTTTACAGATTAAGTGTGAAAAAGCATTAAAAGGAGTGAAAATAAGGTTGAGTACCTTCCAAATTGCTTTTTTCGCCTTCTTCAAAGGAAAAGTCATTTTTATAGAGTTCTACTGTATGTTACATGCTTTGTTTTGAAACTACTGTACTTCAGCTGAAGCTTGGTTAATGCTAAATTATTCATTCTTTTCAGTTTATATTTGGTTTAATTATAATTTCATTTGTAAAACATGAGTCACTTGATTTTAACCATCTTCTATTTTTGTTTGATGTGAGAGGCAAGTATTATATAGGAAACTTGTAAAAAGCTACTTGTTGTGATTCTTTAAGTGTTAGTGAAATACATGATAAAATACCAGTCCATTAAGGTATACACATATATATAATGGTTTTAAAGCAATTACAACTTAGAATTTTAAAGCTGAAAAAATGCTATTATGTATGTATACAAAAATATATCATTTTATGTGATTTGGGGATATGCTTTTAAAACAGATTCTGGGATATGCTTTGGGAATGTGTTTAATTTGTAGATACTATTTTATTTCAATGTGTTCTGATGAAGCAAATATCATGGTAATTGTATAGGCAGAAAGGGATGTTCTCAAATGGCAGGCTTCCTGGGGTTTGGGAGTATTGTTTCTTGATGACTGAGTTTTACACTATCAGTCTCACTTTTCTTATATATGTTCTAAAAATATTGTTATTACTTGTCATATTTATTGCAATTTTTTTGCATTGACTGTATTTTAAAGGTATTGAAAAACAGAGCAGATCAACAAATAACTAAAGATTGAATCTGAGACATTGGTTTGTTGCTTGGTTTATTAGTTTGGGGTTTGGTGGGGGTTTTTTGTGTTTCCTTTGCCTGACTATACTGTTTGAAGTGTATTACATCAGTTATTTTCTCTGAGCTCATCTTCATGCACTTCATTGCAGGTCAGTTCCTCCTAGAAGAATCCCGCCTGATAGAAGCAGCTGAAATGGCAAAAAAAGCAGCTGAACTTGATAACATGGAATTTGATGTTGTTTTCAATGCAGCCCATATGCTCAGGTTAGTGCTTGTACATCTGCCTCACTTGATTTTCCTCTTCTTTTAGAGGAAAAAAGTCTTTATAGCCTTTGCTTATGCAGGATTCTTTTTAAAGCCCAGTAACTCTTTTGAATAATTCGTTATTATTGCTAATAAGACACAAAGAAGTGGAATTAAATTGTTGCAGCATTTAGCACTTTGCATTTCTTGAATTCTGTTTATTATATCATAATTTCCTACCTTCAAAACTTGTTATTCACAGGCATGTAATGCATTTTGCTTGCATATGAGAACAAGTGTTTCTTTTGTGAAGAACCTTCTGTAGGATTTCCTTTCACCTGATTTTAAAAATTTTAACGTGCATAGCAATTGAAAAGAGGAGACCATATTTCTCATGTGGATGTAAATAGAGAATATTGAAAATTTCTCTTAATATCAGTAGGGAACATAATGATAATTAGAAATCTAAATATTCCCAGACTGATAATTACTTTGAGATACATTGGAGCACTTAGTGATATTTGCAGAATCTGTGATTTAAAATGCAGTCTTATATTTAATTCCGTTCCATCTGAATAGAGCAAAATTTTAGACTCTACTTTAGCTTTTAAAGCTGTCAGACCTGGTTATTCAGTAACATTAAGCTTCTGTCCATGAGTTTAACATTATCATTAAACTCACATTGCTGTAATAGGTATCCTCCATGCTTATTTCTAGGATAACTATCTAATTATTGTCTATCGTCCACTTAACAGCTATAAGCATACTTGATTTCATTTAGATGGTATCTAAGCATAGAAAATGCATGCAAAAGGAAAATAAAAATATATACTTCATTAGTGCAAAACAGTTCTTGAGATAATTTCTCTGCTGAAGATATCTTATTAGGTTCCTTTATACTACTGGCATTTTAAATAAGAAATGAAAGAAAAAGAAAACAGTATAAAAGAGAAGGTAGAATCAACTTCAGGCAAGTGATCTGCATTTCAGAATTATGGTTTCTATACCATGATTTTGAAATAAGCACCAAAAGTTATTTTTTAAAAATGACTTACTGCTTTTAGATTAGAAAGGAAACCAAGACAAATGGCTCATTGGTAAACAACAGTTTGACCTGACAGAGGTATATGAGCTATTTTAAGGATCCTTCCTGTCTTAGATTGGAAAGACAGGTGTCTGCCAGTGAAATGCTGGAGCTTGCCTTGGAATGGAGAACATAAACCCCCTCCCTCTGAATTATTATAATTTTGAAATTAAGCGTCTTTCAGGCAAAGATATGGGAATAGGAATAACAGTCCTTTACTAATAACATTAAAAATGTAGTAATACAAAAAAAAAAAATAAGCAAACGAGCAAAAAAGAAAAACACTGACAGAGTCAGAACACGACCTGACACCCTGTTGGTCAGGGTGTTGGGAGCAGTCCAAATAAATCCTCCTGGAGTAACAGATGTGGTTCTGTTGGAGTAGAGATGATCCTCTGGAGGGGTCCAGTGGTGGTGAGATGGATCTGGTCTTCCCCTGGGAATCCAGTGGAAAACAGGCTGTCCTGGTGTTCTGAATCTCAGATTTTATCCAGGTAGGAATGCTGGGCTCCTCTCACTGGGTGGAACATCTCACAGTGGGATGATGTAATTTTATCAGTCATGTGGTGAGTCTTAATGGCCCATTAACAGAAGATATCCCCTGAGGGAGGATGGGTTGTGGAAAAGATAAGGAACATTGCTCCACCTGGTTTTAACAGCTGGCCCATTATCAGAAGGCACCTGCCCCCCTGGAGTTATGAGGAATGGGCTACATGAGATAAAGAAAACATCTCCCCAACCAATTTCAACATTTGGCAATAGAATACATCATGCATTACAAACCAAGACACTTCTCTTCCCCATGACTGTTTTGTGAACGATACCTCTCAAGACAGAATTCAGTAATTTGAAACACTTAGATTAATGTTATAAATTCACAGAAAGAAGCATAGCAGGATAGGCATGACAGCTGAATTTAGGAAGGTATAGAGGGGTCAGATTCCTGATTTTACTGAGTGTGTTACAGAAGATGGTTTGGTGGTATGATTGTGTGTATTATAAAATGTGGTGGTGTAGATCAGTACTATTTTGGAAATAGGTTTAATAAATCTCCTGCTTCCTCTGTGAGAACTGATTTGAGGTCTTTGAGGCACATATATTTACATCTGGATATGAGTATTTTTTCACTTTTAACATAAGAGCTATGCTGCTGTGCTGTGCATCAGCCACGATTACCCTACTTGATCTAGTTGGGAGTGTACTGTTTTTGGGGGGCCTTGAAAGTAATGAGTTCTCAGGGATTCTCTGCATTCTTGATTCTTACTGTAAGTTCAACGCCAAAACCTTCAAAAACAAAGAAAATGCGCCAAACTGAAACCCTTAAAAAAAAAAAATAGGCCTGCTTTTGTTTAGTTAGAATCCCTTCTGCTCCTTTGGATACCCAGTTGATCTAATTTTTCACTTAATACTCAGCTCTTTTTGTGGAAGATCATAATGTCTTCCTTATACTTTCTGAGAGTCTGAAGTGGTCTGTAGGATTTAGCAAGGGTGGCAAAGCTGAATTCAGTGCTGACAAGTATTTGCTTAAACCCCCATGTGTTCATATCTGACTGATTTTTGCTAAAGGTTATGATCTTGTTGTCCATCCTTGTTCATGGCTTTACTTAGCAATTAATTCAAATATATTGCTTCTGTAATACTTGCTGGACAAGGGCAATGCGTATTCATTCATTGTAACAGAGCAGCTACAAATCCAACAGGAGTCTGGCTCTTCGGAAGCAGATGATTTTTAGAATCTTTAGAACAATGGAGAGCTGAGGTGATTCCAAGAAGAAAACAGATACCAAGACACAAAGGACGGAAAGAAGGGAGTACTCCAACTGGCACAGAGTGACCGTGCTAGAAACTGAATGCTAAAGACAGTCATAAATGAAAGGCTGACATAATTTCAAGTAGGTGACCAACTGCTCTTTAGGTACCCTAGAGAGCTATAAAAACTGACTGGTAAGTGAGTAAGAATTTTGAATGAACTGCACAGCTGTGAGATAGAAAATACATTATAGAAGTTCACAAAGCATGAAAATGAAATGACTCTTGTGAGAGACATAGGATAAAGATGTGTTGTGGAATAAGAGACAGAAATTGATATTAATGTGGATGATGCAAGGTTTCCAAAATGACTGCAAGATAATAACAGAAGCTTAGATTTCTCTATAGATTCTGATATATTGTTTTTCAAACCAAATATTTTACACAGTGATGTATTTTTGAATTAGGAAGGAATCATCTTTCCCTCCTCTCCTACTGCTGTTTCCACCATTAGCCTAAGGACTGTCACAAGACTCAGAAATATGAAGATGTTTCTTGGTTTACAGCTGTTTTGGATGGAAAATAAACATACCATTCTCTTGAAATGCAATTTATTTTTCTAGTCTAGTGCTAAAATATTTTCCTTTTCTTAAATCCTCCTACTTGCTGAGAAAAAAAATTTAAAATACAACCTAAATAAATATTAACAGCTTCTGAAAATTTTGAACTGGAGTGCTGTAAGTTAATTTTCTTTTTCCTAAATTTGCAACAGAATTGTTAACTCGATACAAATGCAGTAGCTGTATTTATAAATAGGCTATTCTCAGTTTAGCAGTCACAAGAAGAGTGTCTGCTTTTCCAGTCAGATATTCCAACATTGCTGATTTCCTCTTTGTTACTGAATCTGAAGTAAAAAAAAAAAAAACTACTTAGTTCTGTTTGCATTATTGAGGGACCACCCCTTTCCTAATTACATTCTAGCTACTAATTTTTTTCGTAAATGACTCCTGTAGCATCCCGTTAATGCAATGGAAGATAATTCCAGTCATCTGTAAGAGGGGTGAGATGTGGGATGAATGCAATTAATTTCTTTGCAACAGTCTGGTAACTTTTAACTTGCATGCTACATGTCTGTAAAATTCATTTTCTCAACAAACTTGTTTTCCAGACAGCTTTCCTCAAGACTCATGCAGCTTTTTGGGTGGTTCTTAAAACGGTATCTGGTCACGTGTTTTATGTTTGTAGTGTTTGCAGTGCTTTTGCTTAGAGGAGAGGGACGTGTCTCAGCAAAGCAGTGAAGCGTGTGTGCGATGCTCTATGGTGGCTGTAGCTTCAGTGGCTGAGCCATGTGTTAACAAGGGTTCACTCTGCTCTCACAGACCAGCTGAGCTGCCATCAGCAAGGCTTCCTCTGGGGGAGGGAATGATTATTTCTACAATGAAGGATGGCAGAGTGGTGGCACTGCTGCAATAATTAGAAACAGGAAAAGAATTTCACCTTGCCTCCACATGAAAACAAACTTTGGAGGAAGACCTCTTGGCTTAAAAACACATTTTGTGGGAATAATTCATTTTTCCATGCTTTTGTGAGAGGGTTGTTCTGGGAACATCTCATGTGACATGAAGTTACAGGATGTTTATTGGCTGTTGAAAACAGAAGTCTAAATTAGAGCAGTACTACATGACATGGTCTTTATTTTTCAGTGATTTTCTATAAAAGTATTTTGGCTGTCCAGAATACACTGACCAAACATGGAGTGTAATTGGTGATACAGTATCATAGGCACAACTTAACCCTATGTCATTGTCTGAACACATAATATCCATACTTTATTTACTATCTATATACTTAAATATATGTATGGCAAAGCATATAGTGTATATAGATATTTAAAACAAAAAATGTGGGTGAATGGTTCATTGCAACAGAGCAACTGATTATAATACCTGATTATAATTTTGTTTTTACACACAAAGGTCCATTAAGAATGCATATCACCATTCAGCATTTTAAAATAGGAATTGCTGAAGAAAATTTCTTTGTAGGTGTACCGACATCTATGATTTTACTGTAAAAATTAACAGTATGAAGCCTTGTACCAAGCAGCAGGCAGGTTAAAACTAACCCTTTCCTACTCACATGTATGTAAATCAGTCAGCATTGGTGGTATTTTTCTTTTACAACAGTATTTTTCCAGTGAACAATGTAAAAATCAAAATGAATGTAAATTGATTATAGCTGGGTGTCAGGAGAATCTAAGAGGGATCTGTCATCAAGCAGATTTATTATGTGTCACTGTTAGCTGGAGCTAAATATGGGAAATTGTTTGGTCTGGAAGCTCAGGTTAAGAACTTCGAGAGAATAAAAAGTGGGAACATTTTTTCCCTTAAAACGAGATTGGATGATAGTTGTTAGTGGGGAAAATCTGATAAGTTTTCAAGGTGATTCCTCATGAAAAGATTTAGGATAGAGGTTAAAATATAGTTCATAACTATGAAAAATACTCTCTTCTGAACCCCTCTTTGCTCTCTTTCTCTCTGTTTTTTTATCAACATTTTATCTAATATTTTACTCTAATGTGAGTTATGTTACTTTTAATAGTGTCCTTCCATTATTTGACGTTGATCCAGAGCTCTTTACTGCTCAGTGGCATAGGGTTACTGCAATTTCCTACCTCTGTGCCTTTAATTTTTCTCAAGGGAAAGCTGTTTCAGAGCTTAACATAATTAATTTCTAGCTTAGATTTGCAGTGAAAATGGGAACCAGAATTCTGCAGCATCTTAACTAAAGGAACTATTCCTGAAAGCCCCAAAAATGGAACCAGCTTTTTCCTGACCAGGTTGCTGTGTTGTACATTCATTTCTATAACAGAGCTAAATATTCAAACTGATTTCAACTTGGCAATTAATGATCGTTGTATAAAGAGGTACATGTGGCAGGAAAGCAAGCCATGTATTTCCATTGCCCTAAAGTGGGGGACAGGATTTTAATGTGTTCCACACTCACATGCCAGCTACTCTTTTTTGGAGGTAAAGTGTACCATTTGTGTTTGCCTCCTGGGAAAGGCACCTGGTTTATTGTATGTTATTTCACCACTTTCAGAAGTGATTTGTGTCCTGACAGTTTTGTGCAAACAGGAAAAAAAAAGAAAAAGCTGTGCAACATGTTTCATGTTATAGTGCCTTGTTGTAAATCCTGAAATTCCTAAGTATGAGATTTTTTTTTTTTTTTNTTTCAAGTGCTACTGATGCTCAGCAGGTGTGATTCAAAAGCAGGTTGAATGAGTATTTTTAGACATTGAGTCATTTCCAACCACTGCAACTGCTGTGTCAATGAAACACGTGCAAAGTAATTTAAAACAGTTAACATGTATAAACCAGGTTCTATTTAGCAAATTGTTAGTTATGAAGTGGTTTCAGCTTGCACAGGAATTTTGTGAGAAACTTCAAAGGGATTATCCTTTCTCCCTTTCTCCTCCCAAGACCAATAGCTGTCAAAATGTGTCATTTGGGACTAATCCTATCCATGTATTATGTGGCTAATGTTTAAAATCTGGGTGGATAGAAACAAAAATAGAACACAATTTGATGACAAATCATGTAAAGGCTCATGTCATGAACAAGGTAAAACAAATGCTCAGTTGATTGATACTTTTTGAACTAGTAACTGTTTGCAAAAGCAGGAAAAGAAGGAAAAGAGAAATCAAACAGCCAACCCTATAGTTTTATCCTTGTTTTCTAATGTTTCTATTTTGTATCACAGAAATGCATCTGTAATCCCATAACAAACATAAATATGCTGGAGATCTCTTTAACACTTCATAGGAAAATAACAAATAACTGTAACAGAAGATAAGTAGCCCACCTGAGAGTCCTGCTTGGTGGTTCTTACAGATTTGCCATCTTTCTATTAACATGCATGCGATCAACTGATATTCATTGGACCAGTGGCCAAAATGAATAGTTAAGTGAAAATTAAGAAGGTGAAGAAAGAGAGTGAAGACAAAAGGAGAATGGAGGAATTTAAGAGAAGTGATAAAAAGGGCCTGTTGAGACAAAAAACGTGTTTGGATTTCTTTGGCGACATACTGCATTTTTGTTTGAAGACATTAAACTAAAACTCAGGAGAAGAAAAAAATAAAAATTAAACTACTAGGAGCATGTAGATGCTGATAATAGTAGTAAGCAGAAGAAAAAGTGTTGAGCTAATACTACTTTCAAGTACCCAGAAACTCATCTTATTGTCTTGTAATATGAGATTTACATTTAAATGCCTGCTCAGAATTATGTGACTAAATGTTGAAATCCGAACTCTTTTCTGAATGAATTCTGTCAATCATGGAAACCTAGTTTTCAGAAATCTTTGTTCCCTGACTTTTTTTCCCTTTTTTTTGCTGGAATTATAGTGCTTTTGGGAGGGCACAAAGTGAAAAACTACATTATGGTATAATATACCGTTTCAGAATTTAAACTATGTCTGATAAAAAATGAGCCACATTTTCTTCTGGTGAAGACTGGTATGTCTCTGTTTTTGCCTGAGATGAGTGTTCAGCCTTCTGTATTTTTTTTCATTATGTACTAATATCATTGCAGAACTAAAAAGAAAATGAAGCAAGCAAAGAAGACTTGTGCTAATGGACATTCTGAACTATCGGAAAACTTTTAGATTTACATATTTTGTGCATTTGTTTGAGCATATCCTTAAGCAGCAGGGAGTAGTTGCAGCTATGCTTCTTTAGGTAAGGAAAATGGGGTGTAACTATGTTGTTCTTTTTCATCCTGATAGACAAGCCAGTCTTAATGAAGAAGCTGAGAAGTATTATGAAATGGCAGCAGGATTAAGACCTAATGTAAGTACCTTCTTAATGATATCCATTACTTAAGTTGACAAACATGCTAGGGTACTGAACCCTTTTTGTAGAGGAGAACTTATTGCTGGAGCATTTATCTCTCAGCCCGTGTTATATATGTCCTTTTAATAGTTAATTATTGGGTAGTCAGATAAAGGTGTTCATTTGTCAAACCAATCACTGCACTTCTTTCAAGTTACCTCAGTGAAGTGATCTAGCCATAAATCTTACTTGGCTAACATACTTGGAAAAGACTTCTAGATTTAGATTTGTTTATGTTTAAATGTGTTAAGTTTGGAAAGCATTTCAAATTCCATCTCTTCACTAGTAAAAGAGAATGAAAGCTTATCCTGTGAGCCACAGTTTAAGACATTTTTAATGATACATTTATGTATTTTCATCTGTCATGAACTTCTGGCAAGCATTGTTCAGCAAACGTAAAGATGTTTGTTTCTGATGTAGTTTTATATTGACCAAAAAAATATTTATTTTTTGAGCAGATATATGTAGGAGTAAGTGGCAGATGGTTTTTAAGAAAGGAAGCTCATTTCCAGTTTTCATTGCATTGGGTATTAAAGAAATAAAATAGTTTTACTTGCCATTTTTTACTTAATATTACATTTCTTTTCAATTACCTTCACATTTTGAGGAAAAAATCATCAATGTAAATGGGGCAGAATTTATTTTAGATACATAACACTTTGTCTGTGCAATAACTCAAATCTAGGAAAATTTCTGTCACAGAAGTTCATAGTGCCAAATTAGAGGATACAAGTCAGCAAATGCAGTAAAAAAGGAAAAACTCAAGTTAAAAAAAAAAGACATAAAAGTTTTCAGGGATAAAAATCAAAAGCAACAACAGCTAAGACTCAAAGCAAGCTAATAAGATATAATTAAAAAAACCCATAATAACTTATTCATATGAAATTATAGATTTTCATACTGTTGCTTAAGAACTCTCAAAAAACTACTTATTTCATTACTTCGTACTTTTTGAAATAACAATGAAGACTTTGTAATTCATAATGCTTGCCTTATGCAAGACTTCTTTGCCTTTTTTTCTGAGAGGATACCTTAATGTTGAAAATATTCCCTCAGCTGCCTGCAAATTGGTACAATTTCCCTTTCCTGTGCTTCACTGTATGCTCAAAACACTTCTCAGAAACTAAGAAATAAGTTTATTCTGTATAACCCTGACCTGCTTATCTTGTTATATGTGTTAGGTACTCTAAATGTTAGGTATTTCTGATTATTGATGACAAGCTTTACATATTATGACCAAAGTATCCTTTTTGAAGAATAAGATTATCAAAACAATTTATTGTAAAAACTTTCTTCCAACTTTGATTAGCGTAAGTAAAAATCTAATAGGTACTAGTGTTCAGCTTTCTTCAAAAGATAATTATACTTTTATATTCAAGATGATAGTTTAATTTTCTAGCTAAACATGGTGTTCATATGGTTCACAACTTTTTAAGACTATTTTATTGGTGCAGAGTGGGAAACTTGTATCCATTTTCACAGCCATTATCAGCTGTCTGATGCCTTTACAGGATGTGTCTCAAAGATGTAAACAAAACAAAATATTTTTCTTATTGTTTTTAGTTCTCAAATTTACCATACTAGTTTCAGACTGGGAGTAAAAGAAGCCACTTGAGGAGACTGACTTGGTAGTAAGCAGTTTAATGGATACATGGTAAGACAGAAGCTCCCAATCTTTCCAAAGGAATATGGACTGAAAATTATTGACAAACTGTGTACTTCATGGCTGCATCTGTGCTGATAAATTAGGTGTGCCCAGAACCATTCTCTAGTGCTGACTGATGGCTGCTTAGAGTGTATCCAGGTCCTGTCCTAGAGACTGCAGTCCTAGAGACTCCAGTCCAGAGCTGTGTAGAAACCATACTCAGTCTGAAAATACCCACAGTTGATTTTTTTCATTTTGTATGTGGCCTGTGTATCCTCTCACAGTCTTACGAATATAAAGGATCAGCACAACTATGTGAGTCAAGATGATAAAGAAATATCCTTAAATACCCTTAAATTGAATAAGTGCTTGAAGGGTCTTTGTTCATGTTTCTTTTTTTTTGTATCCATCACTAATGGTCTAGAAACATTCTTTGACAGAAAATTCAAACTACAAGATGTATTCATGTGATATAATATCCATGATTCCATCCAGATCCTACCATGTATATAAAATGGATTCCATCCATGTATATAAACACATACCTATATGTGTATTTGTGTGCATCTCTTTAGCTGCTTATATGTCTGTCCCAAAATTGACTCTCAGTGAGAATACTGTGACAGCATTGAAGCCTCACTTCTGTGCAGTGGATCAGCCTTGTTACTAGTATAATTAAGTGCTCAAAAGGTCTCTTTAACAGGAGTCTTTCTTCTTCTGATGCTTTAAACAGTACTGTTTGATATGAGTGAATTGTGGAGCAACATCCCAAGTAAACTGGCACTCTACTTTTTTTCAGTATGACTTTTTCCTTTGGTTCTCCAGTCACTTGGCCAGAGTGAACTTCAACTTCTCAAGTTGAAGATCCATTTCTTTGTTATCAACTTCTTTCTTTCACTGTGCCAAGACAATTAAATTACCACTTACTCTTAGGATAACTTTAGACCAATGCCTGGCTCCTGAGAGATTTTTGTCTAGCACAGCCTGAAACAAAACACAGATTTCCACTCTCTTGCATCTGTTTCTTTACAAATATATTGTGTAATATCTCTAATATTGCTGCTGTAAGATGCAGTCCTTAAGAGCAATAAGAGATTTTAGTAATACTGTAGACGCAGTCATTTACTGATTGTTAGTGAATTTTTTATGCTCATTTAGCTATCAGTTTTGTTTCCAGCATTCTATTTTCCTTTTGCTTCCCTTTCTTTGGTTTCTCAACCATTCTTGTTGCTTTTGGAATGAAACAATACTCTATGCGCAATTCCTCATTTGCTCCCTAATGGATCCAGAAACTGCTCTGCTGAGATTTTCTACACCCATGTCCAGTTTAAATGGCCATCTGATTTACTACTTTCAGAGATACTTAATTGGCTATTTTAGTGCTTTTTCCAGACAGCAGTCTCCACTCTTGCATTTGTCTCCTAGACAAACCCTTTTATTTCAGTGTCTCAGAATGGGAGAACAGCAGTGAACACCAATATGCCTGCATGTCTGAGTCACATTCTCGTTCACCAAATCCATTTTTAGAGAAGTTGTGACTAAGTTCATAAATGACTATTGCCAGAAACACAGTATTCTGTTACAGAAAATGTAACTTCTCTGAAGCTTGCAGGCTATTGTTTTTAAGAAAGCAAGCATAAAAAAATATATTTTTGCAATACTGGGGATGATTCATTCATCACTGAACTAATTCTGAGAGGTCTGAGAATACTTTTTTTTTTTTTTTCATTACAAGCCTTATTACAATGAATAAAGTCTTGGCAAGAAAAATATACTCAGTAAAGGAATGTCTGAATACAGCAAAGGTGTGTTAAAATGTGTATCTGCATCTTGAATACTGTCCTTGCTTTTGGATACACATTCTGTCTGCAGATGGTAAAAGAATTAAAACACTTTGATACAATAGCTGCACCAGCTGAAAAGGAGCTTGGCTGCAAATTAAAAACAAGCCTGGCTGTATTAGTGTTTGAGATATAGACCTAGCTGTTTTCTTAATAACATTCACAATTGGCCTTATTTACAGTAGGTGGATATTTATCCTCCATGAAAGTAGTTTCCAGACAAATTTCAGAAGAGCAGTGTTTTCTGTAGAACACACTGCTGCTTTGAAGATAAGAACAATTTGTCTTTACCAAGGAAGGATGCATTCTCAAGGTTATGTCTGTTTTAGCATTCAGAGAGTCAACTTCCCTGGACAGTCAAGGGGAATCCAGGAAGCAGTTCAGAAAACAAACTACTTTTATTTGTAATTAATTATTTCTTACAGGACTCTCTTTTTTTCCTTCAACTCTGTAGGTAACCTACAGAGATTAGCCTCCGTAACCCCTTGATCTTTTTGAATGCTTTCCAAGAAGTACATTATTGCATTGTGTGTTGTACTGTGATCAAAACAAAATAATTTTAGGGCCTTTTAGTGAAAAGCACATATGTGTTTGTTCTAGAAGTGTTGGCTTGAATGTACATTAATCATGTTAGTTTAATTTTAACAAATTTAGTTGCACGAATAAATGAAGCCATGTTTCTTGGACATTTATACAGTAATTATTCTGAGTGTGAGTACTGCTGAGAAAACTGTATTCAGAGATGATTTCTGGGTCCCCTACATATTGCAATCTTCACAAAACAGGAAACAGTTTTAACAAGTCATTAGGCACTCTAAAATGTGAGCTTTAAGCTTGCTTTGTTGTGGAAAAATCAGTCATCCGGAAACTGTCTTTAAATTGGCATGCTTTACAAGAATGTGAGATACCGACTTAAGCTTCAGCCTTTGTTCAACTTCTAAGATATCGTTTGTGTAATAGAGCTGCGTTTCTAATTTTTTAAGTCTGAGCCTGAAGCAGCCAGTCTTTAAAAGCTGCTCTAGAACCCCCACATATGGCCAATGGCTTTTGGGAAGAAAGGGCACTTTGAAGTGTGACCTCAAGGGTATTAAATGAAAAAGAGCTCACCAGAGCCTTAAGACTTTGAGCCACCACCTTGAGCTGATTGGCTTAGGAGCATTCCTCACGGAGATGCCATGACCTCTAAGTCACTACCATCCCAACCACATATTAGTGCTGCTTGCAATCTGGAGCTCATGACAGCTTTAAGCCTCATGTCATCAGCACATTGTCAGATACAGCTGTTTCCACTCTACCACTTCAAAAGGGCTTGATTAAATGTCTTACTGTAACAACATACATAAAGACACACACACAGAGTGAGGGGGAAAGGAGAAATGTACCTATAAGCAAAATAAACACAATTTCCACTAGATGGTTTAATCATGATGTGGGGGAGTAAACCATTTTTTTGACTTGAAGGACTTAGGTAATCAGTTAACACAATATCATATTAAAAAGCAGTTTCTACAAGTGCTTCTTTTTTTTTTTTTTTTTTTTTTTTTCCCCAATGCTGGAGTACAGATTTCATGCCAAGGACTTCAGGCTTGCAATAAGCTCTACCTCCAGCTGTCTTACTGGTGAAAGAAGAATGCTAGTGATTTCTACATAATTGACTGTAATTTCATAGGTACCTTAGAGATAACATGCTTTCAGTGCCTTCTTAAGGAAAGTGTTCATAATTCTTGGGGTTTATTCATGGCAGGACTTCTAAAATAAAATACTTCCAATAGTACATACGTCTTTAAAAAATAAAGTAAATGTAGCATTTTTGTCTTGAAACATTTGTAGTCAGGATCTGCTTTATTATATATTTTTTCCTTCAATGTTTCTGTGCCAGTTTTTCCTCTTTAATTTTCTCATGAACATTCAGTAATTGCCTCATGTAGCTTTACTGGATTTGGAGTAGTTGTGAGGGAAAAAACTTCAATGTGTTTTGCCAGTTTTGTTAAGGACATGTCCTGTTACTGCCGGGGAGAATTTTCATAAACTTTTTTAAGAGCTTCTGCTATGTTAAATCTGCTGATGATGGCAGTAATGGATGGGTTAACAGCTATTCTTACATTGTCTGCAGCTGATCCTCAGCTGACAGAAAAACTGGCTACACTGGATCCAGTGTCATTGCCACACTGCTCCAGGAATACAGCAGATCCCTCACCAGTAATGTATCTATTGCTCCTGCAGCTTTTTTGACCAGGTCTATCTAGTCCCTGTTATTCAAATGCAACTGGAGTGCCTTGCCATCCGTACTCCTGGTTTCTGGAGCATAGTATGGATAAAGCTGACATAATTCCCTAGAGAAAAAGTCTATATATGGTTTTAGTACTATGTATTAGTGCCAGTAAAGCATGACAATTTACAGCTGCAAATCCTTGTTTTAAAATGTTCTGCCTGTTATTTCTTTATTCAAAATAATGAACACATGCTAATATTTTAGCTTTATCTACTGGTGCTATGGCATGACCACAGAGAGGTATTTTTAGGTAGTTAGCAGCCAGCAGATTCATCTGTTTAGCTGTCTGCCTGGACTGAAAGTTGAAAAGTGGGCCCTGTGGAGCAGAAGGAGCTTCTGTTCACTGCCCGTGTGCCGTCTGAAATGCTCTCTGCTTCTCCTGCCCTGTGTCAGGACTGCACATCTTCCTACTACCAGCACCAGCTGCTGCTAAGCCTCGCATTGTTTAAGGCTTCCTCTCAAGTGTGCCAAACTTTCTGCCTCAATAATATGAATGGCTGTGGATCCCTTCCAGCCCAGCAGCGCTCTTGGCCTCCTGAAAATGCCCCCTTTCTTTGCTCCTGTGGAAGGTGTGAGGAAAAAGAAAACTTGCCAGGATCCAGTTCTTCCTCTCTTCCTGCTAAAGACTGAATCAATTGTTACAGGGCATGCAGCCCTTTCAGGCACTAAAACAGCTGCTGTGGCTTACTGACAAGAAGAATAGGCATGACTGATGAGACCTGTATTTCCAGATTACATGTTTTTAGGAGTTTGAATTTCAGCAGATACAGGGATGGTATGCTTAGGCATGGATCAACTCCACTAGGAGAGGAGATAGTGGAATACCCTTATTGAAAAGAGGACATCACTCTCTGATCTCAAATGGTTAAGAGAGCCCTTTCTTGGTTACTGTAAATTGGTTAGACTGTCCCTTTTGAAACACCATAGAAAATGACTCTGAGATTTGATATCAGAACAGCTGTGACATTTTTCACATAGTGTAAAGGTGACCTAGCCTAAAGGTTGTGCAGAATGGAAAAATTCAAGAAAATTAATATTAACTGAATGCAAGATTCCATTTATTTCAGGTAAAAAGACTCTTCAGTGTTTTCACAGAGCTAGCAGTACTTCCCCATGTAAAGAGTTTATCCGTGCACAAAGTCTTTCTGCTTCTCCTGAGCTTTTTTAAAATCTTACTAGTCCCTAACTCAATTTTCTTTTGTTGTTGTTTTCTTCACCCCTTTCAGGTCCTTCTTGTCTGGGGCTAAGTCCAAGGCAGATACATTATTTACATCCAGCTGTTTGGGAAAAACAGTGTTTATTCTTTTGAACAAAACTATTTCTTTGTGTATTTGCAATTATATTTGTTCACGGCCCTCCAAAATATTTTTATTACATGTTTTGGCGGGGGGTGGCGGGGGGTTGTGCACAGTTGTCAGCTTCAAGACAGGCTTCTATACTGGCTGTTGCTCTGAATCTTAAAGAAGTATTCCTACCTCAGCAGAGATTAGTGTCTCCTGCCTTAAAAAAAAAAATACAACAGAAAAAACAAAGAAACTCATATATTGTTTTCCATCCCTGTGATCTCCATCAAGGGACAAAGAAAGAATACAGGCTACTGGAATGGGGATATTTACCTGTACCTGAAGTACAATATCAGAATGAGTTATATAATTTGAAAACCAATTTACTCAGCTGTGGAAAACACTGAATTTCCTTTGGGAAATATTTATTTGAGAATATTTACTGCCTTACCCCAGAAAACTGTACATGTGTTTTCTCCTGCATTGTAGCAGCTCTGTAAAAGCAAAGATTGAATATGCTTTTGAGCAATTATAGAATACTTAAATGTAGTTCTCAATATAGTGATCCATCTTCATGTAAGATGAAGAGGAACAAGCTGGAAATCCTGTCATTACAGTTCTCATTTTCACTTTTGTGAGAGCTGGGTTATGGAGAGTAGATTTGTACTCTCCTGATTATACAAGCAGTTAAACACACAAATGTCTGAGATCAATTGGCTTGCTCAGTGAAATTTGTGAGCTTTGACATTGAATTAAAATGTGTTTAGTTGCTGTTTTATTTCCCATCTAGAATAATTTGCTGGACATTCATATTCCAATCAATACAGAACATTTTGTCCATGCAAGTTCTAAAGTAAGAAAAGAACTCAGCAAAGTAAGCCAGAAACTAATTGTCATGGTAATTCAGAATGTTTTTCATTTCATTTTTAGCTATAAATATGTTTATAAATGTCCCATAAATATTGGTTCTTCTACAGTCTAATTATTTGCATTATATATTTTTCAAGTCATTCAACTTCCTGAATAGTGAAATGTATAGATATGCTTTTACTTAACAGGGAAACCAATGTTGGAAATAGGCATCTATATACTAACTCTAATTTATTTAACCTTTACAACGCCATTAAATAATCAAATTACTCTTACCAAGAACTGTTGAAACAGTAATTTTGTGCTAAACATGCAGTTTGGGAGAAAGAAACTCTCCAATAATTCATACGCTATTCACTTAGCATATAGGTCATACCAGGTTTCCAGTATGTCTAATGACAATCCCTTGAGCTGCTTGGAGATGCTAATAAAGTCTTTTCTTCACAAAAAATCCCCAAAGTATCCCAGGGTGTTTTGGTTAATGCAACCATTTTCCACTGTAGGCTCTGTTGCCCATGGCTTCAAAATGTTATGTGACTAAATTTCCAGAAAAGAAAAAGATCATGTTTTCACAAAAATCATACATGTTTATTGTTGGTTTAGTATGTTTCTCAAGAATTTAATCAGGGAACTATTAGTTTATAGATACTGTTTTCTCTCTGGGCACCTACCCATCCTCTTGATGTAAGGTGATGTAATTCTCCTTGGATAGCTCATAAATTCTCCGAAGTGAAAGCATTCTCATACCAAATAATACTCGAGCTATTTAATTTTCAAGACTTTGATTCAGAAATTTTGTAGGACTGCACCTCAGTTAACTCCTTTCAATATGAATTTTCATTATGCCAATCTTAAGTCTTTATCTCATGTTCAGTCCACCATCAAAACTGCTTGAAGAAAAAAAAAAAAGATGTGAAGTCACCTAGGCCTGTCTCTCGGAGTGCAGATTTGTTTCATCTAGCATTTTAGTGTTTTTCATCCACATCTTAGTAGAAATATATTCTTTCCTGTGCTTACTCTTCAAGAATGAAAAGTACTGCAGAATGGCTGTGTTAGTACTCAACTGAAATGTTCATTTACTGAATAATTGAACACTAGGTTTTTGAAACTAATTAATAGGAAACTAAATAGTCTAGACTTGTACTATTGAGTTAAATGAAACAAATCATTACGCTTTGAGATGATGAGAGATAGTAGTTTGTAAAGATGCAGTCTCTGCTGAAATTATGGAATTGGAGATGGTGTATCATGGATAGATTTATGCACTTGATTGTCATTTACAGTCTGATGGTAATGTGACAGGGGATACTGTGCTGCCTACATCAGTTCCTGGAGAGAGCAAGATTGCCTTTACCTGGTAAATTTGCCCTTGGTGTCAATCAGAAATAAAGTGCCATGAAATAAAGAACTCACACCCGTGGATTAACCTTTCAGAAATTAAACCATCTGTTTGAACTCAATTAAAAGAGAATTCAGCAAGGCTTTTCCCAATTGAGTGTTCTAGTGCTGATTCTAGAAACAATGCAATGGATTTATCATGCAATTAGAACTCATAAGAATGTGGGTTTAATGCCCATTAAATAAACTCAGCAACTGTACATTCTCAACAGGATGTCTTGCAATAAATAACCTCCTAATTTTCTTCCTAATCTGTAGTTCTGGTGTATTTCTCAGTCTAGGAATGATTTTTAGTTGTGTATTGACACATCCTACTAGATATTTTTCCCCCACAAGTTCTGGAGAAAGTTTCTCACAAGAGGGTTTTACTGCAACTGGTCTTTTCCCCTTTCACCCTCCCTCACCTTTGGGTTGAATGGAATTTTGTGTATAGAGGAGAAATGCCCTGTAGTGAAGATGGTTTTGGTCTGAGATCTGCTTGAGAAGAGCTGTACATTTGCAGACTGCTAGGAAGGGGTTGGGTGCCAGGTGTCTGTATGAAATAATTTGCTTTGAATTTGTTTTTAAGAGTAACTTCAGTATCACTTTGAACATATTTTTGCCTTGGAAAGTTAGTCCAGAGATCAGATGCCTGCAAATGAGAAGGTGTGGTGGGGAGGGGATGGAGCGTTGCTTGTTTCCCTCAAGAACAGTCTCTTGTTGAGACTGTCTGAACCCCACTGTTTATTGGTTACCTCTTCATTTTGCATTCATGTGATTCTCTTTACCACAGTTAGTTTTACTGGCGAGCAAATGTGCATTCCAGTGTACCTACCCTATTGAAATGTCTCCCATACAATGAACAGCTTTATTACTAACCTGAGGAAGCTTTAGTAATTCATCAGGTGTTCCAGTAAGGATTGTCTTCCTTAACAATAAATAATTTTAATCTGACATTATGGTTTGTAACAATGCCAGTTGCCTGAACATCTGGCTGCCTCAAGCTCTTTGCAAGCAATTACAGCATGCAAGAAAATACAAACTTCTTCCAATAAAACAGCAACAGTAAATAAAATCCACAATAAAACCCCTAGATTAAATTCTATTGGAAAATTTGCTATATCTCTCTTATATTTATGGGAGTGAATGATTAATATATTTGTGGTGGAGTTATTTGGTGGAGTTTTACTGCAATTCTGTAGTTCTACCTCATTTTTTCACATTCTGACTGCATTTAAATACACATAAAATTATCAGACATTTTCTGTCCTTTTTGAAAAATCCGTGATCCTTCATTACTTCTGTTTAGAAAATTCTATTCAGATAGCTGCATTGATAGAGTTTTTTTGCTGATTAGTTCACAAATTGAATGTTTTACCCATAATAGAGGAAGACAGTGCTCTCTGAACAGAGATTATGGAAATTACATAGCAAACTTTTTGGTTTGGGTGGAAAAATGAGTTTCAACAGAAAGTTCACTGGTAGAACCTAATGTTAATTTCTGTGGGATCCTGTGGTGTTCATATAGAATGAGTGATAGGTGTAGTAAAAATTGAGGCAAAATAACCTGAGTCATCAAGTACAAAATTGCTTAGCAATTCTACTGGCTCTGGATTATATTTTGCTCCAGCCATAGAGGGCTTTTTCTGGTCCAGTTTGGAGGAAGCATCTGGTTTCACTGAATAATATCTAACACTGAATTTCAGATGGAGGAATTGAACTTTGATTTCTTGGTGCTAGTCCTGCAAATATTAATTGTCCTCTGTGCCTTTAGACGTAATTAATTTAACATTTTTTAAAAAGGAAAATATTATTCAAATTGTTGCTTCATGTGCCCATTTCTTAAAAGCTTAGTTTGCCAAATTCAGAAAACTTGTTCAATAAACAGCATTTGTCAGTTTATGCTGCATCAAGTGCAGTCTTTCAGAGTAGAATGTGTAGATCTACCACTGAACATCTTTCTATTACTGATAATAATTACTATAAACACATGTGTCACTATTTAGATGTGGTAAATAAGGCTATCCTAACTGCAAGTAATTTTATTTTTTAGAAGTCACAACCACAACCTTGTAAAAGCCTAGTGAGTAATTAGTGCCCAGTGGTCTTACTATTAGCCATCAAAAGACCAAATTTTAGAAACTGCAGCCCTGAAATCTTTAAGCTGTAAGAATAAAAATTAAATCTGTGCACTTACTGTGGAAGTTAATAATTTTAATATATACTGTGCATTTAATTGCTAAGTACTGTACAGGGAACACCTGGAAGTTACTGGCTGCCAAAAAGTAAGGCGTGAATTACACAGAACTCTGTAATTCAGCATTCTGCAAAGGACGTCTAGTACGTGCCTCTCTTCTCAGCTGCTCTCATAATTCTGTGTGTAGAAATAGAACTCAAGACAAGTTTGGGCATAACCTTATTGCATTAGGTAAAAAGCACAGAAGTGATAAGAGCTAGATGAAAAAGGACAACAGGGAAGAAAAAAATATACAGTGGCTCAGAATCTCCTAGTGTTTTCTTTGCTGTAATGCTCTAAGACCACACTTTGTCTGTAGGCTGTCTTAATAATGATTATGCATGATGGAAGCCTTAAAAAATTTACGAGATTATTGTTCTTTGTGCTCAGAGCAGGTATGTCAAGTTGCATAATAGTTTACACAATATGCCTGAGAGCAATCCCTCATAACTACAAATACCTCAATAGTTTGGGAAGACATACAGTCATACCAATATTAATCTAGTTCTCAAGCATTTAATTCATTTGTCAGCCAAAGGTGCAAAGGCTCATTGGAAATTTAATGTTTAACATTAAATTTGAGTCAAAATAATTGGAAATCTCATTATATTGAGATTCCCGTAACTAGAAATTAGTTAGATAGTGTAAGTATAATTGTGATTAAAAACTCTGATGATCTCTACATTAGAGTTTTCTCTGAGGATTAGCCAGTTTTTATTGTGTTAATGTGGACAGCTATTTTAATAAGCCCTGCATGTGAGCTGCTGGGGTGAAGTACATTACTGTTTTTTTTAACATTTTACATTTCTTTTAAATTAAAAGTGGCCTTTGACTTTAGGCAACAACACAAAGCCCTTTGCTTTTCTGTTTTCCAAGGTTTAGAAAGGAAATGCAGGCAAAAATACATTTACTCACAAATTGATTTTCATTTTAGTAAATTTCCTTTGTCTTAATAGGACAAAATTCTGTTAGTGAAAGATTTTGAGCAATTTCTATTTGTCATTAGTATGATAGTACAGATGACATTTCTATTCACCAAGTTTTTAATTTGCTTGAAGTACAGTCTTCCTACTTAGTATCCAGCATATTTGTGTTGGATAAGGTAAATAAGTTGTTAAGTGTTTTATAACACAATTGTAACTATATATTAAAATCATGAAATTGCAGACAATTAGAGCACAGTTGGGTTTCTGTAAACAAAAGTCAAGTAATTTGATTTTTTTGTTGTTTTAAATGGAATCCTAAAGTACAAGGAAAACTGAACAAGATTATCCTATCCTATACTGATGACAACATTTAAGCAAAGAAGCAAAGAAATTTAATTAGAAACACTTTGAGGTCTGGAAAATGTTACTTTTTTATATATATATACAACCATAATATGAAATGCTCATAATGTATGTTCCTCTTTAGCTTTTGTTGTGGTAATACAAGTATGTTATCTAAAAATGTCCATCACAGTTACCATATAAACTGACGCATTACTAGGAGACTTCTTAAAAATAAACCAAAGCAACTGATGCATGACCATTGGGAAAAAATGTCTAGATACACAGAAATTACAAGTGTAAGTACACTTCTGTGGGATGTTTTCAGCTGTTAGGATCCACAGCCTTTAACAGTTGTAACACATGCTTTTGTTGCAGATCTGTTAACTGGCCTACCCTGAACTTTTCAGCATCAAGACATAATATGTATCCATATACAGCTGGTTGGTTTTGGATAACTATGTTGATAATACACTGAGCAGTCTTGGAGGGTTGAGATGAACAAGGTATTGAGGAAAAAAAAAATCTCCACTGGCTGGAGAGCATTGATAGTAAAATGTCCCCTATTGATGTGGTAATTTGAGAAACAAAGTAGATGGCTTGATGCTTCCTTCCCTGACTCAGAGCGGTAGATTTCCTTAATGATGCTGATGTCTCAGTCCAGAAGCAAACTGAATAATTTCATGGTATACTTGTGGATGAAGACTCCCATATCTGTTACCCATAAATAGGGAAAAAAGGGTGAGAAACATGTCCTTCACTTTTTAATTTCTGGCTTTAAATGTACATATCATGTAGTTTGCAACCTGAGATAGCAGAGTCTCCTGTGTTTCAAAATACACAAGGTTAGAGGCATACAAACATTTTCCATATATATCCTCCTTTCACCAGGTGGGTTAAAGTGTCATCTGCTTTAGGTGTCCAGATGAGAGTATCCAAGTGCAAAAGAATAAAAATAGCCTAAAAAAAAATATGTATGACCTAGTGTTTTTGTAGTATCATCAGCTGTTAAGGTGACCAGGTATTAACTCCTTCTGGTTTTCTGCTTTATTAGCATAATATATTGTCCTAACCTAAGACTATATATAAATAGTGTTCAACAAAAGCTATTTAATTCCTATTTACTTTTAAAAATACATTATTCATTTATTTATTATAATATATATTATTTATTATACTATATGTATGTACTTTTTTTTCCACAGAGTGTTCACCTTCCTTGGAAATCAATAATTTGTTAGTTTGGTGAACAATGAGTGAGATCTCTTTTTGTTTAATGACATGTTAATAAATAATAGGTAAGGTTATTCTCTGGTGTTAACATACTCTTAAAGATGATGACTGAATCCAAGGATCCACTCCCCTCCAGAGCCTTGGCTTATTGTTCTTTATATTTATATAGCTATTTATGTTACTCATTCTTAAGGTAATTGCATAGGGACACAGCTTCCCTTTGCAGCAGAGATGTTTAGGTCTGTTTCTGACTAATACAAGTGTGGAAACTGTGCTCTGTGTTCAAATTAATGCTGGCAGGGTAAAGGTTTTCCTCTCCACTTCCCTTCTTAACTGTTTAAACTGAAAGCTGTTGTTGACATAAAAGCATACTTACTAAAATTCTTCATAAGCAGATTTGAAATTTAAGTGATGTACTTAACTATTGTAGAGGAAATGTTGCAGAGCATTTTTCCATTTTAAGAGCTTGCAAAGATGCTGATTTTTTTGTTTTTTTGTTTTCCAGCAGAACTGAATGTTTTGCTGTCTGGTTTGATGACACAGGAAATCCCTTTCAGCTGTGAAGTTTACTTTTTTTATTCTGTCTGATCCATACTACTTGGCAATATATCCTGTCATCTTGATCCAGAATGTTTTTTGCACCAAACTATCAGTACCTAGACAACTGACTTTTGTTGTCTTAGCCAGCTTACTGGAGATCAGTGTCTTAGTTGTGGTTCATGTGCTGTTTAGGACAAAATACCAGACACAGGATATGCAAACTGCAGTTCCTTAGAAGCCTTATAGTGCAGAGAACCAGGAAGAAACATGAGTCTCTTTCCATAACTGCTGCTTGGTTTATCTGAGAACACCAGATTACTCCGATAAAAAGGTCTGCTTCCATGTGCCACTGATGAATTTACAGTGTTGTCAATGTATTACGTTGGAGAGTAAGATGCAGTTGGCAGCAATTGTCTCTCAGCATGTTCCTCCCCTGCTTTTCCTTCCACCAGTAAAAAAAGTTCAAGAGAAAATTCTTTCCATCCCTGTAGGAGGATAAAAGAGGGCTTGATAGCATATTACTTAGTGGCCACTGATCAGATGCAGCAATCCATCATGATTTTCTCTCATGCATAGCGAGCCATTTTGCAACATTTGCACTCTGCTGTTTGACTACTCAGTCATTGTACCACCTATGTGTCTTCAGTTATCAAAGAGAAATACCTTTCACCCCTTTTGAACTAGAAGTGCTGGCATGAAATATTCATTTGTGATTGATGTTTTGTGTCCGAATTTAACTCAAAAGAAATCCTTAAAAGAATAAGTGTCCTTAATTGCACTTTTTAAAAACAATGCACAGCCTCTGTGTTTCTGCTAGGTTGGCCACGCTTATTACAGTATTCATTCAACAGTCCTGGGGTTGTTTTGAAACATCTACACCTATCAGACGTGGCAGTAATTCCTTAAGAGCAAGATGGATTTTGGCAACATCTTTTCAGTGACTTTTTAAAATGGGTAATTGAGAAGCATCTTGGACTTGTGATTCTACTGGAGTAAAAATTTCCATCATTTCCTTAGAAGTACCCCAGCATCAACAAAATGCACTTTCATCTCAGAATCTACTGCCCTACTCTCATCTCTGGTGTTGAGCAGAGAAGGTCATCTGTAAGCAGAGCTTTGAGGAAAACAGTTTTGGATTTCCTTGCTTGTGTTTGGCCTGTTCTTTGTTCGTACTTCTCTGCCATGCAAAGGGTATATTTGTGCTAGATTAAGTTTGTGTATTTGGTAATCTCTCAGTAACTTCTTTGACCATGTAGGAGTAAAATTGTCTTTTTGTGTTTGGGACTGTACTTCTGCTATGGCATTTGCTGTATGTGGAGCCAGAGGTGACAAACAATGAGGCAGTTCATCTTCTGTGTCATTAAGACTGATTCTGTTTGTGAGTCCTGTATATGGTTGCAGTAGTGCAATCCTGAAATACCACTCAGAATGATTTTGAATTATTTGAAGATTCTACAGTTCTCTAATTTTAGAGAGAACTTTTTGAAAAGACTTTTTTTATGGCTCAGTGCTCTCCTTTTATTTTGGTACTCAAGGGAAAATTTGAAAAAATTGTCATCAGTGTAAACCAAAACCACCTCAGGCAACTAAATGCTTGCCTTGTGTTATTTTGTTGTTCATTAACAACTCTGTTATTCCTTTCCCCTCCTCTTCACGAGCACCTTCCCCCACCACCCCCAAAAAACCACTAAGGAAACAAGCACACCACGATAAAATGCTAATAATGGGAATAATTCCAAATAGACCATAAAAGACAGCATTTATAACCTCAAAAGAAATGCCAGTCAGCTATTTTTGATGTAAAGCATCTGTCTCCAGAAGGAAATGAAGGCAGGCTTGTTTCTCCTTTCAAGTCTCTGAAGTAGTAGGTGGTGTCATTTGTTATACAGTGCTACAAGTCCCATGTTATTGCAGTGGTAGCTGCTGACTGCCTTTGTTAATGTACTGAAAAGTTTTATCAGCTGTCTTCAATAAAAGACAATCTATGTGAAGAAAAACTACCACAAATGTCTCTTGCTCTCTTATCCTCTGACCATCCTTTATAGATGCCGGAGAGCAATGGCACTGATGTAGAATCTTGCAGACATGCAAAATTCTTGTGTCTGTTACAATAAACCATAGATATTGGGGTGACTGATAGGTGATCCTAGGAAGTTAGGGAGCAGTCTTTCCAAAATCCCATGCACTTCCTTATTTGAAATGTAAAGGAACTGGAATGAACTTTCAGTACTACCTGAAATGATTTATCAGTTCACATTTTCCATGGATACCTTTGTGTAGAAAATTAATGTCTTAGAATTAGTTAGGCCTCCAGGAAACCAGAAATAATGTGCAGAAGTTGGAAAATTTCAATTAAAAGGCATGCAGTTAGTTCCTTTTATTTGTTTTTGTTGCTTGCTCTTGTGAAATGATACATCAAATTAAAGACATGATGGTAGAAGCGTTTCTTATCTAGGCACATCATCTTACATATATGATGTTCTTGATTAATCCCATACATACACCATATTTTCAGGAGGGTATGGAGGAAATGGAGAGGAATTCTGGAAGCCATATGAGACAACTGATTTATTTCCTGTACAGTAAGTTTTGTGAATGCTGCAGAATTAGCCCTGAGCACATTTAAACATGTCTTATTTATATGAGTTTTTCTAGGTTTAATATTTTTTTAGTCCTTATCCATTGTAAGCTTTGTCTTGGTGCAAACACGCACAGTTATAATTCAAGTGACAGGACAGCACTCTGTCAATAACTTCAAGAAAGCTCTTTCATTCTTGAACTCTCATTAAACAAAGAAATAGCATGACTAGAGGGAATGGACATTCCTACTCATGATTTGAGAAAATTCTCTCAAACAATCTGAAATCTAAAAATAAATTAGATACATGGCTATTTAGACAGTTGTTAATGTACATGGGAGCTGATTTTCCTATTGTTCACTTTAATAACATCAGTTAGCACCCAAAACATGTAATTAAGGAGTATATTATCTCATTACAAAACAGTAATGAAATAATATGCAAGACTGGCACTTCAGAGGTGGAGCTATGAAAATATGGCTACCAGTATGAGTTACTCGTAGCATAGATTACATTTCAGGGGTGTACTTTCCCTTCTTTTGACAAATATTTAACTGATAAAATGACATAAAACCCAGCTGGCATTTTTTGTTTGTTTCATCCACAGTAGAATGAAGTAACTGACTTGTGGAAAGTGGGAAAAAAATCTGTCAGGGTAAGGCAAGGAAAAGTAAACCTAAAAATTACACCTTCAGATTCCTCTTCATTAGCATTGTGATGTTTACAATAAGGAGAGCTGAACTAATTTTTGCTTAATTTTGAAATTTTGTAAGCCATTTGTTCTGAAAATTTGATGCATTGCAGTTCTTTATGAGTTTTTGGGATGCATATATTAATAGGTTAAAAGAAGCAAGAAGAAAGCTGTGAATATATAGTATGAGGATATAAAACACTGGGATTATCTGAACGTTTCCACCACAAAATGTAGGGTTTGGACATAAGAATTATAGGGATTTTGTTGAAGCTTGATTAAAAAGGATAAGAGTAAGGAGTTTAACTTTGTAGTGGAGAGGTGTGGAACAAAGGTAAGTCTTCCTCATCATGATATAATGATTTTCTATTGCCACATCAGTCTGGGAAACCAACTGTAGTACATATTTTATTGGCCTTCTACCTAACCTATTTTCATACAATCATCAAATGGTTTGGGTTGGAAGGGACCTTGAAAATCATCAATTCCAACCTTCGTGCCATGAGCAGGGACACCTAGACCAGGCTGCTCAGAACCCCATCAAACCTGGCCTTGAACACTTCCACAGCTTCTCTGGGCAACCTGTTCCAGTGTCTGACCATTTTCCTTAAGTTATTGTCACTGGAGAACTCCTAAAGCGTACCAACACACCCCCACAGTAGTCTGAACTTGAAATGCCATGTGGCTTCATATTTTGAATATTATTTTGCGCAAAACACTGATGAGTGGTGGCTTGAAACACTTAATCCTCTGAGGCAAAACTATGTGACTTCGAAAGTGAGTTTTCCCAAAGCTGATTGAAACTTTGACTGACCTGAGGGTGAGAACCATAGTGAACTTTGTGTGCTATTTTTTCCCCACTTTTATTTAAAATGCAAAGTACTGGTTTGACAAATACCTTTACTGTGCTGTCACTAGGATGTGAATGAATACCTTTGGTGCTTGTCAGAAGATAGGTTAGACTCTTCAGCTTCCTAAATGTGCTTTTCTACCCTTGTAATATTTGTCAACTCCAGTGATCAGGCATGTTATAATCATGAACAACCTATTATTTTGTAATGGAATAACCTAGAGATAAAAACAAAAACAAGTTAAGCATTTTGTCTTAGCTAAACATGAAAAAAAAAATTAGTAATGTAAGCTTTTAAATTGATTTGTTACAAAAGTTTAACTTTTTTGTTATTAAAATAACATTTTACCACCATTGTTAATTTTATTCAGTCATTCATGAAGAAACAATTGCCACAGCCTGAATCTAAATGGATATCCTAGAATACCTGAACATCCTTAGAATCTGAGAGCAGGCTGCATTTTCTACCAGTTACAGTTAAGACAAAGAGAAGAAAAGGCTAAGTTCCAATGTGTTATCTATTCCCAATGATTACAAACTCTTTATTAACAATGCATTTGATTAAAATTAAATTCTTGTTGCTAATTCACTCTTGGATTACTTTAATTTTCCTCTTGGAACTTGTGTTATGCCAACATTACCACATTTAAAGCTTTTTGAGTTCTGTGTTTTCTCATTAATTAGAGAAGTCTTATGTCTGTAGGCACCAGAGTTTGACCTGTTTAAAGCACAAACTACACAGCAGCTGTTCAGAAACTTTTTCTTGTTACCTGTATTTTCTTAAATTACTAAATTGCTTCCATGAAAAATTGACAGACATGAGGGAGTAATTTAAGTGGAAGAAGATTGTCTAAAAAGAAAAATTGAAAATATTTGTAACACTCCTCCTTCCTTTTTTTATTATTACTACCAGTATCCAGCTGCCCTAATGAATCTTGGAGCCATTCTCCATCTGAATGGCAAACTGAAAGAGGCTGAAGAAAACTACCTCCTTGCTCTTCAACTTAAACCTGATGATGTCATCACCCAGTCGAATCTTCGCAAATTGTGGAATATCATGGAGAAACAAGGTTTGAAAACATCCAAAACATGATGATGAAAACTCTGAACTTCTTTTCCTTAAAGTGATTAAACTCAAGAACTAGAACTTCCACACAGCTGTCAGGTCAAAGAACTTGCTGGACTTGACTGCAAGGATCCGAGGTCCTAATTGCTGCTGGGAGAAGCTATTCTGCTAGGGAAATAGAAAAAGGGAGACTTTGAGGGATTCATGAAGAACTTGTTACACAACAAAAATATTTGGAACAATGGCACGTGAGAGAAGTTGTTTTGGTATATTTGATAAATAATTGCAAATCCCATATTGCTTGCTTTTGGGTGGGTACTTGAAATGTATACTGTCATAGAAATATGAACGGAAAATTACACAGTATACACTAAGCCATATGGGAGTTAAAGTGGTAATAGTAGGTTAAAGTATTTTGCTGATACTGTAACTCATTAAAATGTGTACTAAATCCAATGTGTTTGCAGTTTGTCTTAATGCTGCTGTATCTCACTTTTGAACCACTTGCTAGCCAATTTCACAACTTATATGGTCCATTTTTTTTCAAACCTGTCACATTATTAGATGACAGCATTGCAAGTTGTTTACTGAGAATATGTCTGCTACTTCAGCTTGTTAACTTATAGTGCAGTTTTCTTGAGATACACAGTCAGATTTCTTTGAGGTAGACCAAGTGACCAAGGAGCTGTCTGTATTCTACATCAGATGTAGTATGTAGGCTGGTAGAAAAAAGACCCGAGGTGTGATTTAGTAATACATGCAAGAGGGATGTTTGCCCTGATACCAGATCAGTGTGGTCAGACTGTCATATTAGAAAAAAATAATTGGTATTATAGAATAATGTGTTTGACTCTCTTTACTTTGATATCAGATAAGTCCAACTTTAAATTGGACTCTGCATATGATATTTTTGCAATTACTAATTAAAATGAGATTTGAAGATATTAGTGCTTGGGTAGGCTAAAATGAGACTTCATGAGCAACTCAGAGAAAAGAGAATGTTATGCATTGATGAGGCTAGCAAATAACTGAAGGGTCTCAATTAGATCATGCTTAAAATAGTGTAGATTAAGAGGAATCAGTAATGGTGGTTGCCAGATACTTTTCATATTGTTGGTGTTTTAAACAAACCCATTCAAATTCTAACCAAATATTAGCATTCTGTTTGTATTCTGATACATGCTTGCAGCAGAGCTGTCAAATACCTAAACATGCTTTTGGTGAGGTTCAATTTATTTCTGTTTCAGAATGATTTAGCCTCATTACTGTTTCAGTCTTCAGATTTTAAATGTAAAAGTAATTTATTTTAAATTGAAGTGTATGAAGCTTTAGTAATTTTTTTTCCAGGCCATTTGTTAACTGCTTTCTTTCTTTGGAATAAGTATTATTGCTTGTAAGAAAATTTACTATTTCATTTAATGGCCCTTTGGTATCCACTTCAGTATTCCTTTCATAATGATAGATGAAATGTTAAAGTGGTAGAGCACCTTGAACTGAAGCTTCTTCAGGATCTTCTCTTAAAACTCTTTATTAGTGAGAAGGGGGTTGGGGTTTTTAGATTATGTATTCCTTTTTAACTGTTGAGCACCATTCCAACAAAAATGTAGAGAAGAACACTTTGCTGTATTTATTTATTTATTACTTGACTGCAGCAATGTTACCTGTCATTAACACAATAGTCTCTAAGTGTTGCTATTTCTTTTATTTGGTTTTACTTGCATTTGTTTTGTGGTTAATGTATGTACTGAATGGGAAAGGGAACACTTGAGTTATACTCTACCTTCTTGGTCATTCTACCCTTACACTTGGATTTTAAATCTGTATTGAAATAGATTGGGGAATAGCTGTTTCGAAGTCAGTACAGTAGAAAAACTGTAGTTATGTGTGTTTCCTTTTCTTTCGTCTTGCTCACCAAAATCCCGTAAGTTGCTAAGTTTACAACTGGCCCTCCAGAAGGGCCAGAGGGGCAAGATTTGGTTTTGTGAAGTGTGTCAAGTTTTTCACAAGTAATGTTCCTGCTGGAAAAGCAAAATTGAAGGATCAAAATTTGAATTTCTACTTGATCATTGAAACCCGTGTTAGAGTACAATGGTACCTTGAACTTATTCTCCTGCTTTACTGACTTTGTGGGAAAAGATATAGAAATATATAGTAACTGCAACTGAGCTTGGTATAGAACTGTGGTATCCTGCAGCTTTATTTGCTCAACAGCCATCAAACTTTGATGGCTTCTTGGTCTTAATCATTCACCAGGTTATTTGTCTCCTTCAACTTGTACTTATTCTTGTTTGGTAATTTTTATTCATTGCACAAGAGGGGGAAGAGGGGAGCACTCCTGTGATACGGTGTCATACTTGCATTGTTAACTGGTTTTGTTTATTTCTTAAAAAAAAAAAAACAACAAAAGAAAAGGAAAAGAAAAAAGGACTACCGTAAATTTACCAAGAATGTCCCTGAATACATTTTTTAATATAGGACTGGGCTTGATAACTTTCTTCTTTTGGGATAAATTTAAAATATGTTTAAAATATGTCTCTTTGCTCAGGGATTTGTGGTGGATTATTGCAGACAGTGCTAAAAATAAAAAAAAAGAGCACAAGACAAGTTTACTAAATTAAAATTTTATTTTTTGAAAAACTGTTATTTGTATAAATTATCAGATTTGTAGGCTTTCCTTTTTGTAGAAATAATTGTTTATGTGCCAGATAAAAGAATTCCAATTTTGTTCAATAATAAAGCATTGATAACTAATACCCTGTGTATTCCTTTGTGTTACTGTAACAGCACTTTGGGTTTTTTAATTTTTCTAATTTAATAGGTAATCTTGATTATTTATGTATGGGAGAAGTGTATAGCATAAGTAAAATACAACCTGTCACATTTGGCTTTCTTCTATACTCTATTGCAATTAGACTTCAGTGAATATTTTCAAAAAGATTTCCTGAAAGCCTTTTTTAATATTTATACTCACTAAATCTAGGCAAAAGGATGTGATAGCTATCATATTTGATTATTGTATCTAAACTCTATAGGAATAAAAGCTGATTAATGTATTTACAAAATATTTTTATATTATCATACAAACACGATGTCAGTAAAAACATTGCCAAAATGTAGTTGGATACAAAAGCTGAAGAGAAGGTTCCGATTACGTACAAGGTCTTTTGCATGTATGAGGTCACCTTTTCCTCATGCTGTGATGTCATATGATGAGTTTCAAATGTGCCTTCCTGTGCAGAGATGTTATGAAACGACATGGTTCTTTTTTGCCTTTTGGCTTTGCCTTAATCTTCTGTGGACAGAGCCTGCTTAGCTCAGTGCATCGCTAATATTCTTATGTCCCCCTAGTTCTGTTGCATTCAGGTCCCGAGCATTGATAGGTTTGCTCTACAATTGGAAAACATACATGGGCATGAGCAGAGCAGCCTTTCAGTCACTGACTTGCAAATTCAGCTGTCACCCCTTATTTATTATATTAATTCCTTATATATATTAATACCTGAGCAGGTATTGATAGATGGCAGATGATGAAGGCAGAGTATGCAAGGAATCATCTGAACTGTGTCACTTGTTTCTTGTGGATATAGAGTCTAAGCATGGGCTTGAGCTCCCACTCTGGCATCTTAACCCTGAACCCTTCTCTGTGAGATCCTGTTCTGTCTGCCTTGTGCTGTGCTTCCAATGTTTCTGTTCTTCCAAGAATCACACTTACAGGCAGCAGATACTTTCTACATCTCCATTTCTGATGAAGGCACGTGACAGCTCTCTGGTGATTTTTTAGTCCTGCTTTCACAGACCCATCTGAACTTGCTCTCAGTAGCTGGTATGGATGGCTGTATGGATTCTGGGATTTCAACTAGGGTAAAGGTAAGGCAGTATATGATTCTGTGTAAGTATACCAGCTCATTTGGATCTGGCTTTGGCACTCTGTTTTAGGCATTCCCATAGCAGTTCTGCCTGATGGAGGTGGAGCATGGGAGAGACACTGCTTCCAGTTCACATGTGATAACAGGCACCAGCAGCTGACTTATGATCAGATAAGCTCCCTTAGGTAGACTGATCCTGCAATTTGAAAAGTCCCTGCCTTGTTTCACACAGATACTGAACATTTAATCTCCCTGAGATTCAGTAGTGTGACATTGAAAGAATGTGGTTAGAAGAATAGAATACATCTGATGTTGAAAGGGGATATTATGAGGGAGGTTGGGAGCAGAGGCAGACATTTTTGGGGAAATTAGTAAAACTTTAGAGGGACAGACTTTATTCCAAGAGCAAATTATTCTAGGATAAACTATGGAAAAGCATATGATCAGTTTTTTTTTTTTTTTTTAAATGCCACAAAACAAAACCCCAAAGCTATACAGCCTTGTAAAAGGTTGTAAGTTCTTCTGTGAAAATAATAAATTGAAATCAAACATTGCCAACAGGAAAAGCTGGCCTTGGAAAGTACTCTTCGAAAGTTCAGGACATAAAAGTATATTCCCCATTGTGCTGGTTTTGGCTGGGATAGAGTTAAGTTTCTTCACAGTAGCTAGAATGGTGCTGTGTTTCAGATTTGTCCTGGAAACAGGGTTGATGTTTTAGCTATTGCTGAGCAGTGCTCACAAAGCATCAAGGCCTTTTGTGCCCCTCACATCACCCCACCAGCAAGGGGACTGGGGGTGCACAAGGAGCTGGGAGGGGACACAGCCATGAGGATATTCCAGACCATATGGTTTCATGCTCAACAATAAAACTAGAGTGGAGTTTGGCAGGGGGCAGCTGTTGCTTGGGAACCATCTGGGTATCAGTTGTTTGTATTTGGGTGAACAATTGCTTTTTACTTGTATCACTTGTGTTTCTTGCTTTATTTTTCTCATGTTTTTGTAATATTCCATTATTACTATTATTATTACTTTTAATTTTCTTTAATGTGTTACATTTATTTAAATTTTAATTATTAAATTTTGCCTAAATCAGCCTATTGATCTTTCTTACTTTTACCTTTCCAATTCTCTCCTCCATCCCACCAGGAAAGTGATTGAGTCGCTCTGAGGTGTTTAGTTGCCAGCAGGGGTTAAACCATGATACCCACAAAAGACTGAATGCATGACTCAAGTTATGCCACTTGATTGGAAAACCTTTAAAGTTGTATTTTTATTCAAGTTTCAAGTCTATGTTTCTCCCTTCCCTTAAAGATAAATACTTTATGTTATTTGCCCTGTTGCTGTGCACTGTCTCTTTAGTGGTACCACAGTTCTAGAGCTGGACAGTTTTGAAGGTTACATAGGAGGAAGCTTTTCAGAAGGGCAGAAACACCATGGTGCACCCTCTAGAAAGGTTTAAGATGAAACAGATTAAATCATTCACTCTTGCTGTAAACTCACATTATTTTGAATATGGTTTCAGTAACAAAGCGTAGTTTTACTTACTAAAGTTATTGAGCTTACAGATATTTATGTGTTAGGCTGGAGATTAAATTGTTTATACATACAAATTTCTATCTGTTTGTGTGCATTTAACAACAGATTTTTTTTTAAAAAAAATGAGATTTACTTTTGAGGAAACAGGTGAGGAAGCCATGTTGTGAGAAGACATGGGGTTTTCTTCATTTGATAGAAATGTGTGAATCTGTCTTTCTTTGCATCACTGGTCCTTTAGATGATGGCATTCAATTTCTACATGGATATTTTTGGTTTTTCTCTTGCAGAGTTTCAATAGTTTAAGTTATAGGTTCTGTTTAGAGCTAGGTAGAAATGGAGCTTTGATGGCTAAACTGGGGCTCAGTTTTAATTTCAGTAATTATTTAACCTAGGTGAAGAGATTTTTCAACCCAATAATACAGTGGTTTGCTGCTACAGGTAATCCTGGAAAGTAGAGATTGAGAGTCTTTGTTGGTTCTTCTCTAGGTTTTTTTTTTCCTCCTGTCAGCAAAGCATTTTTTATCCTCTTCTAGAGAAATATTTTGTCTCTGATTTTCTTGAAAACAGATGTTCCTGTATGCCCAGTATTTTTCTTTATTACAATGAAAAATTAGCTTTTCATAGAATTGATTTCTTTATTATTTGGTCATGTTTGTTGCAACCGCAACCATAAGTTTCTCTACAGTACATGAATGTATAATTCAGTGTATTGTTCCTTATAGTAAATCAATTCCCTCTTCTCGTTTATAGTGATATGCAAAGCAAATCATTGCCAAAATGACTAATTTCTGCACACCCACAGTTTCTGGAATAAATAGCACTGCTTTTCCTATCATGATAGAGAATGTTTTGATATGACAACATGAAGATGTAAGATGGTAGAGTAAGACTTGTTTTTTTAACCACCATCATTTCATAGCCTTTTTTGTCCTTAATGAAAGACATTAACAATATGTTTTTGGTTTTTTTTAAATAAACATACTATTAATAGCAGTAGAGTGCAATGAATGGCACTCGTGCCTTAAAATTCATGCATAGAGTGTAGTGGCTCTGTCATTAAAATCTAATATTTTAATTACTGTTCCTCCCTCCAAAATGCCATTTCTCTATGAAGTTTTAGTGGCAGTTAATCTTCTAGTTAAATTTGTGTTTCTTGATTTTTTTTTAATGGAATATGTCTCCTGATAGTTCACATTAGTTGAAAGAATCTTTAGATATTTCTGCATAGAAGATTGTTTCCCCCATCTCGTCTGTTCGTTTTATGTATTATTTAGATCAGAAGAGGAACAACTTTCTCTGAAGCAAAAGGCAGAGAAGACCTTTGGTTGAGCCTTTACATCAGTTTTATGCCTTTTAGGCAAAGCAAAAAAGAAATAAAATTTGTTTTGTTTCACTTTGTTTCTGTTTGGTTACTTACAATTGACATCAGCATTCTAAGAATAAGTTGATATTCAGCTGATGGGTTTTGCACTTCATCGTGCTAAAGACATGCTTTGCATACATGTGAATATCCCACTGGCACCATTGCAGCCTGATAGTCGTCCTGTCAGTTCTGCAGATATATACCCAATTTATTCTGAATCAGTTATTTAATGTAATATGAAAATTTCCTCTCTGACATAGGAAGAAGAAAACAAGCCATGTGAAATGGGTACTGTTTAGGATTTTTGTGGACTCTCAGTAGTGATATATAAATGTCAATTAGAGGTGACCATATAAAAGTAGATTTTTGTTTAACTCAATGAAGGTCATGATTTTGGAAAGATAAGGACACCTCTGCAAATAGGATTAATAATACTTAGATTTGTGAACAGATTAGTTACTCAAATACTTTTCATACTGATCAGTGTAATAATATTTACTGGAGTTCTGTTGTGCTTTGCTGTTTTCTACCTTGGTTTTGTCATTGTCATTTCAGTCATGGTGCACTTTTTAATCGCAAATTTATAAATAAGGTATAAGATTTCCAAATTTCTTGAGAAATTTCTAATTAAAGATGTCATCAAACAGATAATCTTTTCAATATTTCTTCTGAGGGAAGCTTAGGAATAAGAATTAGGAAGGCGAAATCTTGTGGTTGTATTTGGTTACTTTTTTAGCTTTGTTCCCATATAAATAAATAATCAGCTATACCAAACCCTCAGAGTTCCACACAAAACTGATGCACACACCTGGGCCCAGGCAATGCCAAGTGAAGATGAGGAAACATCTCACCTCTCCCTGGAAGAGGCACAAAATTATGAAGCAGGATCTTCATGCTACGATCATGCCAGCTACAGCTTGTTAGGACATTTACCATAATTTTGATAATCCTGAAATCAGGTGAGCCCATCTGAGTCTCAAGATCAAGTCTGTTGCTGAATGAAACGCATAAACTAAATGATGGTCATCCCTGGAACCCTAGAGTATAATGGCTACTGGCAAGAATTACATCAGAAAATTTTCCTGCATCTTTTGAACTGTTAAGCCTTCTGGCACACAAAACAGGAAGATGTGGTGTGTGTGGGCATGTTTGGGTGTCGCAGTGCCTGCCGAGAGTGTCCTCTCAGCCAGCCCAGGCTAACCCTGGCACCACCGACGGCCTCGGTACGGCTCTCACTGCTGGGCAGGTCGAGCCAATCCGGTGGGTTCGAAATCAGCACTCAGTCTGTGGCACAGATGTGCTGGTGGCAACAGCGAGGAAAAAGGAGGACTCTGTTGAGGGGGTGCCACTCGAGTTTATTGGAGCTCCAGCAGGGACCACCTCACCTCAGGGAATCTGCCTCAGCAGAGTCCCAAACACAGAGTAACTTTTATACGGGGAAAAGGGAAGGCACAAGGAATCCACCAATAGGGAAAACCCTGGGAGTGGCTTGGGGGATGTG
This sequence comes from Hylia prasina, assembly GCA_013397195.1. NCBI lineage: Eukaryota > Metazoa > Chordata > Aves > Passeriformes > Sylviidae > Hylia > Hylia prasina. The sequence goes on from VYXD01008935.1 coordinate 43,142, forward strand.
GGACACCCCAGAAGACCATTGGGTATGCCCAGGAGGGATTTCCTCTGGCCTTGCCCTATCACTGGACACCCATCCCCAAACTTTCTAGAAGCCCGGGGGGAGCATCCAAGTGACAGGCAGGGCCCAGAGGAGGGGAGTAAAGGAGTGACAGGACAGAAGGGAGGGGAAAACCAGGGTACGATCAAGTGTAAAATAATGACAGGGGTACATGGATTCAACCATTAACAACACAAACAGAATACACACCACCACACTTGGGTGTCTGCTTGCCTCAGCTGATACCTTGTTGCATGATCTCTAAGCAGGGTCTGCTTAGAAAGATTACACAGGGACTGCAAATGACTTACATAATTTCTACTGTAAAAGTTACATGTTTACTCTAGAAAGTTACCAAGTGTTCATTGACCATAGGGGCAGGCTGAGCTAGGAGAAACAGACTGGGCCTTGATAGTTCCCCAAAGAATGGCTAGTGAGACAGGAGAGAGAAGCTGGCAATCATGCATGGATTTCATTCATCTTATTAAAAAGTGTACTATGAAAAGGGCTACCTATACTGATGATATGACATTTTTCCTTTGGAGAGGTGCAGTCCCAGCAACCTCATTAGGCCTGAGGTATACAAACTACAAAACTATAACAAAATTGGACCAAAGCCTCCTGAAAGCATTTATAATCAAAGTGTAAAAATTCAAAAGGATTCTTATTTTTTAATCAAGTATTATTACCTTGTGTAGCTATGCAGTAGCTCAGGCATCTTGCTGAACCTACTGACCTCATTTGCTAGAGGGTTCCAAAACATGTTTTCTGTTGGTGTGGGATTTTTTCTACCTTCAAAATTATAAAGTAGCCATAACAACTCACTAACATCTAAAGAAAAAGCACGAAGGAAACCCCCATTTTAGTCCTTATTGTAGAAATACCAACTGATATTTCGGCTCCTAGAAATTTGGGTTGAATGGGACTACATGACTATATTTTTTGACAAATCCCAAACGGACATACTCATCTGACTGTTCCATGCTTAGAATCTCAGGAAGTGACAAGACAAAGAGATCATCTTTCTAAATTCCCTAACCTTAATGTTCCCATAACCCCACTCCTACCGTTGACTCTTGTCCCTACTTGTCCTGCTATATTCATTGCAGACAGTACTGTCTTGGGAGCAGCGATTTGTTCCTTCCAGCTGGCTGTAAAGTGCTCTAATGGGACTGTATAAATAACAGTAATTATTTTTTCTGCTTCATTCAAGGGACTATAAGTAAGAATAACAGGGTACACAAATCTAACTTTTATATAAATTACTTCATTGCAGGGTTAATAGTTTTTTAATATGCACCTCTGGTTTTACCTCTTAAATGACAAGAAAAGACAGTAATACCTAAACCAAAAACTTACCTTAAACATTTCAGATCAAAGACACTCAGAAAGCTGCAGAAATGATAGATTAACTTATGCTGAATACGCAGCATCACTTGGTGTTGGATTTTTACTTTCAATTCAACATTGGAAATGACATAACCATGCTCTGTACCTCGTAAGAGGAATTGTACAGGTTCTAGCCATCTGTTAAAGTAAACATTGATGATTGCTATGAACATGTGGAGCAGACCTGGTACAAGGGCCATGATAACTCTGTGCATATATCTAAGCCCTTGGAGCCTACTTGATTCACAAGGTTGGATACCCAATTAGAAGGACAGAAGGGAGTTTTTTTAGTGGAGTGTCACTCACTGCAAAGTTCAATGGCAATAGTTTGCTCCAATCCTTCTATATTAGATACTGTATATCCTATGTCTGAAGTACTGAAATGCTGGAAAAGGTCCAGGTAGTTATGTCTTTTAAATAAATGCTTTAATAGGTTAGCACTTTCCTGGCAGTAATTTCCCTTGCCAGACATTTCTGTCTTGGTGGTACTTTGAAGACTGGGAGAGGACAATAAATCTCTTGAAGAGAGGAGTTTTGATTACTAACAAATTCCTAAGAGAACAAGACATAGCAGTATATGTGACAAATCTGGAAAAATAAATAAACGTACTATTTCAAACAGGAAACTTCTCAAGGGTCCTTCTGCTTGTGGGCCTGGTCCCAAATAACAGAAATTGTTGCTGTACTGTTTCTGCTGCTTTTCAGACAATGTGCTGCTGTTTTTCACTTACTTGGCTTGTAAGGAAGAAATTCTGTCCCAGTTGAAGATGATAATGGCTTTGTCACTGACTTAAGTGGCTAAAATTTCACTGTAGAAAACTATTTGTGATAAGGACTTACTAACATTTTTGTGCTGGCTCTGCTGATTATTTTTCTGATCTCCTAGCATGGTAAAAATTACTCTTACACATACTTTGTTCAAGAACAGAGATATGAAGTGGTCTTTACACAGGAACTACTCAGGTGCACTGTGTTTTTCTGCTGGAGCTTACTGCCTCATTCAGGCAATGTGAAACTGTATTTAAGAGCATCAAATCAGAAGCTACTTTAAAGCATCAATGCTGGAGCAGAGAAAGGCTGGACACAATCAGTGAGTTTTTGTTTTACTGTGCAAGGTCACATTATCAAATTATAACAAGGATGCTTTGCAAAAGTAATTTTTTTTCTTGCGTGTTTGGGAAAATAAAATTTATTGAAAGATATGTTCCCTCCAAATGCTGGGAGAGCTTCTGTTGTTAAGGAAACTGGAGTAATCAACTAAGAACTAATTTATGTTTTAGTTTGTCAAGTGCACATTTGTAATTATTTCTGTGCTGTACTGAATTAATGGTAAAGCCTGATAAGATGATCTGTCATTCCTATGTATAACCCCTTCTCCTCCCATTCTGCAAAAACCATTAGTTTTTAGTTGCTCTCAGTATAACTTCTCTTATGATGGGCTTCAAATGCACTTCTCAGCCCACTGCTCAATGTTTGAAAATTGATTAAAAACTGTAATTATTGTACCAGGAACATAATCATGATTGATAGGATGATGCCAAGTAATCAAGAGGAAGAGGAGGACTCTCAGACTGAAACTTACTTAAATTTTAGCAATATGTAATTGAAATGAAAAGCTGTATTTTCTGAAAGTTAGATGAGTTCTTTTTCTGGTGTTTTTTACACACAAAAAGAGAGAAATCACAAATGCAGCCATCACCCCTAATAAATCCCTAGCCTCTTGAAATTCTGTGGATTTCTGCAACCTCAAGTTAATATAAAAAAGAGCAGGTTCTAGTTGGTATAAACCAAAAATCTTGTTCTAAATTTGCTATATTATGAGGATGAGAGTAAAATGTATCCTTAATCCCTGTTACACATTTATTTTGTAAAGTCATTATAACTCTTGTGGGTTAATAATTAGTTTTCTTTTATCACAGACCTCATAAACAACCTTTTCCTCTTAAATGCTTTTATGTTGTTAGCTTTCAGTGAAAAAATATGTTCCTCACTTTATTTACCAAAAAAATCAAAACATAACTTCACTAATAGATGTCTTTTTCCATTCTAATTTCATTTTTTTTTAGTGATTGGGTTCTCATGTTTAGTTCTTTTCTACTTTCATTGTCACAGCTGTGATTTGTTGCATGATCACTTGATTTTTCTAAAGCATTGCTCCCTCCCTGAATTTTCTAATAGCCTCACCTCACACCTCTTGAATAGGTTCAGGATTATTCATTTTGTGCCACTGTGCTGGTCATTCAGATTCCAGTTCTACAGGGTGAGGCAAAGCAAATAATTTGTCAGCTCAATTGAAAGATTCAGCTGAAGAATGACTGAAGCAGTAAACTTGCTTTTTAAAAATTCATGAATCATGTGGCTTATTAGGTGGCATTCTCTTTTGAATCTAAAATGCAGTATTTTGATCTTACCTAATCTTCAGTTTTAATATTGATTAGGTACTGATGAACTCTACCTTTTCCAAGAACGGTTGGAAGGGTTAATTTTTATTGTGCATGTAGATTACCTCTCAGCTTCTCAGGGGCTTGCTCAATCTGTCACCCTGACTCTCACTGTGCTGTTGCTTTTCCTCCATTCAGTGCACAATGGCAGGAGTGGGCATCTGGGGAGCTTAAGCGTCAGGGCTTAATGTTCTTGTGGAGGTATAGGTTCAGCGTAAATACCTGAAATGGGAAAACTTCATACTCCAAATCTCAAACCCATTAGTAATGACAGCACTTTTCATTACAAACTTGTTTGTTAGATTTACAAAGGATGTTTTGGTGCTTGAAGCTCATAGAAGATCTTATCATTCAGAACCAACTTACAGAGAAATCAATTCCTGTAATTTGCTTTTTTAGCTTTTTGTCCAAAAAAAAAAAAAAAAAGAAAATAAACACAAAACCAACAAACCTGTACAAAATTTACAGTTAATTGCAGGGTCCAGATTTGCCTTTAAACAGTTGTGGCCATTACAGGATATTTTCCAGCTGGGGTTCAGTCACCGTCAACAGTTACTTCAAGCATGAGCTGATTTAATTTAATTAAGCAACAATGGAAGGAGCTTAATTTAAGGCTGGTCACCTCATACTTGATGTGTCTAAATACTTTTTCATGGATATTTACTGTATGTCAGCTGACCTAGAGTAACCTTTATAATATCCATGCTGAAAACAAAAATCTACTTTTTGGTGATGTACAAGTTAACATGACTGGAAGTGATATGGCTGGATCCTAGGCTGACCTAGAATTTTATTTGAGAGTGTTAACAAAGCAAATTGACAAGTTCATTTCGTTGAAGCTGCTTCTATAATTGTATCAGTTGATGTCTTTCATGCTTACAGCTCATGAATAAAGACAATTATTCCGTCTGAGAGGCCAGAATGATTGAATCAATTGATAGGCCTTTCCTTAATGTAATCTATCACAGTACTCACTCCAGAATAGGTAATCTCTAATCCTTTATAAAACATAATTCTTAGGAGCAAAACAATAAAAGTATTTTCTGCATTAAAAAAAGAGGACTAGGAAAACCAAACTGTAATACGATCACCTCCATTTTAGGTGAACTCAGTGAAATCCATTGAGATCAAATAGGACAAGCCTGTCTAGGAAACCCACGAGCATAGCAGAACACTGACTGAAATACACAGGTCATTTGAAACTGGTCAAAGAAAGGCTAGTGGGTCTTAATGCAATCCATCAATAGTAGGAGGAATAGGATACTTCAAGGGCAGAGGATGTCATGTGAGAAGGTATTACAGAGACACAACAAAAATGGCATTTATATCATACCTGTTTTTCAGTCCAGTGCTGTAATAAGGTGTAAGCTTTTTGAAAGCCAGCTGTCTATCACACAGTAAATTAATCCCACACTCGTTGCATTCAATAGCAATGCCCACACATTGCACTTCCACATCTAGAAAAACTGTAGGGTCCCACTACAGGCTGAGGCACAGAATTGAACCCAAAGATCCCAGGTTTTTCTTGATATTTATCATGTCATTTATTCCTTAAAACAGGTAATTATTTTATTTTTTTGTTACTACAAGCTTAGAAAGGAAAGCACAATGAAGAATGAGTGTTATGAAACAGGACGTGGATTTATTTCCAAGTCCTTAAAAACCCATACAAATTTAACAGCGTCTTTTATTCACTACAGATGAATCAGTGATGGGAAACAAATGCCAAGATATTTGAATTCCTACCAGCTCTATGTTTGATTCTGTGCTTGCTAATCCTTGCTTCATAATGCCTGCAAAGAGACAAAAAAGCAAATTACTAGTTTTAATTACCTTTATATAGTGGGTTAGAGACACTAATATTACTAGTCACTGCATCTTGCAGCACTTTCAGGTTTCAAAAGAGGTTTTCTGGTATTTTATGTTTGGGCTCAAGATAATTCTGACTGAAGTTGGCCATTCAAAGAGCTGGAGTGCTCGCTAATTATCTTTGATAAAATAATTAGTGTACTAGATAAATACATTCTGGAGCTGGAGCTTTACAACAAAGGTGAGTCTGACAAAATTAACCTTAAGGGAAAGTGTTTGTTTCATGATGAGAACAGATCTGATTTGACCCACAGTCTACTCCTCTTGTATGATTTAAAGATACCTGATTTCATACAAGTACACGTAATTCATAAGAGTAATATTGGATTTAATTATATTTTAAACTTTTTTGTGCTTAGGACTTTCCAAATAATCAATTCAGTTTGAGGGTAATTTATGAATGTTAATTCTGAGCTGAGGATGAATTTTTCGTACTTGCATGGTTGTATCTCAGTGATAACTCTAGCACTGATGCTTAACAGCTTCATTTCTGTCTCTTTCTGTCTCCAGTTTGGAGGACACCAAGCAGTTCATTTTGAATATCAAGAGAGCTGAGATGACTCACTGCATAACAAAGTGTACAACATCTCAGCGGTTTTGAATACAGATAGGACTTGCTTTCTAAACAGTTAAATAGTCTATATATTCCTAATTTCAGGTGTCTGATGTTGTTTAGTTGGGTTTTGGCACATATGAGATACTGATGCTTCATTTTTAATTCATTTAATTTAGCCTCTAACATTTAATTCATTTAATTTAGCCTCTAACATTCCAGAGAAATTTTGTCATGCTTTCTGTTTTATTTATTTTTAAACTGTTCTTGCTCCCTTGATAGATTTTTTTTTCCCAAGTGCTCTTGACTTTGACAGAATTATTCAGATGGTTGAGAGGCAATCCATTTCTAAGATGTTATGTTTTGAAAATATTCTCAATTTGAAATTGCTCAATAAATGTTTCTTTAAGAAGTTTATGCTCTATTACTTCAAAATACCAAGATTACTAATCATTATGCTGTTCTGTTTCATTATAATTAATTAATTTCAAACATTTAACAAAACAATTTAATTGTACTTCTACTTCAGAAGAGTCTAAACCATTATTTTGACAAGAATAGATTTTATTCTTTCTTTGTGATTAACCTGTTTTTGAGCTTCCACATTTAAAAGTTTGATGACATCTTTCATTGTTGCTGCCTTGTTTTTAAAGTGATGAAGGAATTGCAATTCCCCAGAACAAATGAACTTATCTAAACAAAGACTATCAAGTGCTGACAGAAATATAAAGCAAGGGAAAGAGAGAGGAGGAAAAAATACCTGATGCACAAGCATTTGAAAGATACCAGAAAAACCCTCCATAAACTGAAGTTAACAAAATATTTTACCCAAAGTCAGGTAGAAAAACCCCTTTATCAATTGGCATGCATGCAGTCTGTCTTTGTTGTCTCATTAGTTGTTTCACGTTAACAAACATGTTTACCTCTTGAAGTGGCTGTTTCCTTGCAAACTCTCGGATCATGATGCTGTGATCAGCATGATGAAGGATGGCTTTCTAAACAGTGGTTAAGGAACACCAGCATCAAGTAGAAGACTGGAAAGATTTGGCTGGAAATAGAAGGATATGGATGAAGTTTGATAATGAGATGAGGTGAGATGTCTGTCTGTCCCTTTCTTAACCACCTTGTGATCTTTCTTGGCCGCATCCTATCAAGAGTGACTTACATGTAGTTTTACTATTAGTAGCCAGAAAGCATGCAGCTGCATACAGGAAAGAAAGATTCTGTTATTGTGCTTTCCCCCATCCCCTTCCTCCCTCTGTCCTTTTGGGAGAGAAATGTTGAAAGCAAATCCAGATTGGAGAGTGAGAACTTCAGTGTTGGAAAACAAGAGATTGCACCTTTTTGGACATTAGGGGATCTGTCTATTAGGCACAACCCAAAGGAAACCAGGCCTCATTAGTTCTGCACTTCACAGGCCTGTTTTTCTAATGTACAGAGGTTCAGTTGTGCTAGCAGGTTTTTCTTCTGAGACTTGACATCTGGATGCATAGTTTTGGGGTATATGCCATAAGGTATTTTGGACCTGATTTCCAGCAGTGAAGGAAAATTTCATGTAGTGTAGTTTAAAACTTCCATTCCTTGTATTATAAGCTGAGAAATACTGGCAGTCTCCTCATGCACTGTGTGTTCCATAGATTTCAATGTCACATAAGGAGCTTTGATATAAGGGAAGGTTTGAAACACCACTCACTGTTTTATTAATACTGGTGTATTCCTTAATACCTTTTCCTGAGGCTATCAGAATATTTCAATGTCCCATCATTCCTGCAACATACAGAAGGGTCATAAAGTGATAGTTTTCCCATGGCAGAAATGCTTTTGAAGGAAAACAAAGCAATATTTAACACTTCAGAGCAACTGAAGCTCAAAGGCGTTTGCCTTTGTCAATGAGAAACAGGACTAAACCCAGTTGCATCTGCCAGAGGAATGTAGGCCAGCAAGATGCAATTATGTGTCTAGAAATTTTGAAAGATAATGAGGTTAGCCCCCTATTCTTGTACCAAAGATCCACAAAGATTTTAGAAACCACAGCTAAGAAGACACTCTGTCTTAATTCTTCTTGGAAAGAGAGAATCCCTGTGAAGTTTACTGCTTTGTAGTGTTATGTTCAAGGTTCTGTGCAGTAGTTGCTTGCTCAGTTACCCACTTCCTGCTGCAATATGGGATTTGTGGAGATCAAGGGAGGTCATGAGATCAGTGTAAAATACTATAACAAAAATATTCCAATAAATGAAACCATATTTTGAAACTGACATCAAGGAGCAAACCATCAAAAGCAGTGAACTAGAGACTGGCCACCCAGAAATAGAGGATCTTGATATTGAATCATTCATCTTACTGTATCCAAAATTATTTAGAATCATAACAAATGGGGATCTCCTTATTTTATGCAGCTGCTTGGGAGGTGCAAAATTACAGATTCAATGGGAGCATGGACCATTGGAATTTAATATTATGTTTATTATATATAGCTTTAAGCATTGGCACTACTACTGTGTTATCTGTGCTTTGCTGGCTTGTTTTGGGATTTTTTGGGTTTGCCTTTTTTTTTTTTTTTACGACTTTGTTTACAATAGTATCTGAATATGTTGTGGAAGTTCATAAACTGACCTGAAAAACCGACCTGTAGCTTGTTTTTATTTTCTTCTCAGGGGACAAGAGAGTACAAATGTATGCGAATGATTTAAATTTATAATTAAAATCTGCTTTGTAGTTATTGTTCTAATAGTTGGGGTTTTTTTAATATCATAATGTAGTTGTCCTTTTCTATGCTTATGCTGAGCATATTTGGCACAAAAAGATTTAAAATAGCATCTTAGAGTGGAAGCCAGTGTGGGCTTTGGACCTTTATGGTATGAAAATCTATAAAAGAATTTCAGACCAGGCTGTGTAAAAATGTTATCTAATGGTTGGGCAAGATTGATCCTTGCTTTGAAGTACTCTGTTGTGCCAGAAAAGCAAAAGTGTATACCGTGATTTTTGTCAGGGGGTTTATGTAAACATTTTACATGCTAGACATAGATATCTGAAAACTTACGAATATTGGCTAGTCTGACCCGAAACTTGACTCTTTCCACTGAAGCATGCCAAGGATAATTTTTGCTAGTCTCTATGGTTCTTAGATGAAGAAGCATGTTTAGCATTAGTAAACACTTCCATAAGGGATGGTGATTCCACAACAGGACAAAAGGAACATTATGTTGCTGTTCAGACATGGTGTGATAGCAGCATGTGGTAATGAGCCTTCTTGATAAAATAAAGATCATTGACTTTTTCTGCAATTTGGGAAGTGGAAAAATGTGCTGCTTTTATTAGGAGGCATGTCTCATCATGAGGCTGATTTGTGTTACACTCAGTTCTGACTACTGCTTCCAGATAAAACCTGAGCTGTGATGATCTGTGCATACAGTGAGTTAAAAAGTGTAGTTAATTCCATTTGTAAGTGAAATTCAGCAAGATGGCACATTCTTTAGTAAAGCTAATATTGAGTCTTTATCAGTAACTGGTAATTTCTTGCTTGCATGTGCTATATAATTGAATGAGCATTCAGCTTATGGTCTGATTACTTAACAGAGTCTTTTCCACAAGAAAAGAGATGGAAGCCCTGCTGACCACCAGTACTTAGCTTTTGGGGCCTTAGGAGAGCACACATAAATACTTGTAATGGCTTTAGTGTGTTTTCTTTGGGGAGCATCAAAACCAGCCCAAGCAGGATGAGCCAGAGAAAGCAGCCGAGGCTTTGTCTGCACAGACGGGTGCAGACAGTCACGCGTTTGATCTGCTTGCACACTGAGCTGTCTGAATGGGAGCCAGCTCTGGCCTGGAAGCCAAAAAGACATGTTAATGCATTGCCATGCTGGAGCTCATAAGCCTTACCAGTGCTAGGGCTACTTTTGTTTCAATAACCTCTCTATAACTGTTTTTTTAATGAAGTTGTTCCCATGGTTTGTTCCAACTACTATATAAAATACTCTATTTTAACAGGACTGCAAATCACATTTTCAAAGAGAGAAAGCATGAAATGTTTTAAATGCTGCTGGACCTGGAAACGTATCAGTAGTTATTATTTGAAAATCTTCATTCGTTTCTGGTTCTACTTGTGAAAAACCCATGAAATTTAATACAAGACCCAGATCTGACAGGAGCATACAAAAGTGAGATAAAACTAGCAACCATGACAGTTGTTCTAGTCAACAGCTAGTGATCACAGATAGTTTTCTGTTTGAAGTATCTGGAGATACTTCCAGTTTGAAATATGTATGACATAGCTTCAGCCCCTAATTTAGTGCTCTGGATTAATAGCAAGCATTAACTTGGAGCAGCCACCCCTTGTCCAAAAATTCTGTACCCGGCCACAGTGATTCCTCAGTGTGACCGTGTGTCAAAAGTAGGGATGGCAGAGAAGGAAGACATTGAGCATAGACTCTTGAGCTTTCTTTATAAGGAGGCAATGTTAAGTTAAAAAAAAAAATCACATAAAAAGGCAGAGAGGATGACAGATTGAGTGTGCTAAAAAACACTGAGGAAAAAAGATCTGAGCTAAAATAATAAAATGATATTGTCATAACACCCACAGGCCTCCCTTCTGGAAAGGACAAGGAGTAATTGTCAGGAGCTAAACTCAGTGTGCTGCAAATTCAGTCTCAAACTATCATTAATAATCTTGGGAAATGAGTCTGGAGGATAGAACTGAAACTGGCAGTATTTCAGAGGCAGAGTCGGAGTCAGCTGTCATCCCATTGCGAGACATACCCTGTTAGGGCCTGTTAATGTTGCACTCCTGTCAGAGTGACATATAACATTACATGTTAAACAAGTGGCAGACAAGACAGCGTGGAGGCAAATTGTTCAGCAGATGGCACAGAATACTTACCATGTGAAGTCAGAAAATAAAGCAAGTGCAATTTTTTGCGTTCACTCTCTCATTCTTTTTAAATTCTTTTCAAATGGTAGTCTGGGTACCGCTCAGCAACTTCCTTTGTTGTGGCTGTTGAGACAAGAGGAACTTTGCAGTATGATTATGAGATATGTCAAGTAGAGCATTAATCAAGTGCATATACATGTACATACACTTTGAGCTGAAATTGCAGCAGAGTTTCTGAGCCTCACTGAATGAATGCTTTGAGAATATTACATCTCCAGATATCTGTTTTGAGCTGTGGATCTCCTATGGCTCATTGTGTCTCCTTTTTTTTCAAAGCATCACCATTTCTAGATATGCTAGACTTACAGTATCCATGTTCTTAATCCTTGAAGGAGAAACATTTTCTCTTGGAGTAAGGAAAAATAACAGTTAAGCAGTATGATAACTCTTTTCTCCTTTTGAGTTCAATTTCCATCCTTTTGGAGTAAATTATGGTGTTCTCATTGACTTTGGTAGTGTTGAACTGTGGTCTTACAATCCCATGAACTGGCCTCAGGAGAAAAGAGTCACCAGCCATCAGTTTTGGGAGAACCTGAAGTGAGTAACAATTTCATATTGATCACCTTCTAGATACTCCTGTCTCAATTTTCTGATTCAATTGGCTTTCTTCCTCTAGCCCAAGGAAGGGGCAATAAAAGAGGCCGTTGCTATGCAAAGTTACAGAAGGGGAAATGCCATCATTTCACACCATGGCAAGAGTTTGTTGCTCTTCACACACACACAGGATACAACCTCTTGTCTCAGGAATTTGCAGACTATTTGCAAGAGACAGAAGTGTTCAAATGCTTCTTTGTCATTCAGAAGAAATCCCAGAAAATAGTTTGAGAAGACTTATAAAGGAAAAGTGGAACCAGTAGCAAATTCTAGTTCTGTAAATTAGGGGGAAAAAAAAGGAAAACCTCACTTTCGTAGGTAGAGTTCATGGTTTTTAGTTACATGTATACCAAAATCACTATTAAATAAACCCAGGCAGTGTTTGCAGTTCTGTAATAAGTGTTTCATTGAAGGACCATGTAATACTGGCTTTTAAATTATTTCTTGCCAGATACGAAAATGTAACTATTGAGAGATAAGCATCATGTCTTCTTTTATGTCCAAGATACAGGAGTTCAAGAATGTGGTAAGCATACCATTAAAATCATAGGTTGATTTCAGTGGTGACGTAACACTTCTAATGCACAAAAATCTACAATACTATTATGTGTTTCAGTTATTCTCAGCAGTCCACAAACTCTTCAGGTTTTTCATGTGAAGAAATTTAATATGAAATATGATGATTTCTCCATTGTATTTCATTTATTCTGTGCTAATCACCAGAAATGTACCTAAATGCAGACTTATTTAATGGATTTTTACTGGGCCACATATTGTTCTCATCTTAGCAAAAGGATTAATAAACACATTTATGTTAAAGTCAAGGAATCCTTTAAAGATGGGAGTTTTCAAGGTGTAAGTATTATAAATTCTTTATCAATATAAACAAAATTTCTGTTTCCTTTTACCAGCAAGAAAATTCATGCACCATTTTGACAAGTCTGTTTTAATGAAAAGTTGTAATACAAATACTTTCTACCTATGACTGCTGATAGAGCAGTGATTTCTATGTATCCTCTTTAATAGTCTTGACCTTGGTTTGTTATAACTCAGTACATTCCAGATCTTTATGAAATGTTATCTGTCCCTGCAACATATCTGTTAGTAATCAACTGCAGCTTCAGTGTTAATATATTTCTGGGTAACATGAAATATATGAAAAGAAAGACAAATGGCAGTTGTAATTATTTTATCGTTTACAGGAAACAGCCTGAAATTGTTATAGCTATTTTTACATGGGAAAATTTTGGAGAAGGATATTCACAGAGGGTGATATAAAACTCCCTACACTCTGGCTACAATTTAATTGGGAAAGATAGACCTGACGTAGCTTTTCTAAAGGGTCCTCCACCTTTTGTGAATTGAATAAACAGGGAGAGATTGGCCTTGTTAGGATAATGTTGGCCCTTATGAACAACCCTCAGAGATTAATACGGATGAAATAGAAATAAAGCACTAATACATGTGTAAGCCTCTTCAGAAAAGGTTTAAATAAATCCTGTTTTCCAATCTATTACAAAACCTTTACATCCAGTAAGGCCAATTCTATGGCAGACTTTCAGTTTCCCAAAATGAGCTAATACAGAATGTAAAAGGGATGATATAGGTCTCCAAGGGTTTAAAGTCATTCTCTGTGGTTTTCCATTAATTAAGTAGGTCAATTAAAATAATCATGTGAAGTAAAATTTCACTTCAACTCCAATTTCCTTAACATGTTCTGTCTTTTCCAAAATCTACCACTACTTTTTGACTGATTGACAGTAGCTATTCAGATATTATGACACTGAATACAGAGACTAATGCACCTATATAGCAGACCTTTGAAACTGCGAGATCAAAATATGACTGTTCTCAAGAGCCAACCAAAGAGTTTAACACAACAAAAACCCCATGTGGCTAGTGTGGAGCTACTGCTTGTGTGAAAACCCTTGATGAATGACAGAAACAGCTTGAAAAGGTGCCCAATCCATTGGAAATGTGACAATACACCCTTAAATAAAGCTAAGTTCAAATGCTCAGACAGATGATGATGAATCCTAATACTGTTAATACCTACTTTCAGAAAACTGATCAAGGAAAGCAATCAAAAGGAAAGATTAATTGTTTTTTTCCCCAGATTATCTGGAAGCATTTGTTGATAGAATCACAAAGGGTGTTTCAAATTAAGAGATAATCCAGAATTATCACATTTAATTATTTTGTAAAGGTCGTTATGGCTTCTGTTTTTTTCAGTAATTTAAACAGAATGGTCTGTTAGAACAGAAGAGAAAGAACAAATTACTTCAGTAACAACACTGAGCAATGAATGCTGATGTTTGTGAGCAGCTGATATTCTTCATTAGCGAATTTACGAATGAAGTTGACACATTCTTGAAGAGACAAAAGTACGAGTAATTAAATTGGATTATTCTGGATTGTTTTATGTAATCCAGTGTTTAAGAATGGTCATTATTGCAAAATCAGGCTAACCCTCAATAATCTCTAGACTAGGTAATTAGTCATCTTACCTCACGTGTGTGATCAAGGGCTACTTTTATGCAGGCCTCATTTTCATTACTACTTCTTTCCCTTCTCCCTGTTTTTCTTGGGAGTTAATTTAAAGATCTTGAAATAAAGTCACCAGAATATCTTGTAAACCAATTATGATGAGATTTCTGCTTTTATTTTTCTACACAAATGTTGGCTTTCAACATCTCTTGCAAAAGTCCCAAAGCAGTTCTAATGTTTATTTGCCTGTTCTTTTCTTCATACCCCTCAATATCACAACATATTTTTCTACTGAATATTAAAAAGCAATATTAATTACCCAACAGTAAGTAGAAGAGACTTAGCTAGTATAAACAGGCTCCATTGACTTCAACAGAGCTGTGATAATTTATAACAAAAGAAGATCATGCAGTAAATGGCCTATTAAAACTAAATGAAATGTATCATTAATAGCACGTGGCATATCATTTATAGCATGGTTTGGTCAAGGCATTTCTTTACATGATATCATTACAATCTGGCAAAAGATCTGAAATCTGCTGTTGGAAATTTGGCTTCAAGTTAACCATAGCTGGTGGATGTCTAAATAGAGTAAGTGGGAGTAGCAAATCTGTTACTTTTGTTGCCTAATCTGTGTTAAATATAAAAGATTTGTTGAATTATTATTTTAATGCTAGATAACAATGACGTACAATTCATGCAAATTGCTTTTAAATTTCTCCTTGATTTAAATGTAGTTGAATTGAACTTCACCATGATGAACAGCTTCAATACTGGAAGCCTGATTCCTCCGAAAGCCAAGGTCAGTAATAAATAGAAACAGCAGTTGTTTTCACTCTAATTTGTGGAAGTAGTACTGTGACATATTCTGATTATTTGCATAGCTTGTTATTTTAACTGGATGACAATTTTGATTTTTCATCAGAATTAGTAATCTTAGACACATAAAATCAGGACAGAAGCATTTAGCTTTCTAAAAGCAGACGTCTGTTACTAGGAACTAAAATACAGTTATGGGAAGAAAATTGCTATTTGCAAAGCACAAAACAACAGCCAGATTGTTTCTTGTTCACTTACTGTGCACAGTGTGTGTTGGCACCATAATGCAATAGCTCAGAAATCTCAAACTGTCAGGAAAAACAAACCATGCCCCACAGACAGAATAGAAGGTTGAAGAAAAGGCACGAAAGGGAAACCAGGAATTCATCTCCATTTATCAACAGAATGCTGTATTTGACAACAGTGTGGTGAAATCTACTTCTCATTCATGAGTCATGCACTCCCAGTTACTCCTTTTTAGGCTGCTCTTGTCTCTTCCATCAGTTTACAGTACCAAGCTTGATTTAATGGGCAGTGAAAAAACCAGGAGGCACATCATTCATATTTTTGCTTCTTAATTGCATTCTAGTCTGTTTTAAAGATTCTCTTTTTTTTTTGTATTAGGAACTGAGAAGGTGTTCTAATTATTAAGCAATCCAGAATAATTTCTGATTTGCGTGTCTTTTCTGCTTATTTTAGGACAGTTTGGTTTTATAGAATTTTAGTTTTGCACAAATGAGTTGCCATTTATTTATCAGATTACTTTTCTCTTTTTAGTAAATTTCCAGTGAAATTAATTAATATTATCCTGAATATTACCAATTTGGAGATCTGAAGCATGTAATGCAGTAACTTACGTGTTTGTACCACAGCATTATTTGATCGCAGTATAAAGCCAGGACAATTTTTCACTGATGTGGCTTTTTTCTTGTGAATTTTTTGCCCTGGATAAACTTGCCTGTTTTTTTTCCTCTGTTCCTTATATCTAGATATACAATCTTGCATATTTGCAGCTATGCACAGGTCTAGCACAGACCAAACTGTCTAGAAGAAAGAAATGACTGATCAGTGCAATAGATACAGTCAAGTTCTTTAGCATGTAGTCATCCAAAGCACTCACCATGTCCACTGGAAGGCTGCCAGATAGTTGAAATGTGGTACAAGGGAATGCACAGAACAACATCCACCTGGTGCTTTGTGAATGAGCATCCATTCCATGGTTCTATGGGGAAATTCTTTCCTGTTCTCATTCTTCACCCACAGACTGAATTTTGGTCTTGGACTCTTTATTTCAAGGAATTGGGTGGTGCTCATACTTTTTGAGTAAAGGAAGATGAGAACACAATGGTGGTGCCATTTTTTTTGTAGTGTAACTACAAATATTTAGAAAATACCCAATTATCTGTCATAAATGCTATTAAACCAAAAAATAATAAAAGCACAGATAAAAATCAAATGTATTTTTAGTATTGTACTCTGATTTCTTAGATAATAAATATGCATTTTAATGAAAGTAAAATGAGTGAACCAGCTAATCTAATTGCTGGATTAGACAACCCTTTCCAGGGAATCTTTGGCCTGAAACTTTAAAATAATTAAATCATATTAAATTCAATTCTGCTGGGTGCCTAATATAATTATGGTTCATATTTAGGAATTTTGTAACACTTCATATCAGGTGTGACTAAAGACTCCCTCTATAAATATATGTATAAACTTGTTGTTTCAGCTCTGCTTTCACCAGAAATGTTGCCTAATACTGAGTAGTGAATGTTGAAAATGGCACTGTCAGATTGGATGGCTGAGGTGTTCAGAGAATGGAGGTACACAGAACTGGAGTTACAGCTTCTGAAGGGATGTTCACTGAACAAGTAATCATTCAGTGGACACGCATTTTAAGTAGCAAAGCCAGTTGAGATTAATCCCAAATGGGCTCCTTTTACTTAGTTCCACATCTGTAACTCAAATGCAGGCCAAAAAAATTGTTGCCTAAGTTCAGTTATTGTTTGAGGTGTACAGTGTGATGAAACAATTCAGACACTTAGGAAATATTAATTCTTGCAGTCTTAAAGGAGGACAAATTTCCCCCCTGTGCTTGTTAGAATGAGAGGTTCTAGCTGGGAATAAGACATTTTAAAAATGCAGTGATGTCAGTTGCTGAAGTGAGTGTGAGCCAGTGTGCTGCTCTGTGATAATGGTTTTGTCTCCACAACTGAATTGTTAGGGCAAATATCAGCATTTGTATGTGTAATTGAGCATTGAAAATGTGTAAATTTAATTGTGTCTTAGGTTAAAAATGTAAGATGTGCCCAAAGTATGTATTCTATCACCATCTTCATGAGCTGTTGGAACCAGGTGGGGCAGTGTTTCCCTTATCTTCTGCTAATAGCCCATNGGTGCAGGATTGTACCCATAAAACTAGAGTTCTTCAAAAATACTAGTTCAGCAAAAAATTGCTTAGTTGTAATAAAATAAAAAACTCCTAGCACATCTCAGATGTTATCACAGAAGACACCAGGGTTCCTGGGAGCTGGTTTAGTGGAATAATGCTAGACTGTCAATGTCAGGTCCTGCACAGAATAGTGGAAAATGGGCTATGTTTAAGGAAATTTAAAAGCTACAGCCTTGTCACATTTGGGATGTTTTTCTTTCAACAGGAAAAAGAAGTAGCCACATATTTTCTTTCAAATAGCTAGACTCTTTTCATATCATCAGCAGTCTTGCATATTACTTTTTGACAATAAAATACAACAGCTATAATATTTACCCATATGCAGGTACTCTGCATTGTGACTAAGTAGATACCAATGAAAGGAAAAACCTTGAGAGTTTATTCTTAATCTGATTAATTATATTCAAAAAAAGAGAGAAAAAAACCCTGAAAAAATCATAAAGAACGTTTCATTTTGACAGTTTAAAAATTAATTGTTTGGGTGTTTGCTTCAGAATCAATTGCAGCTTCAAAACTGTATGTCAAGAGTTAATGACCCCATATTTTATTAAAAAATAATAGTGAAGAGGAAAAGCAAGCAAACTTCCAGACTCAGATGAGTTGCTTCTTGGGTAGAATAAAGACTCTTGCTGAATCCAAACCCATATGTTTGTTTGCACGCCTGAAGTTTCCCCACAGGTGAGGTGTTCTCTGACTGGGGCTGCTGCCAGTGGAGGGTTCTGACCCCACCAGTGGCCACTGGTCCCATAGTACAGCTTGAGATGGCCCCTGGGACTGGGAACAGTTGGATGTTGAATGATGTTACCTTTCTGAGAAAAACTGGGCAGGAATCTTTGAGCAACTGCTTTCTCTAAAAAAATTGATAAGTTGTCAAAATTAATATTTTTACTGGATTTGTATGTTTGAAGAAAGAAAAAAAAAAATCTGCCTGTAGTTTCTTTTCAAGGAAAATTCCTGAAAATCTCAGTGATTAGACAGGATGTGGGAGACCTAGATTAAAATCCTCCTTAAGTCTTATTCTTTGCAGTTCAAAGAAGCTTTAATTATTTATGGAAAGTGGCACGGTTCAAACAAATTTATTTGGATTACTGAATTACAACCAATCACCAGAGCCTGAATTTCATACAAGGCAGTCTACTATTTACAGGAGGAGGAAAATAGGGATTTCGTGCAGATCAGGAATTTCTGAAATCTTTCCTAGCTCTTACAAGAAGTAAATCCAGTTCTAGTTTTCATCTGTCTGAAGCCCAGGTCTAAGTGGAACTATGGTAACTAAACGTCTAAATCAGAGCTTTCAGTGTATTACTAGAATGAAATATTTTAAAAGTGTCAAGA
Organism: Hylia prasina; assembly: GCA_013397195.1. Lineage (NCBI taxonomy): Eukaryota > Metazoa > Chordata > Aves > Passeriformes > Sylviidae > Hylia > Hylia prasina. The sequence continues at coordinate 62,044 of VYXD01008935.1, forward strand.
AAATAGGATATATTAGGGCAGAAAGAAGAACATTTTCAGGAAAGAGAGGATCATTAGTCATTTATTTCAAAATTGCTTTGCTTCATAAGTCACAAAACATTGTGGATGACAAAGAGTTAGATACACTTTTATAAGCTTTCAGCTGTTGAAAGAGTACATCTACTAGTGCAGCCAGATTATACTCTTTTTTTTTTTCCACTACTTTTGTAACTTACTTCAGCTTAAATCAATACTTCTCTGGAAAAAATAAATTATCTACTATGAAAAGTTTATTTGAGTGGAATAGAAAACAGTATTTGTTTGTGCGTTGAATGCCCATGTGGGGATTCTAGAACTATAATTTATATACTGCATTTGTTATACCTTCTTCTGCCTGCAGAGATACTAAGGATTGTGAGGGGGGGGAGGCGGGGTGCAGATGTGGTGTTGGTGATGAAGAGAGGCAGGGAGATAGATGGACAGCAAAAAACCAAGAGCTTAATATATTGAAATATGTGGGAAATGCTGAAAAGCACATTAAAAATATCAGTAATCACCACAATTTCAGGTTAGTCTCAGAAGACATAACAATAGCAGAAAGAGAGAAGCTAAATGACCCAGGAATATCATGGGAGAGAAAACTTTGGATACAGTATCTGTTGCTATAAAAGTCCTTTCAATAAGATCTTCTCTTATGGTCCTGGGATGGTAGTGGTGAAGTTTAAAATAATAATAGAGAAATAATTTTTGATTTATTGTTGTAAGAAATAACTTGGAAAGCCAGAATTAAATGAGAATTAAATGTACATAGAAAAGGTGGCACTACAGACCTTGTTAGGCAAGCCTGAAGAGAGCAGGAGCCGTCGAAACAACCCATGAGTGTGTGTATTACAGTCCAGGACAAGCGAAGGAAGTACATTCTTCCATGCCACTAAGCTGACAGTGGACATGTTCAGCTGCACGCTGATCATCTTTCCTGGCTGATCTTACAAGCTTACCACAAAAATGCTGGGTAAATAACTGCAATTTTAGATTTTCACTCAGCATAGAAAGCAGGCAGGCATTTGATTGGAATTCTTCAGTCAGTCTTCTCTGCTGCAATAAATGAGAGATGAGTAAAGTCAAAGCACTGAAATACATCATTGTTCATGAGAATTTACCAGTGAAGAAGAAAATTTTGATTCAATGGAAAGCAACCTAGCATGAAACAGCCTGTGCAGGCAACACAGCCATAAACTGTCCTGCTTTGACTTGGTAGTCTTGGTCAAGGGAGGAAATTTGACACACTTAGAGACAACATTTTGTCTTTACTCTTTTTACACTGTGCCTACAGAGTACATCTGTGTTGATAATTTCTTGTTGGCCAGTTCTTTTATTAGCATGCATTGGCCTGATGAATTCTATTGGTTTAATTTTTTAAATATGCCCTGCTGTATTTGTATTGCGAGAACGAGTGTTAACATAACCAGTATCATGACACCAGAAGTGACATCAGTACTCTTCAATTTCCTTTAGTGCAAGGCTTCTACATCAGATCACATCACATTTATATACTTGTAACTTGATCACCTTAATTTTATTGCTTCTATCATGCAACTCTTGAAAAACACATGGAGACTAGAGTATAGCTCTTTATATACTCTGGTCATTCATACCTTGCCTCCCTCTGGTTTTCTGTTAACATTTTTCTTACACTTTTACTGAATTGAACTAATGTACTCTGGAAAATAATGTATGGATTTTAGTTGCAAGGAGGAGATTTAATTGTGTCGTTCACATTATAGAAAGAGTCTCAGTGACCAAAATTTGTGTGTTTGTGTGCCAAAAAAAGTATTTGAAGCTTGATAATAAGGTTGAATATTTCTAGAAATCTCATGAGAAGTCAGATTCTGCTGTTCTGATGTTCATCAGTTATTTCTTTTGGTTTTGAGACCAAACCAGTTGCAGGAGGTGCACTTTATGTTCATCTGCACAAAGACCTACATTTCTGTCAATCAAAGCAATGATGGGATAAACATCTACTGTCACTTTGGTCTACCAAACCTGACAATTGGAAAGTTCTTACATCAGCATCTGGATTTTTTCTTAATACTCATGTGAAATGTAGCAGATTATATCAGTCTGCCACAATTTGTCATATCGAAACTGTTTTCTGTAGGTATCTTTAGGTGTTAAAGGCACTTTAACACTTTTTTGAAGGTAAGCAATATAAGGAGCTTTAGGGCTTTCTTCTCATCAGGAAGGCAAATTGCCCTGAAGACATCAGCATCTAAACACTTTTCCTATCAATAAAATTATTTTGGTGCTATTAATGTTGGGGGTAAGACAAAGAAGTCATTCTCCACAGGATTATTGGAAAAGTCTGATATAGGTCCTGCTATTTCTCCATTACTCAAAGTAGTGGGATGATTGCCTTCTATTTACAATATAGGGATCTTAGTTTCTCTCTTTGGTATATGGTATGTGCTTCAAGAGAATTAAGTTTATTTTGGAGAACAGACAAGCCAAGGAAATTCCTTTGTGAGCAAATCCAAGACCATTGAGAACCTGGTCTGCTGTTTCAGGGAAGTACTCTGCTTTCCAGTTCTTTTATCAGTTATCAGAATTTCACTGTTGTGGCCCTTGTACAGAGTACAAGATAAAGTTCATTTTTTATTACTCCTTTCCTTCTATTTCCATGCTGGAAAGGGCTGATTCCTGGTCCAGAAAAATACAAAGGGATGCTTTAAATAGGCAGCAGGACCATATTTTTGCTGTGCCTGCTAGGTCTGGTTGCTGCCATCCTTCTCAGGTAGTTTGAACCACACTGGAGACCAGATTATGCTAAGAACTTTGTCTATTTATGCTTCCCTGAATTTTGTTGGGCAACCGGCATTCCTTTGATTTTTTTGTGTGTTGTTTGTTTGCTAAACTTGTTTGAAACTCTGATGATCTCTTATTTTACACAACTCCATTTTAATAATTTCTAAGCAGAGGTGTTTTGGGTGTTTTATGTGAAATAGAAAATATAATTTGCCTTTCTACCTTTTTATTTAGATTTACCAGGGTTATCAAAAGTATGATAAAGTAAATTGCTTGTTCCTCAGTCTACATTTCTTATGAATGCATATTTCTTTTCTGTTTAGAAAACAGCCAGATGTGATCTTCAAAATCTATGGTGCTTTCTCAGGAAATCATAGTTAATGTAATCATGCCAGATTTCCTCTTTCTCAGCATTCTCATGTGACTGAATGAATGACAGAAACATTTCTTCCAGAGGCTTAAAAAGGAGTAGTTTTCAAGTGGAAGTAATGCATAAAGCTGGAATTTTTCATTTTGTGTTCCATACAGGTTATGTCCAACATAGGACCAATGATCATATGAAAAATGTATTCCAAAGAGAATCATCTGGGTATGTAAAGGGTTGGTATTGAAAGGATGTCTCAGTGGGACATTATGAGTTTTCCTAACAGGCATTAAAAAAACCCCAAACAAGCCAGAATGAATGAGATGATGAACAATGCAGCTAATTAAGCCTATTTTGCTGAATTTGGCTGAAAAATAACACGGCATTTTTCACCTGAGGATAAAAAGCTGAGTACAGAGACCCAGTTTTTTTTTTTAGAAGTCTTGCTTTGAAAGGAACCAATCTCAAAAACACCCCAAAATGCTATTTTACATAACAAAAGAAAGGGGCTGGTACTTTCATTGGCATCTGCAATTTTCAGGATTACATAGCATTTTTCAAATAATACACAACTTTGGACTTCCAGATGTGTGTAGTTTATTTCCATTACATTTCTAGGATCCAGAGGTTTTGCTGTGGGTCTTTTTTTCATCTCATAGCTTTCCTTGCTTCATCAGATGCACATGAGGATGCACAATCTTCAGTGCCTGTGAGCAGGCAGAATAACCTCTCCAGGGGAAGTGAGCTCTTGTAAATCCCTGGGACCTGTCTGCTCAAAGGAATGGATTGGGCAGAGCATGGAGGGACATTTTGAAGCATGCATACAGAATGGTTCAGTTTAACTGTACAGGCACTTCAAAAGTGCTCTTTAGAAAAGGGTGCTGTTTTATTAATTTATGAGAAAAGTTAACATTTGTTCAGTTTTAAACAAGGTTGCAGGTACGATTGGTTTTCCACTTCTTGTAATTACCATTTGAATACAGAAGCGCTATTAGTTTCTCTGAGCTGTGCCATGCAAGTGCAGGCTGTGGTCTGACAAATATAGCCTCTTAATGGTTTGATATTGAAATCAGGGGATTTACTCTCTGAAATAAGCAATTTATATTCTGTTTAGTTGCTACAGTAGTTGCTGCATTTAAATTATTTATGCAAAGAGTTGTGTTCTTGTCTTTATTACAAATCACACTGACCACATTCTCTGCAAGGGTGGAGTTTTTGTCTGAAATTCTGCAGTTTCAGGAGTGTATCTTTATCTCATCACTGGCTGGGTACTGTGATAGAGACAATTGAGATCACACAGCATTGCACCTTTCCTTGACATTGGAAACAGAATCAGCTTTGTGTGGAGATAGGAGAATCTAGTGACAGCAGGGAATTCCCCTAACATCAGTCATTAGCACTTCCTTTAGACCATAGAACCAAATCCTTCAGGGAATGAAACTGAGTTCAGAGAGTGATGTGTGCCTGTCAATACAAATCTAATTTTAAGAGGAAGAGAAGAGGAATCCTTGTAGTTTCCCATGAAAAAAAAAAAAAAGGAAGAAAACAACACCACTGACACTATTTAAGAACAAACTGAATGGAATTGATTGTGGAAGTAAGCAAATAACAAACAGATTCTGTTTTCCAGGATGGTTGATTTGGCATGCTAAATTCTTCAAGAAGAGAAAATTCACTGCCATCTGTAAATCAGTCACTCCAGCAGTCTCATACCCATTGTTCATGCGGAAAATCCCAGGCTATAGGGTCAGAAAATTCCTTCAGGGTTTGGCCCATATCCTCCCATTCTCCACACCACTCGGGATTTTCCTGCCTGAGTCTACTTCTGGGTCAGGGGTTCTCATCAGCTCCTCTGGACATCTCAGCCCTCACTCTAGACACACTGCAGACCATACAGAGGAAGCTTACCAGATAAAAATACCAGGAGGTGGTCTCTTTAACATCCAGGGGAAAATGAACATTCTCCTAAAGTGACATAACAGATTCAAAGGAGATTCAAAGGAGAAGAAGGAAAGGAAAGGCTGAAAAGCCTCATCCCCTGCTCCTCCTCTAACAAGCTGGGTGCAATTACTAATAAACCCCCAAAACAGGCTACTGGAACCGGGACACAGCGCAGAATGAAGAAACCATAAACCAAACATAGCTGGCACAAACTCCTGTACCTTTATAAACTTTGTATAAATCATTACCACTGAGCCCAGCAAAATAGCTATTCTAATCCTGGCCCCTCTACTGTAAAAACTACATGTTAAGGACAATACTGGAGATATCTCTGGATAAGAAAATAAACCTAGGGACCAGAAAGGTACTAAAACCTCAGAAAAGCCTAGGGACCAGAGACCTATGAAGGCCTCCAGCCAGAGAGACATTATGAATTCAAGCAGCAACATGGCTACTGACTGCTTTATCCCAATACAGAGTAAGTACAACCCAAATGCGATCAGTACAGGTTTTTTCCACTTTCTTGAGCCACATACTGGGCACCAAAAAATGTATTTGTCCTGGTTTGTGGCGAATTTTGGGAGGAGACCTCCAAGAGGGGTCCCTCTAGAAAGCGGGTTCCCTTCCCTTACTGGTTTGGGAAAAGATTTCCTTTGAGAAAAGTGGAAAAAAACTGTTCATTTAACAAGCAAAGTATTCACGAGCATAGAAAATGAATAATATTAAACAATAAAACCTCTTGCTGTTCTGAAGAGATGGCAAATTCAGAAAGTCCTTGTTGTGGGGGATAGCTCAGATCACTGAGTCTCTTATCAGTCCCTCCTGTGCTGGAAGATGCCGCATCCCAGGCCCCAGTGGGGCACAGGTGTGAGCTGTTGGTGTTTTTCTGGGGTTTCAGTCCAGACCAGGGCTGATCAGTTCCAAGAAAAGGAGCTTCCACAGTCCAGGGAGCTTCCTGCCTCAGCTAGCTAAAAAAAACTAACTAAAAAGCAAGGGAGAGCTCTCTCTCACTGTCTGTGTTGCAGACAACAGTCTGTGAGAGAGAAAAATGCAGGGGAGCAAGTGCAGTTTCTACAACAAACTTTTCTCTCCCCCCTTCCCTCTCAGAACCAGTCTTAAAGGTGCAGAACTTAATATCCAGCATAAACAGAACAGATGACTTGGGATACAAGCATCATAAAGTCACCCAGGACACCTATCCACTTACAATTCTGCTTATTTCAAAAAGCCTTAAATACAATTCTTCCTGGTTAAATTATAACAGCCATGTATAAACAGAAATTTCTCCTACAAAAGTACAGCTTCTTTATATATTTTTTCACACCTTGTGTGCTAAGCTCTTCACTTAGTCATAATTTGCAATATTTTTAGCCTTTTTTTTTTATCAAATCTAAGCAAAATATTGACCTAAATGATTGGTCTGATTTTTTTATGTATGATCTGACATAAAATTAGCTTTAATACATCACTAATTTGAAATTAGCCCTTAAATTTGCGTGGGTCGATGGCTGTCTGTCACCTCTTTTGTCCTGTATCTTTGAAAATGTTTTCTGCCTCTTTACTTAGAAAAATGTACCATCTTCTTAAAAAAACCAAATTGCATAAATTCTTTCTTTCTTTCTCTGGGACCTATTTTAGGATGCAAGTGTCATAAGAATAAGGCTAAGAATAAGAGTAAATGTTTGTGTCCAAGCCTATGTTGCCAAATCTCTGCTCTGGTCTCCTTCTCTCCAGGTGTGTCCCACTCCAAAGAGCATGTAAGCCTTGGGTGAGCACGAGTGAATGTCTGCTCCGTTGTAACTGCTCCCTGTTTGGTACCTGATGCTCTGCTACCGTTCCTGATAGTACAGTTCTAGCTACATTGCTAAGTTTATCCGAGTCCTGGGAAATGAATCATCATTTCCTTGATGATTTCTTTTTCCTCCATTTTAATTCCCTTATCTTATAAAAGTTTCATCTGTGTGAATACCAAGATGTAATAGTCTCTGTTGGCGAGGCATTACTACTAGCCTCTGGACAAGAAACAAAAAAGGGGTCTGGGGCTCAGCAGTAAGTGTGATCAGAGAGGCTACAAAAATTTAAGACTCATAACAGGGGACTTCTGCTACCCACTTGTAGCACATACAAATGTATAGTTCTTTATACTTTAAGTGGTTGCCTCTTAAATTGGTTAATTGAAGAGAATGGCACCAGAAGCTATCTTTGCTTAGTCTGAAGTAATTCACCAGAAAGCTCACTCAAATCACAGCTATAACTGAACACCATGCTAAAGTTCAGCACACCTAAAGGACAGCAAGTCACACAAGCAGAAAATATGCTGTAAAATGAGATTTCAGTTAAAAGAAGTGTCTAATAAAAAACAACAAACCCCATCTGTATAGCTAAATCAAGTAAAGTCTTCAGAAGTTTGAGAAAATTTTGTAAAAGAAAACAATAACTGTTTATGGAAACAACTATTGTATTACTGGATGTAAGCCACTTACAGCTTGCCCTTTGGTATAGAGGATTTGCCAGATCAGAAAGGAAAGGAGTCCAAAATCTTCTGGGCTCTTGAGTCACGAGAATGTCCCAAAGGGACTGTTCTGGCTGTTGCAAGAAAGAATAGATCGGATCAGACACAACTTGAAGGAAAAACAGGATCCTGAAATAGTCAAGAGGCAAGACCAAGTTTTGGGTTTTTTCTTTGTTTCTTTTTTTGTATTCTCTTTGCTAGAATTTTGGAAAGCGGGCCAAGAAAAATTGAAGTGTTGCCAAGAAGTGAAAGAACCAAAGAGGAAACTAAAGTTTAAGCAGATCTCTTCTGACACTTTTATATTCTTGGCCTTAGGGGAAAGTCTAGCTGGTGGAAGCCAAAAGGAGAGCTGTCATGGAATTCCTGAGAGCAAGGCCTGCATACCTTGTCCAGCTCTAAACAAGTTTTATAAATATGCATGCCAAACTGTGTCCTTGGGCACAGGGACAAAACCTCCTCTTAGCATGGCTTGAATTCATGTCTTCAGAGTGGAAAGGTTAGACCATTAATAGCTGGTGTCAAAGAGTACCTTCAACCCTTCAGTTGCCAAAGGAAACAAGATATAATAATCAGTGACTCCAGTCACGTTTTAAGCAATATTTACCATTCATGTAATAATATAATTTCAAGACAAGAATGAGCACCATTTCTATCTTCTCTGCAAAATGAGCTGCAAGGAATTCCTTCTCAAGTATGAGCAAGCTTCTTGCAGTTTGTACAGATGGGGAAGTTACCCTGTGTGTGTATGTGTGTGTGCTGCTGCTTCGCAATTTACAGAGATCCTTCATTATACTTTCACATCCATTCTCTTTTCAGAAAGGAGAAATAGCCTTAATAAGGCTTCTTTTCTCATGGCCAGATTTTTGACTCCTTAGTCACCCATCAAACTCCATAATGATATGAGCAATCTCAATGAACACAAAAGAATTTATTATGCAAACTGAGTTTCTTATTCACTGCTTTTAAGAATTTGGGGTTTAGCAGCTGGAGTTCTGCATGGTGCCAATCAAACTGCTGGAATGTCCACTATGATGGAATTGTTGATCTTGCTCAAGTATACTGAATAATTGTCATCTCAAAAGAGAGGACACACAGAGCTACATTTAATGGTACCTAAAAGCAGAAAAACAATTTTAATGCCATTGGGGGTTTATACAACTTATGGTAATTTACTAGATTTGTTTAAAGACTTTTTCAGTTATGAGAAGAAAATGGATATTAAATTGTCAATCCTAGTGAGAAAATATTAGGTAATAATGTTTTATTCTAATAACATTATTTGTTTAAAGTAAATAGTTTATTCGTATAGTCTTTGACTCTCAGCAAGGCAGGAGGAACAGTGAAGACAAGAAACCATTTCTGCTGGGGGCTTAGTCCAGAAGTTTATTTCAGCCCAGCAGGGGCTCCTGAACGATGTTACCTCCCCGGCAGAACAACCTCACACGCGGCTGCCTGCTCCTTTTAACCGGGGGAGGGGGAAAGGGAAGGGGCACTGACCCCACCGATCCAGGAGGGAGGGGAGTGACCCAAGGACAGAAAGGCAGCCTGAGGGTCAAATCCCCTTTGGGGAGGGGGGGCTATTTCTGTTCTAGCCAATCCTTTTGACGGGTCTCCCTGGAATTCTTCCAGGGGTGGCTGAGAAATCCCTTATGTTAAAATCAAGTCCCTTGGGATTGGCAGAGGTATTTCTGGGGTCAGGGAGGGGAAAGAAGGGTTTACCTAACCTGGGACGGGAAAACTAAGGGAAAACCACCCTGGAAACTTTAGGATAATATGACTAAAGACGCAATGCAACAAACTCTAACATGCGAGTGTGGTTTTATTTATTTAAATACTACTGCAGCTTACTTTGTGGAAAGTATTAGCAAAACATTTTTTAATCATCTATAAATACTCAGTGTATGTTGATAAGTTATCCAAAAGGAGACATGAACTATTGTTTCAAGGGAACAAGCAGATGTGGGAAGTTTTTCAAACCCTGTTTCATGATTATGACATCATTACTTTTTTAAGCAATAAGAATAAGTAAATATATATATTAGCAGACATCATTGGTTTATTGTCTCAGAAATGTATATGTCTGGGATTGCATGTCAGATTGGAATCTTTATTCTTTGTCAAATTTTCTTCTTAAAAGAAACAACTATTTAAAATAGAAAAAAACCTTTTTAGTTATGAATCACCAATAAGTAAATTTGGTAGGATTTATTTTGGTTTAGCCATATGACAATTTTCTACAGATAGAAAATATTTTCATTTTAATCACACAATTTTGTTACTTGTTTCACCACCTGTGATAGGTTATAAACCTATAAGGGAGAGAAGTGGGTTAGTTAATGCTAGGTGTGCGTATACAAGAGTGTCTGGAGGTCTTAATTCAACAACTTAATTCAATTCATGCCAACAACTTCACTTTTCCTTGATATTTTGCTATGATTTTGTTGTCTGTACAAAGGTGACACTACTTTGTCTATATTATAGGAGCTGTGAAGCTTCATTAAAGCTTGATAACATAAGAAATTAGCTATTCCTGAATAATTCCACAGAAGAATCCATTTGCAAAGTTAATTATGTTGAAAGGGAATTGCATTTAAAAGTGAAGTAACTATTGTATTTAGAAAACACTCTTCCTTAATACAAATAATTTTTTAGCTGGGCTAACATGGTCATTCATTAAGGATTTTCTAAGTGTGGAAAACCAAATCAGGAGATTACAGTAACACGTCTTATTCTTATGTGTTCAAAATACCACATATGAACCAGCTTATGAATACCCAACTGATCCCACAGGATCTTCTGAGAGTGTCTACATGCATATTGTCTTAAGTAGTAGTGTTCTGCTGAAGCACGATGTATTTGGCAGGTATTATCATTCAATTTTTAAGAAAGAGGCCTTATGACAACTTTAAAAGAAATTTGTCATATTAATGAATATTCCTGTGACATTATCTTAGCCATTTTAAAATAATTCTCTAAGAGCACTGTGATGTGGAAAAACCACTTCTTGTCAATTATGTGGAGATACACTTGAGAAAAATGCAAATGTTGACAGCTGTTATACTATAATGAAGTCAATGACATTGAAGGGGTTTATTTGCATCACAAATCTGATAGAACTTTAAAAACCAAAGCTCTTTCCAAAGAGGCTGTTGAAATCTCTGTTGACTCAAGGTGTTACCGCCTTGGCATGTGTATTGACATGCATAGGCCTGCATGGAAAGGTTGCATAACCTTTGGGCCAATAACATGTTGCAGAAAACTGTTTATCAAATGAATGGGAGCTTAGTTTGTAGATGAATAAAAATATTTTCAATGGCATTTATTTTCCATTTAAAAATAAGTCTGACCTGATGATACTGAGTAGCAAATCACCACATGTACAACCAATCTGGATCCTTCAGCAGACTTTTTTCCAGATTTCTATTGTTGCTGCAAGACAAAAAAGATTTAAAAGGTCCTTGGTGGGGTGTGGGGGGCTTCTCCATGTGAAAGTTATTGTGGAATTGTCTGGTGTGGAATTGACTGGCATGGATTTAAAGCACAAGGGTTATTCTGAAGAAGGTATTAATAAAGACCTCAAATTCAAGCTTTTGTCAGTTCAAGCTTTAAGCTCAGTTAATCTTACTGAGATAGTATGGAAATAGAGTTTTAATCCATTATAATTGTATATAGGAACCTGAGGGAGAAGTTTTGGGTGAAAGACCAACAATCTTCAGCTAGTTGTAGCTTTCCTGCAAGGCAATCGCTACCAGTTTGACTCCTGAATTCCCTGTTTCTCCTGACTGGCACAAAACATTGCTCCACACAGTTCCACAGGAAACACCTACCCAATGCTACTTGGCAGACAGCAAGAAACTGAGCTAGAAATGGTCCTGGTACCTCCTGGTGTTGCTATGCACCTGGGATTGTGGTCGCTGGGTGGGCTGCAGGAAAACATCCTGGAGTGGGATGTGTCATACTTCCAGTTTCATAGTAGGGTCTCCTGCCACGGCAATTAGGGAATGTGTGGAAAAATGGCAGGTACTTATGTTTTTCCCTGAGGCAAACTGCTGGAAAGTGTTCTCAGATCTTGTAAATGTCCAGGGCTATTTGAGAGTCAATATTATTTTTGGTGTGAAATCTCTCAGTTTTGTGAACACCTACCAGCTTCCCTCTTTTCCAGCATGAGAGTCTACCCTGAGTCAGACCTCTCTGTGGTCATAGGCAGGAAGGCTGCAGGTGTCTGAGTTGGATTGCATGCTGAGAGTGCCTGGCATATCCAGGAGCAGAGCTTCTCATGGCTGGCAGTGCCCTGGCCTCTCTCCCTGCTGGAGTCCACAGGTTGTGTGCAAGTAATTGGTGACAGAAAAAGCTGCCCAGATGGTGAGCTGTGGTGAGTACAGCAAGCAGCCCGAGATAGAGACCAAATTAATAGATGAGACACAAAGGGAACAACTTCTCACAGCTACCATTGCTTGGAGCCTGTTTCTTATTGTCCTGGAGTGACTTTGTGATGCTGGTATCCCCAATCATCTGTTCTGTTTGTCCTGTATATTAAGTTCTGTACCTTTAAAGCTGGTTCTGGGAGTCAAGGGGGAGAAAGAAGCAGTGCACAGTTTGTTTGGAGAAAACTGCCTGACTCCTTCACATTCTTGCTCCAGCAGTGTTCGACTGAGGCACGGACAGTGGTGGGGCAGACATCTCCTGTGCTTTTAGTTAGTTTTAGCTAGCTGAGGCAGAGAAGTTCCCTGGACTGTTGTTTTTCCCTTTTCTTGGGACTGTTTAAATCTGCTCTGGACTGAAATACCCAGAGGAGCACAGAGGCCTTGGCACCTGCAGCCCACCGGGGCCTGGACCTTCGGAGGGACTGGGACTGATAAAAGACTGAGTTGAGCTACACCGATGACAAGGACTTTCTCAGCTTTGCCATCTCTCTTCGGAGTGGCAAGAGGTTTTATTGTTTCATATTATTCATTCTTTGTGCTTGTGAGTATTTTGTTTGCTAAATAAATACTTTTTTCCACTTTTCTTCAAGGAAGTTTTTTCAAACCAACTGGGGGAAGGGCCATTTTGGGTTTGCTTTCTGGAGGAAACCCCTTTGGAGGTTTCCTCCCCTCCCAAATTTGTCCTAAACCAGGACACTTATGTTACTGAAACATAATGTTACTGAAACTGACACATTATGTTGCTGAAAGAGAAGGGAAACCTGGAAAAGAAGGAAAACTACATCTTGAGCATATACATCCTGGATCTGAATATTCAATTTCTTTCTTAGAAACTAAACAAACAATATGGGACCATTGGTTTGGGGTTGGGGGATTTTTTTTTTAGTTTGTTTGTTTTTGTTTTTAGTTTTTTTGCTTTGTTTTGTTTTCCCTCAGGTATGTTTTTTACAGTCCCTTCCCTTTCATAGGGTCCTACCCTATAGGATATCTATATCTGGATTTTTTAATTCCCTGGGAGAAATAAGGCTGGCAAATTTAATCCTAGCTGAATGGCTGGGTCAGAATAGAGATTTAGTGAACTGTTGCCTCTCTAAGGATGATTCAGGAGGCTTTAGAGGATTTTGAACCAAATGGGAAATTCAGTTGTTCACAGATGAGTTTGGCATTCACAGCAGCTATAAGTAGAGAATTCAGGGGTGTGATAGACAAAGTTTGAAGGAAACAGGTAAGAAATAACATCGGCTGCTTGAGCATGGTTTTGAAACAGAAGGCTCAAGATGGCACTTATTTTTGGATGACTTATGTAAGAAACTTCAAGAAGAAATGGGAAAGGAGATTATAAAAGATTATTAGGTGAACTTCTGATAGAGAAAATAGGGATGTTGTGATAAGGTGAAGCATTTTCAACTCAGGAATTAGTGGTAGTATGGGGTGTTTGGAGGAATGAGGATCTGATGATCTTTGCAATAGCAGGAATCCAGTGTTGTAGCACTTTGAAGATGTCAGAGATTTCTAATGTCATTTCAAACCACTCAGAGGGTAAGGAGTCATCCGCAGGGGGAAAAGAGACAGGGCCTTGGATCATTTATAAGAATTGGGAGTGGGCTCATAGGAAAAATATTTGGGACAGAAGATAAAGGACCATCCCCATGTTTTTACAGTAGGTTGTCTGAAAGACCATCAAGTACCCTCTCTTCTTCCCTACTAGTCTTTTTTTTAGAAAGAAAGACCAAAACCTGGAATTAAATTTTAAGTTTAGGGAGATGGAGGAAGTTCAGGTTTAACAGATCTTGCAGGAGGATTCTGGGATTTGAAGGTCTTCTGGTTTATCCTTCCCTGACCAGGAATCCATACAGAATTTAGTTTGTGTGGACTGAGAATTTGGGACTGTTTGCCCTTTGACATTCCTCCCTCTGCTTTCTGAAACACAGCATCCTCACACTGTTCTGCAGAAAACTTTTTCCCCTTGCAGACTGTAATTTATAGCTTAAGAAGTAATCACTTGAAATACAAACTAAACACCCTTTAACATCTGTCTGTTTCTCTAGGTCAATATTTAAACAAGAAGCCTTGAAACTTCACAGTTCTACTTTGACCTGTAATTTGTATGCCTTAAACTTCATGCTTCTTGGGCTTTGAGAGCTTAGAATTTAGAGTGGACACTCTGGACTTCCTGCTGCTGAATCTGTGCACTGAAGTGCTGCCTCAGAGGAATTTACTGCATTTGCTGGTGCTGGTTTGATATTAGGTATTCAACAATTCAGCGAGTGCACAGTGCTATAGATGTGTTCAGCATCCTTTGTTCTATGCTTTAAAGAAATGAGATGAGCAAGAGGAAAGTGTGCAGCCCTTGCTTCTAATATTTTTATTGGACCATACCTTAACATTTAAAATACCAACATGCTGACCACAGAAGTCATTCTTCTTCCCCACAACCATCCACATGCACACACTACCTCCCCTACTAAAATATTAGAATGGCAGAAACTCAAATGACCTGACTCACTGAAATGAAATCACTGAAGTTGCACAAATTAAGCAATTGCTTCATAGCAGCAACAGAGCTGGTACTTGCAAAAACACATAATAAAAGTTAACTTGCAAGCTTATCTTTTACCCCAGGCAGAAAGACTTTTAAAAAGGCAGTTATTGTTTTAGTGCAATGTTCAGACAATAAGCTTCCAGAAACTGAAGTGTAGGTGCACTTTTTTTTATACAGAAACCTGATTAGTATTCCTTACACACCATTATCTGCCTGATCTTGTTGCAGAGCTGTTGACAGGATGTGTTCCTGTGATTGGGCAGGTCTAAAATGACTTTTTTTTTTCTTTGAAAGGTATAAATTATTTTAGAAACTATTCTGCTTTGAATGATGTGAATCAACAAAAAAGGTAGTTTATTGCTTAAGGAAGGTAACAGGATAGTGTTCTTACTTGGAATTGAGGGTTGTATATCAGATACTTTTTATTTTATGTGGACTTGTAAAATGCCTTTTTTTTTCCCCCTTTAAATATGAGTGTTAGGACATAAACCATAAATTATCCTTCAACAAAAGGCTTCTATTATCTGTAGGCATATTAAAAAAAAAGGACATTTTAGAATCTACTCTTTGAACATCAGTTGTACAAAATATACCTCAATAAAATAGGATATTTTCAGTCTCTAAAACAAGTGATGGTGGCATTTTATAAGAGTATATTCTTCCCTATTTGCCAATATTAATTAAATTAATGTTCCTGCATAATTGTCCATGATGTTGGAGTTGAAATTTTTCACGGAAGAGTTTAATCAAGATATTAATTACATGTCATTAAAAATAGTCTCCTGATTATATTTTCAAGAGGAAGAGGGATAGCTCCATTGTTCTATCTAAATTCCACCTCTGCTAATTGCACTGTGCTTATCTAAATTACACCAGCTGTAGATTCTCATGAATGTGTAGACTGGCTTTAGCAACTGATATGTTCCATCTTCCATATTTTCATATCTTGCCAAATTGGTGTCTAAATGTTGATAAATATTTTTGGGCCCAGTCCACCTCATTCTGTTGTTCAGGAAATGGCACCCACCTTCACCCCTGTGAGAGTATTTCTACAGTTAATGAGAGAGAGAATAAGGTAAGAGTTATTCCTGTGTCGCACAAATTAAATCCAAGCAGTCATGCAAGGTAATGTGCAGCAGCAAAAGAAAAGAAAACAAGATCCATTCTCAACCTAGAAATTTAGTCTAAGGAAAAAAGTTGACAACCAGTTCTGAAAACTGTAAAATATAAAGGTTAATAAATATCCAAAGTAAAACTTAATTCCTTCCTCTATGCAACTTCTTTTAGTTCTTCCATACATTTGGTGTGAAGAGTGAGAAGTGAAGCATCAAAAGTCAGGAAGGTTTGAGGGTTTCCATCAAGTTTAAGGCTATCGGATAGCCTTCCTTCCTAGGAAGTTTGTTTTTTTTCCAGTGTTCACAAATGCACACACCCCAATACAATTGGCGCACATTTTCTCCTCACGACCTGTTTTCATCAAAGTGGTTGCATCTTTCTATCTAGGTGTGTTGGACAAGATTTTCTAGTAATTTCCTTTCTTTATGTATAGGTTGGGACCTTTAACTCTCACTTCCTTCATTTTTAAAGCATATTTTTCCTACTTCAATATGCAATTTTAATATTACTTTAATGTAAAATTTAATATTAGATATCTGTAACTTTGGTAAAAAAAAACCCCCAACAATTTTCCAAGGTAAGTAAAAAAGCGATCATGCTGATAAAAACTGTTACATCAGTAAGAGAGAAATATTAGATGGATGGCTTTAATGACCTTGATATCCCATCTGTAGCTCTGTTGCATAACGAGAAACTTTGAACAGATAGCCTGTACCAGCTAGAATGCTTCTACAAAATCATCTCCTTCAAAAATAATAGCAAAATGGTTTAAAGCTACTGCCAGGACGCTTTTTCAAAAAGTTTCATTATTCGGGATATTCGGCACAGACCCTTCCACATTTCTCTGAGGACCCTAGAGAAAATACCAAAGTAAAACTACAGAAGCTTCAAATTCACATTATCACCCAGGAGAAATATCTAGCTATGTGCACATTTGAAAAAAAAAAAAAATTCTACTTTCTCCTGTTTATTCTCAGTGCATGAAGATGATATTCCAATAATTGGGAAACCAAACCCAAGAATTGTACTGGTATTGAGAAAATGTGAATAGACTCTCTTAAGTCCCTAAAGATCTCTAAAACAGTTTTAGGCTCTAAATAATTATAAACAGAAATTAAGCTGCTGTGGCTTCCAGGAATCATTTCCTAAAACAATTAAAACAAACAAACAAGCAAACAAAAAACCCCCACAATTATTTCCTGGAAAACATGTCCCTATTTTTACTAAGCACAACATTAACATTACCTTGTCAACAGGATAAAAATGAAAATAGATCAGGTGTAACACTCGGCAATATAATTTTATTCAACCACTGAACTAACTTGGTTCTTAAAGAAAAATATACTGTGCTGTTGCTAAATTGTTTAATCAGTTTTTGTGTTCCTTTGTACTGAATTTTGTATTAACTTTGTTTGCCTTTTTCTAATCACTGAGCATGCCAAACAATTTATGAAAACCCATACATGCACGCACGTACACAACACTATAATTGCCCAAGTCAAATTCAATTTTGTTGAATTATTTTTGCATGTGCCTATCAACTGTTTCCTTCTGAAAGCCCTGACGTTTCCTTCTGTTATGCTCCATGAGGAAAACCAAAGCTATAACGCAGCTTCTTTCCATGCATCTCACTGCCTTATTTTTGTGAAGCTCTGGCAAACAGAAGAATTCCACTTCAAGTTTTCTAACATTTCTTCAGAGTCGTATCAGAAGCAGAAACCCTTTTAGGAGTGATGATGTTGCAGAAATATTAGTAAGAGATTTGTACTTGTCTAAAAGAAAAAAAACTCTCCCCGCCTGAGAGATAGCAACATTCATTTTTATGCCCTTCTCCAAATCTTCACATACATGAATACTTACAATCTTATCAAAATTTCAAGTGATTTGATAACCTATCTCTTTTCCAGAAAAAATGATGTTGATGTTTTTAAGTAACTAAAACTGAAACTTAGGGTTTGTCTCTTCTGGACTTTTTGACTGAAAAAGAAGAAGGGCCCAAATAAAGGAATTGAAAAAAGGACCAAAAAATAGTCACAGGATAAGGCCATTTTCACAGCAGTTCAGTCTTCTGCTGGTTCTGGACTACGAATTAGACTATTTATTCTAATTGGTGAGCTACTGTTTGACAACAGTTCATCCCGAGATGGTTGGTTTAACACAGGGGACTACATTAAAATTTGTATAAATAATAATTGTCTCTGGCCCCTTGACCCAGTGCTGGCTCTGAAAGTTGGTAAAAACACTTAGAAATTCTGGTTTTTTTTTTTTTTTCTCCATTTTATCCAGGGAGTAAGTTACAGTAATTAGAAATGACTCAGTTTTACACTACTGGCTTCCAAGTAGAACTATGTTGCAAAATGCTTGCTTTTTAATGATTTGTACTTTTAAATTTATATATATATTATATAGTCTGTATTCAAGAAAAACGTGCCATTAGTTTGCAATGGGGAAAGAAACATAAAAAGAAATAAGGACTTAACTTTAGGATGTGGACAATGATAAATGGGCTGTTTGTTACCTGATCCCACATGAAGGAAAAATTTGAACTCATTTAGTTAAAGACATGTCTGTATAGACATAATTACCACTTCTGACAGAGTTTTTAAACTCTGTTTTCTTAGCTAAAACATCAGTAGATCAGTTTCTAAGACTTTTGGTCCTAATGAACCAAAACTGAAAAACAACTCAGGATTTCCTGTTAACTCTAAGTAATGAAATTCACGTTTCATCTGTATTTCCATTTCAGTGAAACAACCTACTGTTTCTCTAGAATTATTCCTCTTCATAAACAGCCACACCTACTTAGCTTTTTCTTCATGAACTTGACACTACCAAACCCACACCTCTGTGTCTGGTAGTCTGAGGCAGAGACATATTTTAAAGGTAGGGACATACAGCTAAATGGAACTGAATTAGAGCTACTGAATAAGTGGAAAGTCTCCCTGACCACTATCACACTTTTAGCACTCCACTGAGCTAATGCATTTTATGTCCCACCCAGGGCAGGTTAGCTGTGTCAGGTCAGCTGTCAGTATGCAAATTGTTGATCAGGGTAAGATGATAACATTTAATCATGAGTCTAAACTTATTTTGAAAATCTGATAGAAAAACTTTTTTTACAAAAGGAAAAGAAACACAGACTAATAATTTAAAAATCTTAAATCCAAACCAGATTTTCCTGACATAAAGGTTAGTGAATGTCAGTGTGACAACCAGATATGTGTGGACTTTTTTGTATGCCATACCCCACACATATTTACACCTTTTTTTAAATCTAAGTGGAGAAGGTATGTGTATTTTTCAGCAGTATTGCCTATTCCACCTCAAGCTTCTACAAGTACCTGTATATACTAAATAATTTGAGAATAACAATAACCTTTGCCACAATCTTCAAGGTTCTGTTGTGAAGATTGAGTTCTAGAAAACAAAAGACTGCAGTAAAACCACATTCTGATATCTCCTCTTTGAGTCTGAACTTGTTATTCAGCAGGTTGATGTTGCTGCCTGTGATTTAAAGCCAGGTGCTACAGCATATTAGAATACTGACGTTTTATGGAATAAATGCAAATCAAACGTGAAAGCATAGCTGGCACTTCTGAGTATAAAAAATTATGTTGCTGTTAAACTGGCTATAGATACTATAACAAAACATGTTTGACAGTGAAAAGAGTCCTTAGGCAATGGAGCTGGCACCATGTCAAAGGGAGAATAAAACCATCTTTCTGTTCCACATGGTTATTGATCACTGAGGCAAAATTTCTGTAAACACTATGCATTGACTTCGTCAGCCTTTCCCACTCCGTCTTTTCCAACCATGCCACTGACGTCTTTCAAAAGCATGTAGTTTGTCACTTGAAAGATATGTAAGGCTTCAAAAGAAATGTTGCACTGGAAAAGAGACTTGGGAAGCAGTATTAGAAAAAATCTGGCTCCCCTCCCCCACAGTGTTCATTTTCAAGAGCAGTAAAATATACTGCATAGCTTTTCACTCAAGTTTTGATGATTGAGCTGTTTTGTTACATTTTGAATTCAGATAGGTTTATATGTGGGATACCCTTGAACAATGTAGTTTTTGTCTTTCAATCTGTCTTAATAGTATGGCTTTGATGTCTCAAGAAGGTAGTGAGTCTTACTGCCTACCTGGTGCCTAACTATAAAATACCACTCTTAAAAAGTGTGTTTCTTGTTTTGGTGGGGTGTTCAGTCAGGACTGATCATTAATATGTATCCAGTTTTCACGTGAATTTGGTGCACAGAGTGAATTAATATGTATTAGGAGAGAGAGTAGCTGGAGAAGGAGAAAGGTAGGGATGGGCAGGTGGGCAGAGAGGCTGAGTGAGACAGAGACAGAAATAACTTTCAGGGACCAGAACCAGCAGGGTTCCAGGTCCAGAGAACTTATTGGGATGGGCTTGCTCTCCCAAAATGGATAAAATAGAAGGAAACAAATTCCCTGGAAGGCAAATTCAATCCCTAAACTTAGGATGTGGTTTTAAGATCTTTATTCTAAAATGTTCAGATGTTAACAGGCAGATGTTAAAGTCACACAGATTTAAACCATGTTACATCATCAGACATACCGCTGGAATTTTTGTGGTTAATTAACAGGTGATATTACCAGGAGAGAAGTTTTAGGGGTATTTTTTTACACTAAGCAAAACAGAAATGTTGACATAAGGTATCTGTGATATTTTTTTACCAGATACTTAAAAAAAATGTTGTTGGTATATCTTATTAAAAATAATTTAAACTACATTCATATTTTATTTTCTTTAAAGAAACAAAAATCATAAAATAGTTCTAAAGATTAATGAGAAAGTAGAAGTTAAATGTTCTCTATTTCTTAGTTTTAATGTATTTACATTTACTGAAAAAAAATTCAGTTTCCTATAGGTTACTAGCTACTGTTCCATCCATACTTTTCAAACTATAAACCGGTCTGTTTTCCACATCATTCATTAACACTGTTGTAAAAAAGCTTACAGGTTAAATTAATCTTTAAGAAAAGAAGGAAGTTTAAGTGTACTGTTAAATAACGGTTGCCAAATATTCATCTGAAATATTTTTTCAGCCATTTAAATTATACTTATTAGTAATCTGGCCATATTCACCAAAATGTCTAACATTATTTGAGTTAAACATTTTCAGGGAATGCTTCTTTCCTCATCTGTTATTTCTTCCACTTCTTTTGTATTAGGCAAAGTCTACACAAAGCTTCTGGGTAATTTTCTCCTGTTTTTTTTTTTTGGTTTTTTTTTTTTTTTCTTTGATAAATTTTATACCAAAATCAACATGAGGTTTTCTCAGGGAAAGAATTCACTTTAAGGCTGAGCACACAGCTTAAATGGGTTCAGCTTTCAGTTGCTCCAAAGTACTGTTTGACAAAAACTGAGTGTGACTGGCTTCAAAAACACCTTGTTTTTTAAAAAATCATTCAGTTAATTTGATTTGACAATTACATGATGTATTTGTACTTGCAAAGGAAGTTTTTCCCACTGTGATACTTTAGCACAATGAGAAATCACTACCAGTTCATGTGTGTTTACTAATACTGACCCAGTACTAGTAAATGCTTGCTCTGCACCAGCATACAAATGGTTCTAACCAGCACCAAGAAACATTTTTGTTAATCAGCTCTTGAGGACTTTGGTGGGCAGGAAAAAAACCCCTCAAATTAAATAATACTATTTTCTTTTTATTACTTTTTTCCTTTTGGATAAAGATGAGGGCATAGGGATGGTAGCAGTGTATAAAACCTGTACGATTTCCTGCACTATCTTTTGGGAATAAATCTGGATTTAGAGACCAGGGTGGGCAGTATGGCATATTTGGGAAGTGTTGAAATTGAACATGTATGTAACAGGTTCCATTAGACTAACAGGCTGTCTTTTTCTTTCATCTCAACAGTAGTATTTATATCTTCATTAGCATTGATTTTTTGCTGGTTGAAAGGAAGTAGTCATTCAGATGAATGTAGCTTAGTTTGAATAAATTATTCTCAGATAATATTAAGACAATAAATCAAGACACTTGAAGAGATGGAAAGATGGTTTACCAAAGGCTGATTATATTTGACAAAACTAGTACATTTTTTGGTAATTAATTTTGTAAGCAAAGGAATTTTTTGTGTATTTTTCAGTAATGATTTCAGTGGAAGATCTCTTATTTAAACTGGACTTCAGAAGAAATTATAGAAGAGGATGAACAAGGAAATGGAGGGAAGACATTGAAAAATAACCAGCCTGTGTGCATACACTACTTTGGAAAGCTTGGCAAAGGTGGGTCTTAGGACTGACTGGATTCAAAATTTCACAAAAAGTGGAGAAATGACAATAAAATAAAAAAGAAAGGTACAATCATATGCAATTCCATAAAAAAGAACTGGGTAACCTAATTAATGATAATGTAAACAATAAACAATAAAATCCCATAAAATACCATGCATAATCATACATGTGAAGAGTATGTATGTTTTAACTTATGGAAGGTTTGCTGTGATCTATCTGTATGATTCAGCTGTGAAAATAGAGATAGCAGATAACACAAGGAGAGGCATTTCCCCTAGAGAAAGTAGTGCAAGATACTGGATTCAGTTCCAAGGAGAATGGATTCCATTCTGCTCCCCCATGGTCTAGAAGTAGTTCATATTCTTGTGAGTATAGGAAAAGGTATTGGCTGATTACAGTTTAGGGAGCTAATCTTATGAGAGGAGGGTAGAACAGATTATCTTAATTATGGTAGTGAAATGAAAGGTTGGAAAATATTTTTTTCACTCTAAAAAGCTCATTAAGTTATACACTAGGAAATAAAATACTATTTTAGCTGAAAACTAGTGCTTGGCATGTGAACATAGGTAAGCAAAGTGGTCATATATTAGTATAGGGTGGAAATTAGTATAAAGGTTTTCAACCATTAGATGAGTGAGGTTTGGACCAGTCTACTACTTTGCAACCCTGGGAGCCAAAAATGCCTGAATGATTTTAAGGGAT
The DNA here is from genome assembly GCA_013397195.1 of Hylia prasina. Classification (NCBI taxonomy): domain Eukaryota; kingdom Metazoa; phylum Chordata; class Aves; order Passeriformes; family Sylviidae; genus Hylia; species Hylia prasina. The sequence continues at coordinate 84,713 of VYXD01008935.1, forward strand.
CCTTAAGAAGACTGTGTTGTATGATTTACTTCAAGAAGAAGAATATATATTTGATATAGTGGGTGGTTCCTTCAGGTTTTTGCTATCAACAAATTGAAGCAATCAATCAAACAAAACAAAAATTGAAAAATATTAACAAGATATTAGTGACAGTAATATTTAGTTCATACATTGCAATCATTTACGTTACAGTAGCAGATATTTTAAAATTATAATCTAACTGTACTAAAACAAACACTTAGTAAAAAAAAAGTATTCCAAATTCATGCTCAACACTAATGCTATGAGTTCTCTAATAAGATTACAGCTATTGTGGACACCATCAAATTATATAATTACCTTCCCAGGACTGAGGGTCTTCAAGATCCATTTGTTAAAAACATGTTGTGGTATCATAAACATGCTTATTTGGTTTGGTTATATTTATGCTAGGTTGAGTACAAGGTGTAATGGATATTTATTGTCTCAGAAGGGTGTGATTAGAGTGGCAGGATGTGAAAAAAGATGCATTTCCCTGTTTGTGCTACAACTAGAAGCATATTGAATTTACTAACTTTCAGTAGGTGACATATAAATCAGAATTTTCTGACAAAACAATATAGGATGAGTCTTCTAATACCAATGATTTTATGGTCTCAATGTGTCATAAAACTCCCTCTGCCAAAGTGTGGTATTAATTAGACACCCAGTGATAACATTATGGTATTGTCAGAAGGCTATAAACAGGGCAAAAGTCAAGTCCAACCTCACCTAACAGCATAACATATTAGCAAGAATGAAAAAATAAATTTCCAGTGTATACTAAGTTACAAGCACTATGCATCTCTATATGCTGACTTGTTTTTACTGATGAAAGAGCTCAGAAACAGCTAGAAAGATATTAGGTTGTTAGTGTTTAAATTTGCCTAAGATATCTAGCATTACTGAGCAAGATTTGAACAAGGATGGTATCTGATCACACAAAATAGCTCATCTTCTCTGAATGAAGTTGTGCACTGAAGGTGTAGTCAGGGAATGTATTGTATCATCAGGGAAAGCCTCCCCAGAAAACTTCAGTAAATAATTTGGTTTCAATTTATTATGAATAATTGGATCTCACTGACTCTTCGAATACTCTTAAATATGCTGAAATGATCTGTTGCATGTAGGGGATTACTGGAACACAAATAATATGGAGAGTTGCCTCAGAATTGTTTGGAAAAAATTTCTTTTTGGTTTTCAGCTATGCTGTTTTATTTTCATTGTAAGTTTTTTGTTCTCCAACATAGCCTTTCTTAAAAAAAAACCCTAAAAAATCTATGTGTTCCTAATGCCAGTTGAATTACTTAAGCATGCAAGTCTGAGCCCAGATGTAAAAACTTAGGGAAAGAAATTGATAGTCCCCAACAGAAAATAGGAATTATAGCTGTTTTCTTTTCTATGAGACACTTTCTCTTCAGTCTCAGTTTGGCAGAATACTGGGACCTAAGAGAAGGTGCTATTTCAAGGAAAGAAATAGTTCTAGTTTACTTCAATGGGTCTACTTCTGTAGTAAGGAATCACATGGGTTTAAATATCTTACTGGATCAGCCTTTTAGATTTTGGAATTTTCACTGGCTGGATGGGGACTTACTATTGGGTCATTGTTTTTACTACCATGGCAATAAAATTTGAAACCTCTCCGAATGGACTGAGATCGGGAGTTCCAGACTAAAAATGGAAATGTGTGAGATTCAGTTATTGTTCATGCATTTTCCTCACACTCAAAGCTTAAATCTAGTAAGCAGTTATACAGGCATTTTCCCTAGGCACACTTTTAACTGTGCATAAGCATTTGTATGGACGGTCCCAAGTCATCATGATTTTAGTGATGACTTAGTTCTATAAACCAAGAATGAACCCTTTCTACTAAAAAAACCCAAATAATAATAATAATAATAATAATAATAATGATAATAAAAAGCATCTGGACACTCTGGACTCATTTTGATGATGTGGAATACTTTGCATGGGGCAGTAACTTTCTTAGCACAGATTCACATTAGACACCCCTTCCAATGGCAGTGGGTTCTGGGTTTCCTTTGTCTCTCTGTTATGTCTCAGACATAAACCAAAACTCCATATAAACACACTATTGATCAGCTGAGCATTTCTTGCTAACTGTGCACCTACTCCAGCTTGAACTATAATGTGTTAGCTGAAGCCTCTTTCCCTGAGCCTGTCATGTTCAGTTGATGCAGAGTAAATCTCAAAGCTGCAATATTACAATCATGTGCAAGAGCCCTTTTAAATAGATATTGGGTACTCTTCTTAAAAAAACTTCTGGGTTTTGAAGCAAGAAGGATATGCAAGGACAACAGTGTTTTGTATTTTATCGGAATGTAATAGATTGGGTTGGGCACAAAACATCATCTCTGAAAAGCATCTTTTAATGGTCTCTTTTGGCAAGTCTTTTTAATGCCAGGGTATCCTTTTGGTTTTTTGGTTGTCTCATTCAAAGGAGCATGTTTAAGTTCCCTAATGTAGCTGGTATTAAAAGACATGAAATACTGGCTCTGCTTTGAGCAGACTGGTTTAACTGAAGAGTCTCCAGAGGTCCCTTCCAACCTCAGAAGTTCTCTGAATCCATGAATCAAAACTTAAATTTCAGTCACCACTTGAAGGTGGGGCTATCAGTCATGTTCAGGCATTGATTTCTTCTCTACAAAAGATTAAGGATGCCTTTGCTGTTTGATGAGGACTTATAGGACTGTTGTGCACTGTGTATTTCTCTTCTTGGTTTTTAGTGCCGCGTGAGTTCGCTGATGCAGAGCCAGGAAGACACTGACCATCCAACTGTGCCAGTAGCAAAACAAAGCCATATACTAACAATCTCAACATCCAGATCAACATACAGCAGTCCCAAATAGTAACTGAATAATACATAATCCATCACATTCAGGCTAAAGAAACAGATTTAATAGCATAGTTAGATTTTATAAGCACTTGAAATAGCTCTTGGTTAGTAAAACCCAATAAAACAGAGCTTTTACAGTAATACAATATATATGTATATATTACACAGCTAATCATGTCTGAATTTGTTTTAAACAATCAGTTAGTATTTACTGATTCTAGTGTCCAATAGCTGTCTGCTTAAATTCATAACTGGAAAACTTAATTTGAACTGTCGTTGTAAGTTTCTCATTCAAAGTGTCTCTTACTCAACAGCCTAGCAAAAACAACAAAAAAGAAATAAAAAGTCCAATATATACAAGAGGTATATTGTAAAAAAATGAAAGTCACTGAAACACATATATTGAATGAGATTGTTTGGTTTTATTCTAGTGATTATTCTCATTGAGACAAGCACAAAATATTTCTTACCAGTTGAGCAGGAGCCAATTCAGAGCCTGACAGTTCATTGAATTTGTTTCTATATCTGTGGAAAAGAGAGAAATGGCATTGCAAAGAATGACTGGGTAATGTGCTCAAACAAAATATCAGGCATACAGTATCCCATCCTACCAGATTACTTTCCCAAAAACTTTATGATATTTGAATAGTGTACAGTACTGGGGAGGGAAAGGAGACAAGAGTTCCACATAAAACTTTCTCTAATGGGCTGTCAGCGACATGAAACTCAAATGTATATGTCTGCAATTGTTGCAAGAATGCAGAGTGTTGTCTTGCAATACTTGCACCTTGGTTTTCAGTACTTTTCAGTGGGAAAAATTACTAGCTAGTAATTGCTAGTAAAACTGGTTTGCTGTATGATGTCTAAAATCAGGATCCTTCTGAATCCTGTGCAAAGTGAGGAGCAGAAGATTCCTGCAGTCTCCTGAATGCAGTTGCAACCTTCACATCATTTAGATGGTGCATGCAGATTAGAATATAGCCCAATTGCCTTAAGTGGCTAATATTAATGATGTCTGGCTTTGCTATGGACATAGAATCCAAACATTTAATGAAGCACTTAAAATATGGTGGGTCTGGACTCTAATTTAGGTTGTACTTTTGGCTGCAATGTAAATGTAGCAGTTTAGATACCATTTAGGAATGTTTCAGAGGCAGTAAGTTTGGCAAGCTGAGACATAAATGATCTTGACTGGCTATTTATCTTGGTTCTTTCACAGCGTATGATGTTTCCAGTGTATAAAATCTTTTCACTGTGAGACTATTGCTCAATTATTAGAGTGGTAGTGGAGGGACACAGTCACTTTATGAAAGAAAAGAAATACATAACCTGACTGCCCAAGTATATGTCCAAATGTATATCCAGTAACCCAAATATATCTACGTATATATAGCAAATGTGTTTTATGTCATGTTGTATTGAATTGTATTGAATCCAATTGTTCCATTAAAATCTTTGAACATAATATAGTTGTTAAAATAAGCTGTTTTAAATGTTTTTGCACATCATTTCAAATGCAATAGCTAATAGAATTTTCTCATTGCAAGAGGCATGATTAATATCCTGCAAGATTAGAAGAATCTGCCTGGTGAGCTGACTTTCTGTTTTATTCTTTATATCTCTCTAGGCTCAGCAGCCTTTAACAAGTTCAAGCAAACATCTTTGTTTTTAATTTGAAATTTACTTATACTTTAATGCTCCATCTGGAAGCCCTGTGTTTCTGGAAGAACTGGTTTTGGACATTTAAATATTCAGGAAGAAATAACGTGGCAGAAAACCTGTGAAGTTAAACTGTATTTTGAAAAAAAATTCAGTTCTCAATTCAGTTCATAATCAATTTTGTCATTATGATGCATCTACAGCTGAGCTAGCATTGATCCAGAGATCTCTTTTACACAACAAATTGTAGCAGCTGGTATGCTCATCAGACATTGAGTGGCATAAATCCTTTTTCAAATATTTAAAATATTTTCTGCATTTTTCTGCATACTAAGATGTCCTAGCATGTCATATGTGAAGAAAAGGTAAGGCCAAAAACCCACTTCAATGCTTAACAGCCTTAGGTAGAACAATCCAGGACATGCTGTGCTGGCTGTCTGTTCCTATATAAATACATAAAAGTACCTATAATAAGATGCTGAGTCCTACCTGTGGCCTTATGTGCTAGTATATATATATATATATATATATAATAATGCAGAAGAATTCAGATGACAGGATGTCCCTTTTAGAGTTGACACCACTAAAGACTTGATATGTAGAAGAAATGCTGCAATTTCTCATTTAAAAGACTATAACTATCTTTAAGTGGCTCATAAAGCTGTGTGAAAGTTATCTCCCATTACTTGTTTCAGAGAAACTCTGCATTTTTGTTATCAAAACAAAATGCTGCTGGCCATTTATCTGCTCTAGACTGGAAGTTAATTCTCCTGGAGCAATTGTGAACCAACTAAGTATCACAAATACTATAGCTATAATATATAATGGATGGCTGACTGACAGTCTTAATACTCTTTTTGTTACTAACCAAAGTATGTAATTTATATTCTATTCTACTTTTTGCAGAAACTGCACTCAGGTAGTTCTCAAAATATATTTCCCCATCAAGAAATAATTTTCTGAATATTAATAATGTAAAAAAATCCTTTGCAGAACACTAAAGTTTTAAGGAAGGTTTAGTAACCATTTAAAAACATAATCTTTAGTTAATTGTTTTAAGTATAGGCCTGCCAATAAAGATACAAAAATGTGCATGGCTGCTAGCAAATCCACTGTAAGAATTTTAAATTGATGTTTGCACAATTTGAAAGGAAATCTGTGTTGATATTGTAAAAGGTAGAGAAAATTATAGACAAATAATTTAATTCCCTATTTGAAATATGATTTAAAAGTAAATATCTATTTCCATGGCTTCAGAACAATGAGAAAATGAAACACAGAAAAAATGCAAGAAGTTTGATTCAGTAGATAATTCACCTGCCATGCATCCTTTTGTAGCTGTCAGTGTGGGTGAGTTGTTGGGCCAGCATAGTTCGACCAAGAATGGTTGGGTTTTTTTCAGGAGTTGAACTTTGATGATTCTTATGGGTCCCTTGCAGCTCAGGATATTCTATGATTCTGCAATTCTATGATTTACTCATAGGCATTTTATTTAGTGGACACTATAATGTATGTATAATTCATTCATCCTTGACTCAATTTATTTTCTTAGAGGAGGCCTTGGAATGTCAGTAACATTTGCCTGAAATCTGGAAAACTTGGCTTTCAGACAGTCTGGGAAAGCAAGTGGCAGAATCCATCTCTGTGGACACCTCTTAGAAGCAACTGTACTCTTCTAGGAGTTAAAGAAAATGTATATAACAGAATATTTACCTGATATATGTACCTAGACTATAATAATATGAATTTTTAACAGCCAGAATTTGCATCATTAAAACCTGCAATGGAAAAAACCAAACACTTGTATATAAACACAGCACACTTTTTATATGAATAAATCAAAAGTATAGTTTAAGTGATTTAATAAATGAGATTATTTTATCACTTTCCCAAAAANTTTTCTGCATTTTTCTGCATACTAAGATGTCCTAGCATGTCATATGTGAAGAAAAGGTAAGGCCAAAAACCCACTTCAATGCTTAACAGCCTTAAGTAGAACAATCCAGGACATGCTGTGCTGGCTGTCTGTTCCTATATAAATACATAAAAGTACCTATAATAAGATGCTGAGTCCTACCTGTGGCCTTATGTGCTAGTATATATATATATATATATATANTTTGTTACTAACCAAAGTATGTAATTTATATTCTATTCTACTTTTTGCAGAAACTGCACTCAGGTAGTTCTCAAAATATATTTCCCCATCAAGAAATAATTTTCTGAATATTAATAATGTAAAAAAATCCTTTGCAGAACACTAAAGTTTTAAGGAAGGTTTAGTAACCATTTAAAAACATAATCTTTAGTTAATTGTTTTAAGTATAGGCCTGCCAATAAAGATACAAAAATGTGCATGGCTGCTAGCAAATCCACTGTAAGAATTTTAAATTGATGTTTGCACAATTTGAAAGGAAATCTGTGTTGATATTGTAAAAGGTAGAGAAAATTATAGACAAATAATTTAATTCCCTATTTGAAATATGATTTAAAAGTAAATATCTATTTCCATGGCTTCAGAACAATGAGAAAATGAAACACAGAAAAAATGCAAGAAGTTTGATTCAGTAGATAATTCACCTGCCATGCATCCTTTTGTAGCTGTCAGTGTGGGTGAGTTGTTGGGCCAGCATAGTTCGACCAAGAATGGTTGGGTTTTTTTCAGGAGTTGAACTTTGATGATTCTTATGGGTGCCTTCCAGCTCAGGATATTCTATGATTCTGCAATTCTATGATTTACTCATAGGCATTTTATTTAGTGGACACTATAATGTATGTATAATTCATTCATCCTTGACTCAATTTATTTTCTTAGAGGAGGCCTTGGAATGTCAGTAACATTTGCCTGAAATCTGGAAAACTTGGCTTTCAGACAGTCTGGGAAAGCAAGTGGCAGAATCCATCTCTGTGGACACCTCTTAGAAGCAACTGTACTCTTCTAGGAGTTAAAGAAAATGTATATAACAGAATATTTACCTGATATATGTACCTAGACTATAATAATATGAATTTTTAACAGCCAGAATTTGCATCATTAAAACCTGCAATGGAAAAAACCAAACACTTGTATATAAACACAGCACACTTTTTATATGAATAAATCAAAAGTATAGTTTAAGTGATTTAATAAATGAGATTATTTTATCACTTTCCCAAAAAATGAACATATAAAGCAATCCTTTGTTATTGATAAGCATTATTAAATACAATGGCATCCTCTGCAATGGCATCATAAACTTCAGCGTTAAGGCATGCAAAGTAATATGGTCAGGGAGGTATGCTTTGTCATTAGGGAATTAGGTGACACAAAAATCCTTACTGGATTAAGATAACACAAATTTCTCTGTTCATGGAGCTATTAAATTTGGATGTTAATTTCATTTATATGGTAGATCAGGCCTTGCAATGACATAATTTCAGACTGCAGAATGATTACTGCTGTGTGACAGTTCACCCTATTCCTTCATTCTTCCATGGAAATGAGCTTTAAAATAGCCCAAAATTACAATTTTTACATAATTGACTTAATCTCAAAACAAATTCAAGAAAAGGGACCAGATTTAGACAGAGAATCCAAAAGTTACTAAATGTTCTTTATTACTCAAGAAATACATACTTCTAACTTGAAAATACTGACATCTATGCTTTTTTAATACAGTGCTAGCACATATGGGATTTTTTTTGTTATTTTCTTTCTTAAAGATAAGTTAAATCGTCAATTAAGGGAAATTTAAATATTTTCTGGAATTTAATTTGAATTAAGTTTAATACAGACTGATTTTTAGCCTAAAGAAATCCTCAGTCATCTTGGTAGACCAGGTGATTTGTAAGAAATATAAATTATGTACACTGTTCAGCAAAACAGGTTTATTGTGTTGAACTTTCACAGTCCACACACATATGGACTTGGTATAGAGCTGAGTTTATGGCATGTTTGGCACCATCATGAGTGAGTTGTAGGCAGCTCACAAATGATCTTCAAGAATTCTTTTCTTTCTTCATTAGCTTTCACTGCTCTCAATACCTCTTCCAATGATAAACTTCAACAAGCTCCTCATTGGATCTCTTTATAAAATGTGATAATTTTCTTTTAGATTTTCACCTCGAAAGAACATTTTAGCGTGATTCAGCAAAGCATTTTTTCAGCTGCTTAAAAGAAAATAGTTGCACTGACTCTTCTCTTTCTTCACCTGAACACATTGGATGTTAATGGGTTTTTATTTGTTTATAACCATTTGGAACAACTACAAGTCTATCTCACAGTTAAACAGTTTGATGGTCAGATATTCTTCATAAATCATTATGTCTAAGTCAAGCACATTAACAAAAATTATTTTATTTTAGAATACTCAGACTGATAAATTTATCAAAACTATGTCAGACCATGCCGTTTAAATTATGCATAGATTTTCCTCTCCACTGTTCAGCTCCCTATAGTTTATCACATTTTTTTTAAAGCTCATTTTCTACCCTCCATCTTTAACACAATCCTTTCATTTTCAACTGTGCTCTTTAACAGCATGTGAATACTTATGTCAGAAAATACACAATTAACTTAATGCACATACATTTCCTCAAAAATAAAACAATTTTTTTCATTTGTTGTTAATCATATTGTCCCAAATAGTTTTTGGGGATATTGATTTTTACATGAATATTTTCCCTGAAGATAGCTGATTTTTGTATTTGAGCACTATTTATATTTCTCTTGTAGAAAATGTCTAATTACCATATTTCCAAGATAATAAGACTTCTAAAATTATTCTTGAAAATGGAATATCATTATTACCTGGTTTTACACTAACCAACAAAATACTACAGAGGATTTTGGTGTGTACGTTTCATTACCTTATTTACCACAATAACTTGAGTATCAGAACAATAAAATAGTAATACTTCTGAGATTCCTTTGAGGTTTTAAATTGTTAGTGCTATAGAAACAGTGCTGTGAGCTGATGCTAACATATGTTCCTGGAAACATTTGTAATAATAACACAGCTTCAGCAGAGATGGTAATGGTATAAACAGGGCAAAGGAAATACCAGAAATGCACCAGATGCAATTGATTATATGCCTTAGAGAATATTCCACTTAGGTATTTTAGGTCCTGTCAATGTGAATCAAAATGAGGTGATGTTGTCAGTAAGATATATCACAGTCAAAATAATATGCAGTGACAGCAGTCTCCCCATGCTGATTGAACAGATCATGATTTTTGAAATGAAGAAGACATCCATAGCACAGCTGAGGTATTATAAACCAGGGGAAAATAATCTGATTTAAACATCTGAATCATTGTGAGCTGTGATCAAATTTATGCTGAAAGTTCATATGATTGATAGGGCCATATCAACTTATTTTAAGCTGATAGGGCTGCTTTACATTGACCAGTGTGTTTGAACTTGATCTATGTTTTATTCCTGCTGTAAATGTTTGCAGCTTTTTTTATTTCTTAGGCTTGTAAATCTGGAGGCTGAGCAGTTTTTGAGAAACTGGAATAAATACCCATCAAAGTCAAGCATACAAGTCTTGATTTAGAAGACAGGCCTCAAGAAAACCTTTTCTTGTTTTTATGAATTCACATCTGCGAAGAGATATTTTACTAATTTTGGAATGAATATTTTAAACATACACGTAAAATATTACATGCTTTAAAAATCTTTCTCACTCTTCCTTATAAATAACTTTAAATATTGTATTCTAAAGAATTCTGTGATAAGAATTGGAGCTAAGTTTGCCTTCTGTAATGTGGAAATTCTCGCAGTGCCTCCTGAAATTCCCTTAAAGATAGAAGGTTAGCTTTACAAGTTTATATAAAGATGAGAGTAATAGAAAATTGTTAAGCTATTCTATACTATAACTAAAGCATTTTTCATGTACATTGGTATCATCATTTCTTTGAAATTACATGTTATATGGACATTTATATCAAAAGATATTTTATTTGAATAAACAGCAAAAAAAGATTTGTAATTTGTCTAATAATGCCAACATATAATCTGCTGGAAAATAGATTGATTTTTAACCTTATTAATTAATACTAGATAATTAGATAATGAAAGGGCTGAGTTCCATTTTTTTTTAAATTAGCAAACTGTCTTAAAAACAGTAGTAAGGGACAGACCACATTCTGACACTGTGTAGTTAAATCAAAGCTTTTCTGCTTTTTACCTAACCCTGAAAACTTGGAGATTTGTGAGAAAATCAACTTGTGGCCACATATCAGTGGAGATGGATGGGCAATTGTCTTTGCCACCTGGTGGAAGATACCATAGCTCCCTAGGTTTTAAGCTGTGTAGTTTTGAATGGCTGTTGTGACAGTAATGTATGGATCATTAATTAATAGACAGTTTTTATCACTCATCTACAGTGACTGATTGACTCCTTTAGGTAATCTCAATGCTTTCAAAAGATTGTGCTGAATGGATTGTAAAAAACCAGAAAATTATTTTTAAAAAGTGGAATGTGCGCTTTCTGATTCAGAAGGAAATCTTCCAGGGAAAAAGAGGCAAAAAAGAGGTGTCAGGTCACAACCAGGGATAGCTTTCCCATCTGAGCTTGCATATTTTGTGAATTTGGCCAGATTCTGATATCAATTATGCTGCAATAATCTTCTATCTATCCAGCAGCTTTACATACCCTATCACTTCATTTATTTTCCCCTTAGCAGAGTGTAGAATACTTGCAGCACTTATTGCAGCACACACTAAACTTTGATTTTTTTCAGATTTTTCAGGATTTCATCCTTTGTTTTTTTCCATAAAATTGCTTATACTGTGTGCACAGTGCTGAAGGGCTATCGCCAGAATATCATATATTTGGTACTAGGAACGGAATTAATGAAAATTCACATAATGTACACAGGGAATTTTTTTGATAGGTTCTCTGTAGTGATTTAATTTCAATGTGGAAACTATCCTTGCTTAAAAAATAACCTTGATTTTATTACTGAATCATGAGCTTGAGCTCCAAAGCTTTACAAGTCTCTCAGCTACTCGTACAAATGATCCTTCATACCTTTATTTTTTCCCTGTACACCATGGAATGCAATTCCCAGATATGTTCTCATGGAATAATTCATCAGGTTTCATGGCAAAGTCATAAGAGCAGGTGTTAATTTATGTGGAGTCTCTTCAGGTTCCTTCAGCATTTGCAAAGTAAACATATGCAGCAATTTCATATGGTGTAACCAATTCAGCACGGTGGTGGTTATTTGTATCAGTACTAGATGTGGCCTCAGTTAGGTAGCAACCAGAGTTCCCTCTGATACTGCATGTTTTTCATTAAAGAACAGCTGACACATATTAATTTCTTGCTTAACTGTGACACTGACCATAAAGGACTGCAGCAATTGATTTATCCATTCTGTTGAACTCCAATAATAAGATACTCAGGTCTTCCTGCTGCTGCTAGTCATTTCTGTCTGGTAACTTTCTGGACACATTGCTCTCTGCACAAAGATGTCTTTGTTGCCCATGTTTTAAGATTTAAATCTCTTTCTGACGTCCTCGAAATTCCAGGTTATGAAAGCAGTGTTTGACAATAAAGGAATTTTTATCTCATATGAATCAGTCTATTAGCCTTTAGTGATACCAAAACTCAAAATAAAAGTAGCCATGCTCTCCCTAAGTATTAGAATTACGCTTTTTTTTTTCCAAGGATGGAAACTCTCATAGGTGTCATTGACTTACCATGGACTCATTTATTTTTCCACTCTATCATTGTTAAATCCTATCATGCTACCTAAGGATTTATCTAATTTTATGATATACAGTAGTTGAGGACTAGGTTTTAGGTGTGAAATCTGTCTATTGTTCTTGCACAGCTTTCAAGGAAACCAGAGGACATGAACTGGGTTTTCTTTTGATGACATCACACTGGAAGATGTGTTCCAGGTGTGCACTATTTCAGCAGCTAATTTTCTTCAGTTATAGGACCAGCCTCAGTCCCGCAAAATAAAATTCCTGAATATTTACAAATCTTAGTATTGAATATTTCAATGTACAGGTCTATTCCTAGCAAGCTGTTTCTTTTAATTTTCTTATTAATTATTGTTTCTGATTTCCTGATCCTTCAGAGGATGATTGGATGGATGGATGGATGGATGGATGGATGGATGGATGGATGGATGGATGGAAGGATGGATGGATGGAAGGATGGATGAAACTCTGCTTTTAGAAATCAAATATCAATTTGAGTCTTGAAGAAAAAGACTCACTAGCCTCACTAGTCTCTTTCTCTTGAAGAAAAAGACTTACTATTATTTCTTAATAATTAACATAGCTTCAGGAACTGATACTCCTATAAAATCAATGGGAGTTTATTTTCCTTACACAAGAACAAAATTTGCCATTTTTCCATGTCTAAATTGGAGTTCATCTTTTTCAGTCCAATAAATCTTATAATCTGGGAATTAATCACAGGATTTTAATGGGCCTTGGTAAAGACTTCAAGTCTGTTTTTTGAAGTGTGTAGCACTAGCTTATTAATTCCATTTGAACTGATAACATTCAAAGGCAGTTGTGAGCCTTTTGGAAAGTTTTTGATCCTGGAATCACTCTTTAGTGATTCAGCTTCCTTACAGAAGTTATAGCCAGCCTGATCCCAGAGCTGGTGGGATACACATCCCTTCTCCATTGCACTGAGTAAAGAGGTATGAGCTGGCATTATGTGCAGTCATGCTGTATTGCATATTTATGCAACTGGCTCAGTTGATTTGAGGGTTACTAGCTGTGTGTTGATGCAGCAGTGAAATACTGCCTACTGAAAAAGATTAACATCATTCTTCAAAGCAAGGATCTTTGATAAGAGATAAGGTTAAAAGATATTAAGTTTATAGCTCATGTTATTACAGTTTGCAAATAAGGATGTATAATTACATAAGATGTATTCCAGATTCTTATACATAATTGATCTGGCTACATGGATATTTTTTGAATTATGAAATGAAATAAATTATATGTAATTCTACTAATCTATCAGAATTACAGCAGAATAAAAAAGTATGTTCATCAGATATGAAAACTATCAATATAAGCTGGCAAAAAAGGCTTCATTATGATTCATTATGAACCATATAATTCATTATGAACAGTATACAATACTATTTATAATAATTCATTATGAATAGTAGGGTGCATTTGAATCTTGATTAACTGAAAAATCTGGAAGAGAACATAGATCTGTATGTATCTATAAAAAGTACATATTAGAATGCATCAAGATCTGCATAATATCTGCTGGTTGTTACACTGCCCTCTTTTTGGCTCTGTGTTCTCCAATGTGTAATATGTCTAAATCAGAGGTGAATTTGATAATCTGAATTACAGTAAATATTTTAGTCTTAGAAGCCAAACAAAATTTTATGACAAAGGCATTTAACACAGATTTTTAAATACCTTCATAATAATGTTCTTTGAAAACCCTTTAAAATTTGTAATGTATTTTTTCCTCATACAACAAAGAGTTCTTTACTTAGTTAAGTTTAATTTATATAAATGACAAAATATTACAGACATGAAAGAAATACCCAAATGCTGTAAGATTATTTAAACTGTAAAAATTATTATAAGAGTTATTATTGATACTAAATTTACCTAAATATTGGTAAAAGCATGAAGTTAATTCTCAATGTCAAGAGCCAAGAGTTATCATGGTTTCTTGGATCACTTGGATCACATCATCTATCCAACCAAATACTTCTAAAAGATTCAAGACTGACAAAAACAAAAGAGAAACAAAGTGTCTTCTATACACAAAGCAAAGTGCTTCCCATGCATCTCACATGGAAAATAATCTTTTTCTGACATGAAAAGATCATATACAGGATTTTGAAAGATTGATATTTACTTTAGTTGTCCTTCATGAGAAGTTTTTGAGTGATTGGAGTTGCAAGATACGCTGTGCAACAAGCCACTGAAAATCAACTCAGATAACAGTGTTCAAATTGGATATTCTAAGAAAAGTGATATGTACTCACAGATTCTTGCTCCTGTGAATTTGTTCTCATCCAAATGCTACACCTAACTAAGCTGAAGGATTATCGTGTTATCAGTTTTCCAAACCAAGCAAATAAGGACAGTTGAATCTACCAGCTTCACATTACACAACAAAGACTGTCATTCCATAAGGAATATATAAGCAGCTGGCTCTGACAAGATTCAATAAATAGTAGTTCTGCAAGGCTGAACTCTTTAAATTGTAAATGCTTCTGGAAAGGACAATTCCTGGCATCTCGTGAGTCGCTAAGAGAATTAAAGATCCATATAAGAGCCTTGTGAAGGAAATTAAAATATTTTATTGTGTGCTGAAATTGGCAACAAAGGGAAGTTTTTTGCTGAAAAGTTAAAGAGAGGTTTGTTAATCTCTCAGAACAAATCTTCACTCATACCATCACTGTTTATACTGTTTGTAAGAGACCTGGGTTAAGAATTTCTGATCCACTATTAAAGGGCCAAGGAAAAGCTTTGTTGTAAAACATTGTAAGCAGACATCTACATCTGTGACATCATGAAATGCCACTTTGTGTGCATTAAAACATTCAGTTGTGTTATTTATTTCGCCATCTTTTCATAATCATTAACAGAAGTAATGACATCAGTTAGGCACGTCCTAGAATGTATGGCAGAATCAGAAACTTGTGTCTTCTGCATGGCTGCTGACTGTTGGAAATGCCTTATATCTCTGCCATTACATGTCCAGGTTAATAAGGGACCATAAGTTAATGTGAAATTGGGTTTCCTACTCTTAACATGTGAAGATATAGAACTGCAATTACCAGAAACTTTGAAAAAATCCAAGTATGATAATATTAATAGCTATGAACTGCTGGCAACAAAGGGAAGTTTGTTTCAGTCCTAATCCTTATTCTGATGCTCTGGTAGGATTTACCATTCTCTAAGGAAAAAAAAAAAATAATAATGATTGATTGGAAAAACGTTCCAGTCTTGGAAAGAGACAAAGCAGATGAGTTGACTATACTACATATTCATGACTGCTGTCTGATGTAAAGCAATAAGGAATCTATTTGTCTGGAGAAATACAAGACAAAAATGTGAGATCTGTGGGATTGTATTTAAGAATTTCTTAAGAATAAGTTTGCTTTGATGAAGGTTTACCTTTTTCTTTGATGAAGGTTTACCTTGTATATTTGACTAAGAGAGAATTCATAATATGAAAAATAAAATAAGCTGTTAGTCATTCCTATGTTAATTTTCAAGCATAATTGTAAAATGAGTGTTTGGAGAAATTTTGAGTAGCTGCATGATGGCTTGGGAAACTAAAAATTTGCATAGGTAAGGATTGGATCTGATTTCTGAAGTGTTGCCTGTAATATGTAAAGGTAAATATGCTATGGACATATTGTCTGCAACAGAAGCATTTATGAAACAGACTAAACAAAGGAATTGCTTTAAAATGTGTGGATTTACCATTAGATTACATTTTATTGCACTCTCTGGAAATGTGGATGGAACTCCAAATGCACCTTTATTCCATTTCTTTAATACAATTGCTACTTGAATTTCTCATCCTTATAATTAGAAAGCATGTACCTATAGAAAATAACAGCAGAAAAATTGATTATTCAATTTACTTGTTGGCTGATGCATTCTGGCTGCGTTGCTCTAGTACCAAATTTCTGCTTGTCCCTGTTTTGTACTTTGTGTAAAGCTGATGGAAAGCTTTTAAGTCAGTTAGTCAAAACTTTCTTTTCTTAGATCTGATTCTGAGTTCCTTTTTACTTTGCTCTACATTACTAATCATAAAAAAAATTTCTTATTCTCTTTGCCTGCTAATGTTGAATTTTTGAAAAAAAAATAGAGAGTATTTTTAGTTCAGGATAAATGGAAAGAAAAAATAAAGGATAAAACTCAGCATCAGATGCAGTGTCATTGGAATGAGCAGTCAACTGTCAAGTGGTTTTCTTAGATGATGAAGGCCAAACAAAATTACAATTCAATTCATTCCCAGGAGTCCTATCACTGGATACCAGGGAGAAGAGACCAACACCTTGTTTTGCACTTCCCCTCTTTGGGAACCTGGAGAGAACCATGAGGTCATCCTTCCCGTTCTCCAAACTAGACAAATCTGAAGTCCTCAGCTCCTCCTCATGGGATGTTAATTTCTGCACTTTTATCAGCTGCTCTTTATGCCTTCTTTGGGATGCACTGAAGAACCTTCACATTCTCAAACTGTGGCTCCCAGAACTGCACACAGTGCTCAAGGTGAGGCTGCACCATCAAGTACAGAAGGAAAACAAAAAGAAAAAGAAAAAGAAAAAGAAAAAGAAAAAGAAAAAGAAAAAGAAAAAGAAAAAGAAAAAGAAAAAGAAAAAGAAAAAGAAAAAGAAAAAGAAAAAGAAAAAGAAAAAGAAAAAGAAAAAGAAAAAGAAAAAGAAAAAGAAAAAGAAAAAGAAAAAGAAAAAGAAAAAGAAAAAGAAAAAGAAAAAGAAAAAGAAAAAGAAAAAGAAAAAGAAAAAGAAAAAGAAAAAGAAAAAGAAAAAGAAAAAGAAAAAGAAAAAGAAAAAGAAAAAGAAAAAGAAAAAGAAAAAGAAAAAGAAAAAGAAAAAGAAAAAGAAAAAGAAAAAGAAAAAGAAAAAGAAAAAGAAAAAGAAAAAGAAAAAGAAAAAGAAAAAGAAAAAGAAAAAGAAAAAGAAAAAGAAAAAGAAAAAGAAAAAGAAAAAGAAAAAGAAAAAGAAAAAGAAAAAGAAAAAGAAAAAGAAAAAGAAAAAGAAAAAGAAAAAGAAAAAGAAAAAGAAAAAGAAAAAGAAAAAGAAAAAGAAAAAGAAAAAGAAAAAGAAAAAGAAAAAGAAAAAGAAAAAGAAAAAGAAAAAGAAAAAGAAAAAGAAAAAGAAAAAGAAAAAGAAAAAGAAAAAGAAAAAGAAAAAGAAAAAGAAAAAGAAAAAGAAAAAGNGAAAGGGAAAGGGAAAGGGAAAGGGAAAGGGAAAGGGAAAGATGCAGCTGGAGTAGGACTGGAAAATAGCTGTCAAAAGAGATTGTGGGAAACTTTGTTGTGAGAAGTTCTAAACTAAGGGGGAATAGAGGTCCTTGTGTAAGGCTCAGGCTTTATTTAAGGCTGGAGTTAGGTTGAGGGAAAAAGAAAAGCCAGAACTGTGGATAGAGTGGGGCTGAAAAGGTTCTGTCGAAGGAAAGAATAGATGGGGAGAATTTTGTTGTCAGCAAAAGGCTGTGAGGGCTTCCATAAGGCTTGTCCTTCAGTCATGGTTTGAACTAATTCATAATTTCTCATATATATCTTATAATTTCCCTGTCAGGAAAAATCATTTAAATATGCGAATGCCTAAGGTTACAGTTGCTTCCATTAGATCAGTGACTAACATTCAAATGAAAATATGCCAGTCTTTCCTTTCAAAAACAGAGATACGTCCTAATTTCCCATGTTTCAAAAAGGGTCCAAGATATACTACTTTGTCTAATATGGGTTTTTCATGAGAGTTTGAACTGTTTCCTGGCAGCTAATGTCTTCTGGTGAAGTAAAAACTCCATGACTTGCTTACTTGGTAAGGAGTTTTGAAGTGCCAAAAGGAGTATGCCAGACTTGCAGCCAAAATTTCATTAGCTGTTTTTGTACTACTGTATCATCTCAAGCTTGTTAGCTTGAAACTGTTATTGAAAATAAGTGCTAATAAACGTTAGTTTTGTAAACTAAATTCAGATATTGTAATGTTATCTGAATAAAGGCTGAGCAAATTGTACAAAGATATGACAGGGATCAGAGGAACAGTGAAAACCAGGAGATTACTATGGGATGTTTAGGTGACAGGTTGAAGGCAGAGAAAATGATGACTCAAGCAAGACTTGTGTGATGCTGGAAGGAATTATAATAGAATTCCATGGCCACATACAAGCAGCTGCTGGTTGTTCAGTAGCCGTATCTGTCTGAGTCTGTGTCTTCATCACCATAATATATTCTATACACTTATTAAATACTATTTTTGACTATGATGTATGTGGGCTCAGCCTCTCTACTGACTGGGACTGGGGACAAGGAAAAGCAGGGCCGGGACATCCACAGGGCTGGGACAGAAGAAATCCTACAGGTTCTGTAGTCAACCAAATTCAATGACCTTAGGTAAACTGAATTATATTATGGTCTTCATATATAATCTGTTATATATGAAGTAAATAATAGAGTGTGCTCACTGTTCTCCAGTATTGATCATCATTTATATAATGCTGAAAATTTTAATCTTAGTGTTTTCACTTGAGTCTCTGAACTACAAGGGAATAGCACTGAAGGTATGCATCTTCATGATGGTTCTCAGGTAACTCACTGTTAATTCTACCATGTGTGTGGCAAATATTTCACTTTATTTTGTTTTGATTTATCTCTTAAAAGATGTGCCATTCAGTGATATTCCCTGCCTTATGGTGGCAATATGCATATCTAGCTAAAAGCAGATTTTGGAGTATCACAGAATTGAAACAGAAACAGCTTGTGACACAGTTTCTGCTCTGGAAGATTATTGTTAAATAAATGTTGAGATTAAAAAAATAAAAATAAAATCCCAGACAGGATCTAGTTTATATTTTAATGAAATTTAATATTGCTGCTTCCTTAAGTACTACGATGTAAAAGAAAACAGTAATTAGGCTACGAGTATTTGCAGATATATTTCTAAATCTAAGAAAAATATACAAAATAAATGAGGTTAACTATATTTTCTGAATTCTCACTTTCATTATAATTCCTGACTTCTTCACCTACCCCCAGATGGAATTCCATAAGTATCTATATGGGACCACTGGGACTGTAGAACAGTGTAAATCAATGGCTGATATTTGTGAGAGTCATCTGGAATTAGTTACACAGACCTCTTCTCCTTCATAACATTGAAACACACCTATTTGTATAAAGTTATTCTTAAAATAAATGTGATTTCTGTACAGGAGTAGGGGCTGTATTTTCAGATGAAGAAGTTTTGAAGGACTTCACTAGGCATTGGCCTCAAAATCCAGAATCTCATGTCCACTGTCTTTGCTTACTTGAATCTGGCCATGTCTTGGCCATTTCCTCCAGGCAAATTTGATATTGTCTGGTAAAGTATGTAAACATCTTGCCAGATGTTTTTTATTTGTTTCTTTGCCTTAATTATTCCTTATTAGAGTAACATGATAATCATTTGGCAACATGTCCTTTTTGCAGATGAGTATTTATATTAAGCCATCTTTCCCTCCCTCCTGGCTGTATTTCTTTCTCATCCATTGCAGGATTTAATGATGCTGAGTCAAAGCACTACAACTATCCAGAATGTCTCTGCAAAGACATCATAAGATGTTATGATTTAATCCCAAGTATAGCGCAAATCTATATGAGAGCATAGACACCCGTCATCTTGACTTTGAGGCCTGACTCTCTTGAATTACAGGAAACCATTTTTATTTACACCTGTTGCAGATTTGCCTTAAATAGTCAAGATGTAATCAAATTTATTCTTATGTCTATTCATTGCTGCATTAGTTTTTTTTCTCTGGGTTTTACTAAACATGATGGAAATAAGAATTAAAGTTTGATGACATAAAAAAAGCAAGCCCAAAGTTCCTGGCTACAGACTCTTGCCAGTAATTAAATTAGCCTAGATCTGCACCAAAGCAGTCTGTCAGCATCCTTGCTGTGCTCTGCCAAGACTCTGTGCGTATTGGAAAAATGCCTGCCAAAGTAGTCAAATATTGATCAGGAACATTTTGAATATAAAGAATAAATTGGAATTCACTTTGTGGCACAGTGTGTATTTGTATATATATATACACACACATGTTTTTCCACATTTTAATATATATCCCACTTCAAATTAAATCTGACAACAGAGTCTTATCAAGAATCCTCAGAGTCTAAAATCAGGCTCAGAATATGTGAGTGTTCTAAGAAGTGTCACTACATGGACAAGTTACTTAGACTGGTAATATATAATAGATGTCTAATACTGATTTCATAAAATTATATATTTTTTGGTTTGAAATACCCTCTAGGATTATCCAGTCTGACTATTAATCCAACACTACCAGGTCCACAAATAAACCATGCTGCCAAGTGCCACATCTTCCCATTTTTTGAGCACTTCCAGGGATGGTGATTCTATCACTTCCCTGGACAGTCAGTCCCACTGCTCAGACAACCCTTTTGGTAAAGAATTTTTCCCTAATATCCAATATTAACTTCCCTGGAACAATTTGCGGCTCTTTCTTCTTATCCAATCAATCTCTTGTTACCTCACTTTGCTACAACCTCCTTTCAGGTGGTTGTAGATGATGATAAGGTCTCCCCTTTGAACTCCTTTTCCCCAGGCTAAGCACCCCCAGCTCCCTCAGCTGCTCCTCATCTTGACTTGTGCTCCAAACTCTTCACCAGTTACATTGCCCTTCTTTGTACATGCTATGTTGCAATACATCGAGAACAATGAGACACTTGATTACCATGACCTAAAAAAGGCAAAATGACATTTTTAAAAATTAGTTTCTTCAGAACTGAAGAATGCTATTCCCACAGTGAACTGAAGGCTTCTCTCATATGCTCCTATTCAAAGCTCCAAGTACTTTTCAGTAGGATCCATAGGGTGTATAAATGGCCATGGATTATATGAGTTCAGGGACATTGCATTTCAGAGTTTTGAAAGACCTTGATTGGCCTTCACAGTATATGCGTCCGCTAGAAGTAAATTCCAATTACACTATTCAGAAGAAATTTTTTGCCAATTTATACCAAAGCAATAGCAGTCTCAAAAGTGTTTACTAGCTTCTGACATTCTCAAAGCAAAGAAGCTTCCATTGAAGTTTTGGATAACACTTTATACAAAATGAAAAGTTAGATAAAAATTAGAGAAATCTCCTTCAGAACTCTTAAAAGATACATTCTTATTGTCTTAACTTTAAATTTTATTCCCACAGTGAATGTATCTTCCACTCAGGGATGAAGAAAGTTAAAGAAAAGATACTTGATCTTTTCACTTACTCTGTACTCAGTCAGGATGCTGAGGCCTTCAATACAGGCAGAGATCCATATAGGATCAAACCATCCATCCTAAGTTCACAGTCAGTAGCTTTTAGCTCTCAGTAGGAGACCAGTAATTTCCGAGAGACCATCTGTCTTTACAATAAAATTACACTATATGTAGTTTAGCCATTGACATTCAGTTTTCTTATCCTACTTTATTTCTGCTTGTTTTAAGAGTCCAGAGGGCAAAACAGAAAAGAGGGATATAAGAAGAACACATTATGTTACACTTGGCAGAGACTGAGGATAATGTAAAATAACAGAATAATTTAGGTGGCTCCATCACTTCCTTGGGCAGCCCATTGCAATGTTGACAACACTTTGGATGAAGACATTTTTGCTAATACCCCATTTTCCTGGTGCAGCTTGAGGACATTGCTTCTTGTCTTTTCACTACTTGCCTGGGAGAAGAGGCTGACCCTCATTTGACTAAAAACTCCTTTCAGGTAGCTGTAGAGAGGTCGCCTGTAAAAAAGGTCTCCTTTTCTCCAAGCTGGAAAATGGCAGTACCTTGAGCTGCTCCTCACAGGACTTGTGCTCCAGACCCTTCACTAGCTCCATTGCCCTCCTCTGGACATGCTCCAGCACCTCAATGTCTTTCTTGAAGTGTGGGGCACAGGACTCAAGGTGGGGCCTCACCAGGGCCCAGCAAATTAGGACAATCACTACCTTACTGCTACACACTGTAGTGTCCTAGACACTATTTTTGATGTCACCCAGGATACCATTGGCCTTTTTGGCCACCTGGACACGCTGCTGATACCCCCAGGTCCTTTTTCCCCATGCAGCTTTCTAGCCCCTCCTCCCCTCTTCCTATAGTACTGCACTGGGGTCACTGTGATCAGCTGCGGGACCTGGGACTAAGCAGTAGCTGCAGTCTCTTCCCAAACTCTTCCCAAGAAAGATTTCCAGAGATGTTCTTCCTCATCACAGTCTCTACTTTGTTCAGTAACATACATCTTTTCATAAACTCCACTTTCCTCTGATCTGTGCAAATGCTGTAGGCTGAATCACTGGCTCTGAAAGAAGTCTCTATTATCTGCTACCTATTATATTCTTGTTATAGTGACATTACACTATTAACCAGAGTCTGGTTAATACAGGAAGAACATTTAATGAAAGAACATAAATCCATGCTAATTTTCTGTTTCATCTTACTTCCCCTGGTCCTATAAGTTAAAATCAGCTAATAGCTTTCTTTTTAATGAGAATTTAGTGGCAAAAAAAGCTGGTTTACAACTGGACTTGGTGTTGTCATGGTTACAAAATTGGCAGATGTTATCTTTTTTAAATCTGTTTAGGGTTTTTTTTCTTGAATGAATTATAGAAATTAAGAAACCCAAATCATTAATTGACATAGTTTGCTAAAGAGAGTTTAGGGAAAAAAGAGAAAAAAAAATCAAATCCTAAATATCACTTGAAACTTGTTTAGTATCTTCTGTAACTGCCATTTAATATTATGTGTAATTAGGGCACAGTTCAGTAAAATCACATAATTTAAATTTATTTTCTCCAGGTTGAAAGAATGAGTTTATTCTCACAGTGAGCTGAGGGACTTAGGGAACGCTTGGCAACAACTGCTCCTAATAGTACTTGTGGGATGAGTGTAGTGAATGCAGCTGCCATGTACTCTTCAAAGGGTAACATTAAAATCATATTTGCTCTCTGACACATTTTAATCTTGTAGAAGCAAGACAGTTACTATTAACTGATGTAAGAAATATTTACAGTAGGGGCATTTCTGGAAGAACAACTATACAGGCTTAAAATAGTAGTTTTTACAAATGTAAACTTGAAATTGAATAATGATCATGTTGCCAGCCTTCTAACTTATTACATTGCTCAGAGCAAACACTGATTATATCTTTATGTCTTATTTATTTGCTTTCTGAACTGCACTCCATCAAACATAACTGCAAGCCTTCTTTTAAGAGTGAAGAACCTGTGACAATGACCAACCATATGAAGTTCAACAAGGTCAAGTACCAGATTCTGCACCTGGGATGGGGCAACTCTGCATGTATGGATAGATTGGGGAATGAGATGTTGGGAAGCAGAGCTGTGGAAAGGGACCTGGAGGTCCTGGTCTTTGGCAAGTGGAACACGAGTGAGCAGTTCCCTGGCAGCCAGGAGAGCCAACCCTGTCCTGGGGGCATCAAGCACAGCATCACCATCCGGGCAAGGGAGTGGATTGTCCCCTCTGCTCTGCACTGGGGCAGCCTCAGCTCGAGTGCTGGGGGCAGTTTTGGGGGCCACAATATAAAACAAACCTTCAACTATTGGAGAGTGTCCAAAGAAGTGCCATGAGGATGGTGACAGACTTAGCTCCTTCTCATGTGGGTTCCCCTCTAAGGTCACTTGGGTTATTCAGTCTGGAGGAGACTGAGGGGAGACCTTATTGTAGGCTACAAATTGGTTGTGGGGAAGAGAAGGCACTGGTCTCTTCTCTGTGGTAACCAGTGCCGGCATCTGAGGGAATGTACTGAAGTTGTGTCAGGAGAGGTTTAGTTTGGATATCAGGAAAATGTTCTACACCCCAGAATATTCTTCTCAACCCAGTGATTGTGAACTGGAACAGGTTCCCCAGAGTAGTGGTCACAGCACCAAGCTGCTAAGAGTTTGGGAAGCATTTAGAAAATGCTCTCAGGCACGTGGTATGACTTTTGAGGGCCAGGAGTTGGACTCGATGATTCTTGGGGGTCCCTTCTAACTTAGCATATTCTGTGACTCTGTCAGTATGTATGTGTGCTATGAAACTTGAATGAGTCAGTGATTCTTACGAATTCTGACTTCATGGTTCAGATTACTTGATTGTCAAACATTCTTGCTATTACCCAGGAAAAAAGCAGGATATTAACAATTTACCTGCACTGTTATGGCTGACATACATACTTCAAGTGAAACAAATGAAAGACAGCTTTTTTGTTCTTTCTTGAGTTTTCATGATAATTGTAAATGGGTTTCCACACCAAGCTGAGGGTATAATTTCACTTTCTTCTTGCTGGTATTGTTTTTATTTTCAGATCTTTTAATCTGGGGAGCTGAGATTTGAGGCAAAGCGATGAATCTCCGTGAACTCGTACTACCTATCTTGGCAAAGTAATGCAGGACCAGACTGACATGGCCAGAGTTAAAAAATGTCTCTATATAACGTTGTAATGTTGTAACAATTGAGAATCATCTAGACTGTCTTAAAGAACAGACTTTTCACAAGGTAGCCTTATCTTCTACTGTTTATAGAAAAGGCACAATCTTAATCATAGTCAATATGTGTAAACATATTTGGTTGGCTAAGAATGCTGACTTTAATTCTATAGGGAGAAGCCACAATTCATTCCTATGACAAAGTAGCACATACTACCTTAGCGTGTTATGACAAGGGTGGTGAAAGCCCTGCTAACTTCCTCTAAAAACCTGGGCTTGGTTGTCTCTATAATTATAATATTGGATTTCTTGATAAAGTTTTAGAGAACATACTTCTGAGGGTTCTCACTGCTAAGTTGTGTGTGCTGTCAACCTTTTCTTGTGGGTACCCATGAAAATTTCTCTGTATTTCTGATACATTTGTTGTTCTTTCCTGTCTATTTCTACTCAGAAACTGTGGAAACTTTTGACCTCAGAATCTGTGGCATAATTGTAAAAAGAATTGTTCAAATCCCCCACCTAACAAGGGCAGAAGTCTAAAGAGAAAGAAAACATACATGAATTATAAGAAAAATAAATTCACAATCAATGTTTTTGCCACATTTACTTACAAAATTCCTTAAAGGTTCATTGCCATGCTACAATACAGGAAAAATACTTCATGGAGATATGTGAATGCCTTGACATGAGCCTTTTGTATTGTAATGAGAATGTTTTTATTGTTAAATATTCAAAAATGTTGTATATAATCTATTTTTAAATAGATACACCAACTTTTTGTACGTGTATATATATATCAGTGAAGGCCAAATGCTTGGAAAATTAAACACATACATACATTTTGAAGGTATTTATGTTAGTTATAAGTCAAGACTGAAATAACTTCTCCTCCTTCAATTGTCATGTGCTGTGTTTAGAATGTAAATTGAAACCAGCCAATTGTGTCTTTTCATTAAGTTCACCAGAAGGTTAGAAATGAAACTGTCTCTAAACAGACATGGAATAGGACTGTTAAACCAGATGAATCTGTTAGTGACCATGGGAAAAATCTATTACTGGCAAGACATTAATATGCATACATTTGCAGTGCCTCAACAAAATTTTTCATTATATTATTCCAGAGCAGATTTTTTCTGAATTAAATTTTACATGAATTTTTATTTGGAAAATGATAATAGATTGCCTGCATATATTTGGAGACAAGAACTTTTCTTTATTCTTAATTTTGCTCAGAAAGCCAACTGCATCCTAGGCGGCATCAAAAGATTAGTGACTAGCAGGTCAAGGGAGATGATTCTTCCCCTCTGAACTCATGAGACTTCACCTGGGGTACTGTATCTAGGTCTGGGCTCCCAACCCAAGAGAGACATGCTCCTGTTGGAAAGGGTGTAGAAGATAACTGCTAAGTTGAGCACCTCTCCTATGAAGACAGGCTGAGAGAATTGCTGTTGTTCAGTCTGGGGAAGAGGAGGCTCTGGGGAGACTGTAGTGCACTTCCCAGTACCTAAAGGGGGCCTAACAGAGAGAAGGAGAGGGACTTCTTAGAAAGGTATGGAGTGGCAGGACAAGGGGAATGGATTTACGTTGAAGGAAAGTAGATTTATATTAGATGTTAGTAAGAAATTCTTTACTGTGAGGGTGATGAGACACTGAAACAGGTTGACCAGAGAGGCTGTGGACTACCCATCCTGCGATGCATTCAAGACCAGGCTTGATGGGGCTCTAAGGAACTAGGTCTAGTGGAAGGTTTTCTTCCCATGGCAGGGGGTTTGGAGCTGTATGGTTTTCAGCCCTAACCATTTTATAATTCCTCCCTCCATGTACTTGAAGGAAGAAAACCACTCTGATTCCATTGGTTTTGCCTGGTGGAAAGCATGGTCTGCAACCTCCAGCAGCAGAGAACCAACACTCTTCTATGCTTGTCCCTGACATTGCAGCTGTGACTGTGTCCAGGACTGCCTCGGCTTTTGCCTCAGATTCAGGAAAATACTGGTCACTTTTTGCCTGTTAGTTAGTGCTCAGGTTAACAGGGCTTTGAAATAGCAGATTCCAATATTGGTCTTGATGCAGCAGAGGAGGGAGTCACAGGGAGACCTTTGTATTACCTCAAGTGTTCTATGGGAAAGTGGAAGAAGTGAAAATTTAAAAAAATATCCATCTCTTTCCAGTACTTATTCTGCTATTCTAAGGAATTCTTTATTTTGTTCTGTTAACTTAATTTATCTTTGCAAGTTTACAAGTATTATCAGAAAATGCTTTGGAAAAGAATACAAAGTCCTGAAGGACAGAATTAATCTATACCTTGAATTCCTGGGATGAGTCAGAAGTTCGGGTAGGGGGAACAGTTCTTTGTCTTATTAAGTGTTGGCAAACTTTCAGAAAACCTTAGGAAGAATGAAAGAAATAAAATAATCATAATTTTGTTGAGAATAACAGAGTGGGGGGAAAAACCCAGGCAAAACTCAAACCAAAATAAAAAAGGAACCTGCTTTCCAGGGCATTGAGAGGCATGAAATTGGTATATGAAAGCTGTTTCCTCCTTTGAAGCCTATAATGATATTAAAATGCTTCAGAGGAGCTTTTTTGCTTAGTAACAGTGACATAATGTTTCCTTGTTAATGTCATAAACAAAATTAGGATTAATGGAGAAATGCAAAAGTTGTTCCAATTATGGTTAGTGTACAGTCCTCAGGGACTGCTTTTCTCTGCAGGGATGGCAGACTGTCTTTGAAAGAAATGCTTCAACTTCTTCCTGTGTATATATGTGATGGGAGAAACTACTAGGAAAGAATTTCCTTCATTCATCCATGTGTCTTTCTGTCTACCTGTACATATCAAATATATCTCAAGTGTGTAGAGACTTATGTACCTATAGTTTCTATCTATGGTCACAGCACAGTTTCTATCTGTGCACACAGGATATATACACACAAAAGCAATTATATAGATAATTTACTCTATCCAGTGTCTTGAATTTGCAAATGCTTTTAATAATTGAATTACAATTTTTATTTAAAATCATTTAAAAATATACATAGATGATGGATCAACACTAAAAACCTGAAATTTAACTATATGTGACTAAAGTATCATCTAGCAGTTTCAGAGAAATGAAATTAAAAACTTGCTACTATAGCAATTAATACATCATTTCAGATATCTGTTTTTCCAGAGAATTAAGCCTAGATTAATTTAAGTTGCTTAAGCATTTCTTACTTGTGAAAATATGGGATCTATGAAGATTTCCTAAAACAGAAACTGAGATGAATGCTCTAAACAATATGCACAAATGTAAGAGAAAGTGCAAGGTAATGGTAATATTAAAATTGGGTTAGAAACAACTGAATTTAAAACATGGAAATGTCATTATTCTTCCTTAAAATCACTGCTTAATTGGAAACTCCATTTGGAACCATTTTTTTTTTAAATGAGATGTGCTGTGTGATTCTAAAATGCTCAGGAAAAATTGGTTCTCTTCTAATTTCAGTACAGGATTCAACATCCTCAGCAAAGTTATTAGTGACTGTATTTGCATCAAAGCTCCTGCATAAGAAAACTTAGAATGTGCAGTGGTTGGTGGAAATATGAATCATATTTTAAAACTCATCTGTAAAAAATCCATCTAAATCAAGCACTTTCTCAAATCCCACAGCATTTTTAAAAATTATATTTTTCCAATTTATGAAAAAAATAATCTTGTATCATCCAAAAATGCTATTTAGCACATACCTGAGAGAACTGACTCAAAATGAGAAGAAAGAACAGCTGCCAGCCTGAAATGTTAACCTGATCTTATAAATCACAAAATAAATAAAATATATTCTTTAATGTTCTTGAAGAATTCACCCATCATCATTAAAAAATAATATAAAGTTTGAACTTTCCAGTCTCTTAACTGGTCATGCATTACAAAACCAAACTGAGCAATCCAGAGCTAAGAGAGCTCTCTATTAGCAGATATTTTTTCTTCTTAAATTAAATGATTTCATCTTGATTGCTTTTGATCACTGCCACTGAAGGCTATTACACAGGGGACAGAGGTTGCAAATATAAGGCAAGTCCTGGGATATCAAATTCTGCTTTCTCTCCCTCTGGTCTTTTGAGGATTTACCATTTAGAAATATGAGATATTCATAAGCAACTCTAGCAACTCAAGTTATGGACAGTTCCTTTTCTTGCTAAAAAATTACTCTCAAGAATACATATGAAATTCATTAACTAAAAACCCCTGTTCATTGAATTTAATTTGAAACTTCAGATATGTACTTAGGTTAGGGATTTGGATCATCTTTATTATCGATGGTAAATGCAATGTTCTTCCAGAAGGCAAGTTTTGGCTCCAAATTAAAGAGGATTTTGAAGAAACTGTTATTAAAGTAGACTCTACTGTAAAGTTTCTAATATTTTCATCCTAAGAAATTCCATTTTCCGTTTTCTTTTCTGTGTAGTTGTCCTTCTTATATCCAAATTCAATCATGTTAAACCTTACATATTTTTTCAATTTTTGCCTGTGTGATTAAGTCTGTAACGCCTGCAGCAAAAGTATGATGATGATGTTCTTCAGGGTGCTGCTACATGAAGTTCTGCTGTGGATAATGATCCATGCAATATATGGTGCTGGTGTACTGAGAGTGATGAAATTGCATTAACTAGCATGTGTGGACTGGGGAAGGCTGTGTCCTTCTACATCTGGTGCATATTACATTAGTTACTCTGTGTTTGGGGAATTTTATCTGAGCCAGGTTTAAGAGTGGGTCAATGTATTGTTAACATATACATCTCTCTGACATTTAAACAATTCCATAATCTTTTTGGGAATTTTTCCTTGATCTTTTTAATCTTTTTTATTATTATTATTTCCCTATCTGTGATTGTTTCATCCATGTGATTAAATGATATTTGTTATCAAATGCAGATGATGCATGAGCTGAGGAGAGATACAAGTCAGACACTACACAGGCAGACCCAGTTTTATAATAAGGTAAGAAAAAAATTTTCCCCAGTAATGGCACAGCAGAATCAGTTTTGCAGTTATTGTAATCACAGATAACTTTAATAAGCTGAGATCATCTTAAGAAGTTGAAAGACATCGTGAATCCAGGGAGAGTATGTTTTGTGGGATTGCAGAGAACTTTTATGGTCTTCTTTGCCTGTGTGCTTGAAGAGGGAATAAGTCAAATCAGTAATGGCTGTGGAGAGCAGTAAAAGACATAAGCATTTGCTTACTCATTTAGCCCACAAAAATTCAAAGGGAGGAAAGTTACTGCAAACCTAGAATGGTATCACAGAAATTAAAAGGAAAAATTTGAGCCTGACAAAGTGGGAAAGGGGAGAATTCTGTTGGGAGGAATTCCTTCTAGCTTATGGGAGCGTTGGTCTAGAGAGGGTTCTTCTCCACACAGACCCAGCCAACACATTGGTCCTGCATTACAAAACCAAATGGAGCAAATGTGACTCCAGAGTTAAGAGAGCTCTCCATTAGCAGATGCTCTTTCTTCTTAAATTAAATTATTTAAGCTTGACTAGTTCTGACCACTGCCACTGAGGACGATTACAAAGGGCACAGAGATTACAAATATAAGTGATGACAAATTCTGCTTTGATATCCCAATACAGCTCCAGCCAACAACTATATTGGGCAATCCCATTCATACATTTTACAAGCTCTACCTTTAGTCCACTGACCTTTGTTGCACCTAGGCTTTTATTAGGAGGGAAAAACTTTTCATATATCTGAAGTGATCTTATACTCTTAAGACAGAAGAAGTGGTACCACTTTCCATTCTGCTTCCTGCTCCTAAGATAGATGTAAAGATCATAAGGCACAATCTTCTTCCCTGTTATGAGAGACTGAGCTTATTTAAGAGAATAATGGTCAAGAAAGTCAAATATTTGAGTGCATTCTTGACACAAGAATTGCTTGAAGCTTGTAACTGAAAAATATGAAAGTTAGATATGTATGGTTAATTTAGGAAACCAATCCACTCAACTAGCTAATTAGGACAGTTTATCCATGGAAATGTCAAAGCCAAATACTAATATACTAAGTGTAAGAAAGCAACTCAGCTTTATGTTTCCATTTAGTTTGTTGTTTTTTTTTTAATGGGTATCATAATTCTGTAAATACAAATTCCTGCCTCCTTTCCAGTGGGTAAGTGAAAGCACAATTGTACATTACAAAATAGAAGACTTAAGGACTAAATGGAAACTAAGGTAACTGTTTCAGAAAATGTTTACAGTTCATCAAATATGAGAGCCTCTTAACACATCCTAGCAAAAGATTCTCAATTATTTCTGGAAAGTGAGAGCTGGACAGTGTTAAAGAGCATCCTGTGACAGAGCTACATTTCTAAAATGAGTATTTCTCTTTTCTATGTAACAATAGAAAAAAAAATACTTCTGCAAAATAAAAATGAATACCTTTATAAAAAAAAAAGTTGATATATTCTTCAGTTCATCAAAAAGGAGGACCAAACATACAAGTTCATAAATATGCATAATTTTAGTACATTAATTTTTACATAATCAATTGTTGTTCTTAGAAAAACTGGCTACACTATTGATGAAAATTGTTGTAATAGGGTTGAAATAGTGATAGTTCACAACATAGTCCCAGTTAAGAAAAAGCTATTTCAATACACTGTTGCAAACTCCTGTGTAAAGAAGACTGTGTGAATTGGAACAAGTAGGTTGCCAAGACAACCATAAAGCCATGCCTGAAATGCAGAGTAAATTTATTTAATTACCTATCTGGCTGGAGGATCCTAAAGTAAAACCCAGGCAGAACCACAAGCAGGAACAGCAGGCACTATCAGGCTTAGTTGATCCTAGCCCATGGCAGGCCTCTTGTTTCCACCAATTTATCAAAAGACTCGTGCGCATGTAGTTTACCAATATGTCGTGTGCTTTTTATGATCTCTGAGGTTTTGATCTGTCTCTCCCCCAGCAGGAGGCTCAAGCATGTCTGTGAGAGTGTGTTATCTCTACACAGGAATTCTACTTCTCAAGACAGGGGGAGGATAAAGCAGGAGTAGGTGTAATAAATGGAATTTTCCCACTCTGTTATTCCCAGTTGCAAGGTCGCTTTAGCAAAACCACTCCCTCTTGTCCAAATCTGCTTTGACCCCTTTCCTCTAATTAATGTGTTTTACCAGCCTAACTTCTAGCATAGTGAACAACCTGTGATCATAATCTAAAAGAGGATTCTGATGGCTAAATTGACTGCAAAGGAATTACACAGATACAAATTCTGAAAATTATATTGATGTTGTTTGCATCCCACAAACTGTAAAATATAAATACTAAAAGGACAGACATGGATCTGTAATGGGCTATGATCTTACCCAGTATACTTGTGTTTTAACAGTGTAATATTTCAATAGCTTCGCTTATCTTTCCATAATTTTTTCTGTAATTTAAAAATAATCAAACTTTTATCTTCTTAATTAGGATGGCTGGTTTGTGATATTCTTGAATCGCTATGTGATGTGCTTGATAATTAGATTCTGAATGAATTATCAGTAGGTTATTAAATCAAGCTGCTTGAAATTTATGTGCTATTTTCCTCTGCCTGCACTTCTACAATTTCCATGCCTAGCTACACTGTATTTCAGCTCAAACAAGAGACCTGAGAAGACTATTATGTCTATTCAGCCTAGTGTGGAGTCTGTTGGTTTAGATAATTTCTTCAAAGACTGATGCAATAGGTTAAAAGACAAAAAAACACACAATAAAATCTCATGAGGAATGTCAATAGATATTTAGGCCTGATATTTTTGGGTATAAGAGATTTTAGCCTGCTGGCAGCTGCTTTTTCCCAAGGGAGAATTTCTCGGGAAGGCTTCTTAAAATAATCTTAGCAAACAACTATCCTTTCTCAAAACAATCTTTCTCCAGGTGGTGTGGGTTTTTTTTTTTTTGTTGTTTTGTTTTGGTTTTTTGACTGGGTCCTGGTGGTGAGAGCACCGAATCTTAACTACTACGGTACTGAAGGAAGACTGTTTTGAGAAAGGATAGCTGTTTGCCAAGGTTGTTTTGAGAAGAAGCCTTCCCGAGAAATTCTCTCTTGGGAAAAAGTTAGCAGCTGCCAGCAGGCTAAAATCTCTCAGACCCAGAAATATCAGTCCCACAATTATTAATATGTTTTAAGTGGTCTCCATGATGAGAAGAAAGTGAGCTTCTATGATCAACTATATGGGCTAAGTAAGGGTGGTAAAGATGAAATTTCCTGCTCTTCTCTGGCATGTGACATATTACACAAAGCAGGATACAGGCAAATTGTAAGTCATTATAACCTGTAGCAGTATAAATAGAAAAGCTGTGCGTTCAATGGAATAACTTTTCTAAAGGTATATGAAGGAAAGACAGGAGGATTGTATCTGAACATTGTCACAAAGGTGATACAAACTGAGAGCACTCAGAAAGGCAAAGGAAGATTCCTGAATTATCCCCTGCCTAAATGTTAAAGGAGGAATCTTGCTCCTACTAATATTTATCATCAGATTTCAGCTGTATATTTGGTTTTTTACTACTCATATTCTTATTTTCCTATTATTAGAATTATACCTTTGCTGAAATTAGAAAAAAGGTATCTTTAAGTATAATTGCCTCTTAAAGTGAACTTCGGTGGTTACAAAGATGCAATGGATTTTTTTTCCTTGGATATAAAAAATTCAGTAATGTAAGAAATCCTGCCTTCTGATGCCTGTAATTTGGAATGTTTTGGCCTATAAAAAAACTATGCTATTCTGAAGGGAGGTATTGTCATATGCTGGTATGTAGTAGTAAGAGGTAAAGTTTCCAGTGAAGTAGCAACCCCTGATGAAGAAATAAGCCCTGAGGGGACAACTCATAACTTCATGACCGATTTTCACAGACATCAACAGGTATTTGAATAAATGATTTTCTGCTCAGTACTGTGCATCTATTTTAGAGATATGCAAAATGCATCAAAGGATTTAAGATCTTTAAGGCAGTTAGATTTAAGGACACCTAATCATTGAATTTCCAACATGCCTAGTTATTAAACAGATACAGAGTTGCTCTGCTCAATCAAGACAGGACGAGGTCTTGATAAACCCAGCCACAAAATTTCAGTTTCTTAAATACGTTTAATTTTCAAATTTAAATTCCATGGCAGCATGAAATGTCTCTCTAAACTTTTGTTACTAAATTAATCCTAAAACATTTTCTGTTTGCTTAAGTTTGCTACACACACTTTTTTCCCTTGGTTCATGGCACCCTAATAGTGAGCATGTGGACAGACCCAAAGGTATCATTTTGACCTCTTCACACGCAAGCAAATATAGATTTTTTTTTCTGGAAATCAGTCTGAAAATTATTAGTAGAACCAAGGACATAACTGATGAATCTTTCCTGAGTGTCAACCTATCACACTGACATTTCAAAATATGAGACAACTGTGATGATGTATCAAAACCATTTGGTGTTAGTTGCTGAAATCTTTGAGTCAGCTGTTTATGTTTTAAAGCAGAAAATGAAACAGAATGTTATTAAAAATTTAGATGGATTTGATAGATAAGGATAATTTGGCCCATTAATTATGTTCCTGAAAGTTGTCTTTGAAGCAACTGTTTCCTTCCTGTCTATTAGACATAACCCATGCAGTGAAAATAATTATGACAAGTGAAAAACTTCACACAGTCCTGACATAAGTCTTGGAGACTGTGTCCTGAATTTTCTTGTAGTTATTTTTTTTAACTCTCAGAGGTTGATATAGCAATCATAAACACATTAGACAGAAATACTGTGGCTACTATATGATGGTTTCCATTTCTTGTGGGTTATCCGAGCCTTCTGCCATCTCAAGTCATAAAATACTGCTTTCTCTTCTTTTATGCATGGATCACAAATATGACCTAGAAAAACAGATATAATACCTGTTGTATTTTTTCTGTCTTTTACCCAAGGGTCCATTACACTCTGAAGTAACCTGGCAATGGCATACTTGGATCACTGATCTACCATTTTGCAGTGTTGAAGAAAGCTTATCTATTTTCTATTCCTTCATATATTTGTAGTTGTATTGTTGATTAGTTGAAGGTTTCCAAGTCTCCCAGTTAATTCTTGTAAAACAACTCCTCTATTAGCATGATGAATGAAATTTTGCACATTTTTTTTCTTCAGGTAGTTGAATCTTTTGCTGGTCAGCTGTCATACACATGTGATGTGCAGAGAAACATTTCCCTTACCATGACAAATTAGTTTGCCTGCACAATGCCAGATGTGTAAAGCAGATAATATGCTTCCAGGTTATTGATGATTCATTTTGGAAATGCTGGCTTGTTGCAAATATTTATTAATAACAGAAGTAAACACTTCTAAAATGTCCTAATTATTATATTTTAAAAAGTGATTATACATCAAAATAACTCTTTTTTCAAACCTCTAAAAGTAAACTAGAATTTTCTAAGTGTCTTTCATGTTGAATGAGCTGTACAATTTTAGTGTGAATAGGAATTCACTGCAGTGAGTCTGAGTTCACTAATGAAAGATTATGAACTTTGTTATTTGTAAGTTCAACCACGTTTGAATATGGTGCTTGGAGTATTATATATGAAGATCTCCTTTATTTTTGCAATATCTCAAATGTAAAAGCATCATAAGCGTCATTTATAAGCATCATTTCAAAGGCGATTTGAAAATTTCTGGTGCTAGATCAAGCACACAGCAGTAACTGTTCTCATTTTGAAAAAACAACCCTCTAATTGAAATATCTTTGCCCTTCCTGTGCATGGAGGAAATGTCAGTGGCATAGGCAAATACATCAGGGTTTTTCATTTAATGAATTTTATTTTTTGTGAAAGGTGTTTCAGTACATGCACATACCCACCATTCCCACCACTGTTAAAAGTGGCTCATATGTATAAAATTAGGTAGACAAACAAGAAGAGAGTACAATGCAAATATCTGAATGAAAATATTTTCAAATTTTGGACTGATCCTCAAAGTGATTTCACAATCTATGAAATGAATAACATTGAGATATTACTATTAAAGTAAGCTCATGACTATCTCAGTTTTTTATTTCCCTGGACTTTCTGCTTATGGAATGAAAAGGATATCTGGAAGAAAATTTCTGTCTGGGTGCAGTAAATGCCTTTGTTAAAACATTTACAAAATTAATTGTTTATACTTTCATTTTAAACTATATGTTAAAAAAAAAATTCAGTATGTAGTTGCACTGTCATGTTACCTTCCCTGAAATATTAAAGCAATTTGTAAAGGGGGCCTTCTGAATCCTAGTAAATATAAGGCAGAGCACTGGGAAAATGTGAGAAAATGTTATTGAATCTCATGCTGCCAGTAAAAAGTTTTCTTTAAAGTACTATTTTGTTATGAACATTCTACTATGTTTCCATAGTAGTGAATGCCCTATTTAACTTAAATGTTTTGATTCACATCTGGTTGTAAGAATATATAGTTACTTTCTGATCAAAATTGTTTAAGTCTTGATCTAACCACTCATCCAAGAGGAACAGACCGAAAATAAAGCTAAGTCTATATGGACACCTGCATTCTCCCTTGAACTGTCTGACATCCCTTAATTTTACTTTCATCCCTGTGCAGTCTCTAACTTGGGTAGCAATTGAAATCCATAGCTGAAGATATGTAACAAGTAGCTATGACACTCAAAGTCCTGCCTTTTCATACAATGTACATGTGAAAGTTGGTACTGGCATCCAAATTTTGGACAAAACCACATGTTCTGTCAACTCTTTTTTTTTTTTTTTTTTTCCAACACCTTTGTAGAGCATCCACGGAGAGGCTGCATACTTCCCAAGGAGAGGCTGCATACTTCAGAGTGTAGTCACTCAACCTTTAGGCTGAGAAATGTTTCTGGTATTATGGTGCTCAGACCACAGTTTCCTACCTGCTACAATCCCCTCCTTTCTGTTGGTATAAGTATTTATAAAGACACAGAAATGAACAGATTTGGGGAAATAATCTGAATTCAAATTTTCTTGATGAACAAAAAATAATAATTTAAAAAACATTCAGAAAAAGATGCTCATATTAGTACATGGAGGGCTGGAGTGAGCATTATGCAGTAATTTTGTCTTTATGCTGATTTATGCTGCTTTAAAGAGATGAGTAAGCCATATTTTAAATGTAGTTTCATTAAGTGGAAGGAAAACAAAGGTATCATTAAGCCAGGTATTCATTTCCTATTTCATAGATGAGAAAACACTCTTGACTCAAGATCATTATGCATAGTGACAAGGTCAAAATTTAGTGTAAGTACCACAAAACCACATGCCTGTGAACAGGCCTAACATAAGAAGAAAAAAATTTAAAAGGCCACAAACCCCAACACATTACTTTTAGCCCTAATTGACTGAAGCTGTAGTTCTGCATCATGAAGTAGCACAAACGAGCTGGTGAAATACGGCAAAGATAATGACCACTTATACTGAATCTGCTGCTCAAAGAGACAATGGGTGAAACAGTGAAAGCCTTCGGGCTCAAAAAAGGAAATAGTTGTAAAGAATATTAAAGATTTCTTCAGATCATACTTTTCAGTTTCAAGCAAGAGCTTGATATAAAAGAATACTCATTATTCATCTCCTCTGTCAGCTGAATATTTCTTTGAGTAGCAAACTCCAGTGCCTTTAGGCTTTCTCCTCAGGTACTGCATTGCTTTTTTTC
Organism: Hylia prasina; assembly: GCA_013397195.1. NCBI lineage: Eukaryota > Metazoa > Chordata > Aves > Passeriformes > Sylviidae > Hylia > Hylia prasina. The sequence goes on from VYXD01008935.1 coordinate 122,070, forward strand.
TTATTTTCTGATAAATATAAATATCAGAAACCACAGCTCTGTTTTCATATGAAAATAGGGATGATAAACCTTTTGAAATAGGTTGGATCATCATCTCTGTGGCAGTTACACTGTACTAATCTTTTTGTTCTCTGGCAAAACTTCTAGCTGGGTCTGAAGCTATCTTAATGCATCTCAAAGGAGGTGCATATGAGCTTTGCTTGTCTAAGGAAAGCAGCTGTAATGTCACCAATATTTCCAAAAGCTATACTTACAGGTCACTTCACTGAAGACTAATTTTAACACTTAAGATGTCCCTAGCAGCACTTCACAGCGGTGCTATTATCAAAGCTAGAAGGCTTGAATTAAGTTGTCATCACTGCTGCTTCTTCTGAGAGCTGGTTTGGCCAAGTACAGCATCCATGCTGTTCTACCCTCGGGAATATTTTACCACAGCTTAATGAAACACATCATTGCTCTAAGAATATATAATCTTTTCTCTGGGTTAGAAGTTTGGTATAGAAGAACCTGGCCGCTTGATTACCAACATATGTATGTCAGTGTAATAGCTTATTTGGATCCACCTTGAAAATATTATCCTGCATAAGAAAGTATACAGATGCTGGGAAAACAGTAGTGCTGGCTTTACCTGGAGGTATTAGGTGCATCATATATTTTTGCATGACTTTAACAGCTTCATTCTGTTCCTCAAACCCTGCTGTCTTTGAGAACTTAATTCAAAGCCCACTTAAACCTCTAGAAATAGGTGTCATTAATTTTTTGAAGAATATTTCACACATTCTTACTTGAAATTTGTGCAAGATTCAGGATTTTACTCATATGAAACACATAGTTGATTAGCATGCACTTTTGTCCTACTTTTCATGTAAATGGCACAGCAGTAAGTAAAGAAAAATGTAGTAAAAAGTCTACTGCATTTCAGTTTTCAGATGTTCAGTGTGCTGTGGGTAAACATCACCCAGATAAATTACTGCTAAATTCTTCCTGTGCAGCTCAGCTCAAAAAAATTATGTGTCACTGGCAGAAGATAACAGCAATTTTCAGTTATTTTTCTTGATTAAATTTGATAGCTTGTGTTATATTGTCCTCTTTATCTATTACTTACATTCCATAGATAGTCTGACACATATTTAACTCTACAGCTACAACTCATGACACCTTTATATAAATAAGAGAATGAAAATGTAAAAAAAAATACATGCCTTATGGATAGTCCAAGAGGCAAATTTCAGGTATGCCATGTGGACTTTACTTCTTAGAAGTTCTTGATAGAGAAGGATAAAATACTTACAGTTTTCCTGCAAAAATTACACACTCAGGCCAAATTTTACCATAATTTCTTGTTTGTTTCAGAAATAACAAAAATTTTTGAAGAATATTTCAAAACAATTCATACTATTTCCTTCAATATCTTTTTAATTTAAAGTAACCTCAGACTTTACATTTACTTAGGTTTATGTCTTAAAAAAGAAGTTGCTTTTTCAGGCTCATTCTTTCCCACTTTTTCTGCAATGAAAGTGACACACCAGTTATGGTTACAGATGTAACCATACATGTAACATAGTACATAGGTGATCTGCTTGCTGTCAAATCTCATTGGAAACTTAGTTTGTAAGAGTGTGGACAAGTATGTACTCCATTTTGCATCCTTCAAAAATACAGGGGAGGTGATATAAAACAAGTGTGATGCTTCTGTTTTCTGTTTATCCATTTCCATAAGTAAATAAAATCTGAAGTCTGAAAATATGAACTAAGCAACAACAAATACATGGCTCCCCAGAAAACTTTTATTGTTAATAGGAAAGGTAATCTAGGAACTTGCTTATAATCAAACTTCAGATGTGGACTGTGAATGGTAGTACAGGCCATTATCAACTTTCTTTTTATTTGAAAGATACAGAATTTGGTCTATTCTCCTCTTTTCCTTTTACCTAAATTTCCTTCTACCTAAAAAAAACTTGCTGTCATAAATCTAAGACTGAAACATAATCCAAACATGGCTTCAGAACACTTGCGTTTTTAAGTGGAAACCAAGTACCCAAGACAATGGAATTTTTCAGTTTTCTTGAAAGAAAGTGAAAAATTTTATGAAAGAATCAACCATGACAAGGCTGTTTGAATTATAAACTAACAAAATTTTAATAACCTGTGTTTCACTTACTTCGATTCAATAAGTATTGAGACCTGTCAAATGTCTAACAGGTTCAGAGCTTGGCTGGTGTGAGATATCTTCTATCATGTTTGAAAACAAGGCTTTCTAATTCTTTCTTTTCTTAACCAGCTGGCTTAAAGTATGTATAAAACATGTTTTTCTTCTGTAACCATTTATTGGTTTGCAAAATTATTCATGCATTTTACACCAAATGTGGTAGGAAAATGTGTAAGGTAAGTAGCTGTGTAGTGTTCATTGTATTGTAGTAATTTTTTGTGGTTTGTTTTTTACTATAAATAACAAGATAGAAATAATTTACTTGTTTGAAGAGGAAAGTGTGTAGGGGGAGTAATTTGTGGGAGTGTGTGTTAAAACCACAAGTTTCTCTGAAGGCTGTAAAATTCAAGTTTAATGTACCCCAGTTGAGTTTTTCCTTTTTCCCCCTTTCTTTGTAAACCCGGTTGGTAGGTCCCAGTTTTCCCGCCTTGTTATCCTTGTTAACCCCTCCCCTGGCCCTGTCAATCACTTCCCAGACGATCCCTGCCTTCTGGAATGTTCCAGGCAGGGCGTCGAGTGATTGNTTTGGTCTATTCTCCTCTTTTCCTTTTACCTAAATTTCCTTCTACCTAAAAAAACTTGCTGTCATAAATCTAAGACTGAAACATAATCCAAACATGGCTTCAGAACACTTGCGTTTTTAAGTGGAAACCAAGTACCCAAGACAATGGAATTTTTCAGTTTTCTTGAAAGAAAGTGAAAAATTTTATGAAAGAATCAACCATGACAAGGCTGTTTGAATTATAAACTAACAAAATTTTAATAACCTGTGTTTCACTTACTTCGATTCAATAAGTATTGAGACCTGTCAAATGTCTAACAGGTTCAGAGCTTGGCTGGTGTGAGATATCTTCTATCATGTTTGAAAACAAGGCTTTCTAATTCTTTCTTTTCTTAACCAGCTGGCTTAAAGTATGTATAAAACATGTTTTTCTTCTGTAACCATTTATTGGTTTGCAAAATTATTCATGCATTTTACACCAAATGTGGTAGGAAAATGTGTAAGGTAAGTAGCTGTGTAGTGTTCATTGTATTGTAGTAATTTTTTGTGGTTTGTTTTTTACTATAAATAACAAGATAGAAATAATTTACTTGTTTGAAGAGGAAAGTGTGTAGGGGGAGTAATTTGTGGGAGTGTGTGTTAAAACCACAAGTTTCTCTGAAGGCTGTAAAATTCAAGTTTAATGTACCCCAGTTGAGTTTTTCCTTTTTCCCCCTTTCTTTGTAAACCCGGTTGGTAGGTCCCAGTTTTCCCGCCTTGTTATCCTTGTTAACCCCTCCCCTGGCCCTGTCAATCACTTCCCAGACGATCCCTGCCTTCTGGAATGTTCCAGGCAGGGCGTCGAGTGATTGGCTGGGCCTCCCCAGCCACTCCCCAACCACTCCCTTGTCCCGAGCTCATTGGGGTCCTGTCTTGACAGGCAGGGCTCACGCCATCTCATGCTTGCCACTGATTGGTCGGCGCTCATCCCGTCCCTTGGTGCCCGCCCCGCAATAAAAGACGGTGCACCCAGGGGTCGGGGGCTCTGTCTCCAGCAGTTCCTCTTCCCTAATAAACCTTGCCTTCCCCAACTGCTCGAGGCTCGGCTCCTTCCTTTGTGGCAGAGACATTGATCGTGGGATCCGAAAGCTCCAGGGCTCAGGCACGCCGCCGCTGCGGGGTGCATTAGGCGGCGCCGGGCTCTTCGGGACAGCCTGTGCGTCAGCCCGGCCGCGGCAGTAATTCCCACACAGTTCCTTGCTTTTGCATTTTAAAATTTTAATATTACCTTAACAAATTGAGTATATTGATATGAAGAAAAAAATGAATATTCTCCAGAGTTTCAGGTTCATTTCAAGTACATGTTTCCTGGAGGCTATTTTTGATCTCAGAGAGCTTTAGTGAATCAGAATGAATGAAACAGGATCTAAGAAGAACTGTGTTTTATGAACTGCATCACAAAAAGAAAAACAGAAGATAAAATGCTATAATGTAGTGTCCACAAAACCACTGACATAAAATTAAGGATAGCCCTACAGTATATTTTATTGGAACTTATCCCACATTAATTGAAGAAATATTTGTGGAGCTAGTTGTGGATCTCTGTTAATCTGGAGAGAAGCCTGAAACATAAAGCAATTTGAGGCATGTTAAAGTAGAGGTGTTACCTGTTGTATTCTACAAATTTAATTTTATGCATACAGCTGACAGTTTTACACGATTACCTAATCTGTGCTAAATAAATGCAGTACTATGGAGGTATGCCTGAGTCATAGGTGGGCCCATATCTGTAGCAATGCATGAGTTTCTCCAGAACATCTTCAGGAATACACATAGTTCCTTATCTGTAATTTGAGCTTGCACACAGTCCTCTGTGCAGAGAGAGACTTCAGAGTTACAGACTCCCAAATTCATATGCTAGGATGTTCATAGCTTGTGGACTTGAATGATGTTATTTTTTGTGAGGTATGTAGAGATGTAGTTTGAATGTTTGCAGTATCAAGAAGTCTTTTGATTTTCACTTCACAGAATTCCAGAAAATTTGAATTTGGAAAGGAACTGTAGATGTGATCTGGTCCAAATTCTCGCTTAACCTGTCACCGAGAGCTTGTTGCTCAGGACCACGGCCAGACAGCTTTTGAACAACTCCAAGCAGGGGGAGTGCACAGCTGCTCTGGGAAACCCGTCTCAGTGCTCAGTAAAAGAAGTGTTTCCTGATGTTTCATTTTGTACCCAGTGTCTCTGGCCTTGTCACTGAGCACCATGGAAAACAGCCTGGCTGTGTCTTCTTTACGTCCTGCTTTCAGGTAATTGTTCACATTAAAGAGATTCCTCACTGGGTCTTCTCTTTTCCAGGCTGAACAGTCCCAGCTCTCAGCCCTTCCTTGTAGGACAGAGGCTCCCACCCCTTGATCAACTCTTTTCCCCTTTTTTTGCCTCCCTCCAATGCCTATCTTGCACTGAGGCTGGACACAGTATACTCCAGGTGCAGTCTCACAAGCGCTGATTAGAAGGGAAAGATATCATCCCATCGCCTACTGGAAACACTCCCCGTGCAAATGAGGACAGAACTGTCTTTGCCACAAGAACACATTCCTGGCTCACGCTCAACTTGGAAGCCACCACAACCCTCAGTCCTTTTAGGCAAACCTGCTTTCCAGCTGGGTGGCCCCCACTATATATTTGTGCATGGGGCTGTTCTTCCCCAGGTGCAGGACTAATTCCTCTTATTGAACTTCATGAGGTTCCTCTCAGCCCATTTCTCCAGCCTATTGAGAACTCTTTGGATGCAGCACAACTTTTTGGTGATGTATAAAAGCCTGATATATAATAGCATCTTCAAAGGACCTGTGTCTCTTGTGGGTCATATGTTACATAGACTAGTCCCCTGAAATTATTCTAAGGTCAAAAATGGCATGAATTTTCTACTGTTAGGCATATGAAATGCTGTATGTCAACCAAGCTATAACTGTTCTGATCTTCCTGGAAGATATGAATTCCTCACTTTACAGACTGGACTATATGTGCACCTCATAAAAATAAACATATAATATGACATCTATTATTTTTCTTCTATGGAACTGTTTTCTATGTAAGTCACTGCTCACATAGGAGCATTTCTCTCTGAATGAAATGTAATGTTTATGTTATTATCAGAAGATATAAAAATCTCTACAGTTTCTCAGAATTACTGTGCATCAAGTTCTACCTTCAAGGCATGCTTTCACTTTCCAATATTGTACTGTGTTACAAAACTTATACATCAATTCCAATGTTATTTCATTTGTATTATCCCATCTGGTTTAAGTCTCATTATATATGCCCATTACATTATTTGAATTTCTGCAGCAATTTTGCTGACTAATAAATATGTTAATTTGCCATGAGTCATCATGCTCTTTCTATTATAGATAGCACATTGCATGATGTTATTAAAACCTTCACACATATAACCCTTCACTGATGTTCACTATAAGTTAGGCTCTAAGTTTTAATATGCTGCCATTCTAGGCTTAAAATATTTAAATTACCTTACTGATTGTATTAAAGGTTGAATTTATAGTAATTAATTTCAATTTAGAAAATTGCTGAGTCAAAAAAATGAAAATAATCATGCATAAAAGAGGAAATATCCTACCTTAATTCAAGTTACTATTCTGCAACTATGCATTCTAAGTTTATTTATGTGATTTCTCAGCTGTTACTTTGTACCTCTCTGGTGTTTGCATAGAGATCAGAATGAAGGGACAGTATCAAGAATGTTAAATGCAAAAAATCAGTAACGCCAAAAATGACCATCAATTTATAATCAACAAATTACAGCTCTGCAAATAGTGACAGTGACAGAGGGAAGCCAAGCAGTGCTGCAATGTACACACCAAGGTTATGCTCTGACAAGCAACAGCAGCCTGGACTGCAATCAGTCAGGTACTCTCAGCAGAAGCTGCAGACATGGAACTCATTTTGTGAAGTGATCACTATTCACTAGCCAGCAGAATGGAATTGTCTCATTTGTTTCAGACATCAACTCATCTGATCTTTGAACCTAAAGCTGCTGTTGTTAATAACACTTGCTGTTGTACTCTGCCAATGCCCAATTGTAGCTGACCTGTTTGAAGTAAATGCTCTGCAAATACCCTTCTGGAAGTAACCTTTGCCCAAAATAGCTTGCAGCCTAATTTGAAATTAATTCAATCACTGTGTAGGATAAGTGAGGGAGGAAGAGATATCTTAAATATTTCTATGAAGTAATACATTATTCAAAGCAGTTAAAAGACACAAGGGAAGTCACTTTAATCTATAAACTTGTTTAGAATAATAGCTATTGAAAGAAAATGTGCAATGAGGTCAGAAAAGTTATGCAAGTTAAACTCATAATGAACTGGAAAAAGCACTTGTGATTGGAAACTTTCAGTGAGCTTGGGAAGTTGCAATAATCACCATAAATTTAATATAAAAGTTTTTAGGGCGACAAAAGGAATGTCTTGTATAATGACCTCATGACTTGATTTGGTACCTGTGTGGACATTGTTTCTCTGGGGAGCATTTTGTTCAGTTGTTACTTTTGCACTTATTCCTGGAATGTTTCAACATAAGAGCTTTAAATTGTCTTGGAATCTGAAGAATTGTAGATCAACATTTGAGTCTGTACTGCATAAGAGTTGCAATGCTTTGATACTCTGGGAATTTTTGAGGTTAAGCAGTTAGTTTTTAATGCAGGGTTTTTTTAAATTGTTGTTGTTGGTTGGGTTTTTATTTTGTTTTGCTTGTTTGTTTAGAGTGTCTTTGTTTTGGTTTTTTTTTTGTGGGGGGGATATTTTTTTGTTGTTGTTGCTGAAGACACTTAGATACCTCAAGTTTGGTTTTTGACACCAGATATGAGGTAAAAACATAACAGGAATATCTATTTGTACATGTGTATAAAAGTGTATATATTTATATATATATTCATATCTGTATGAAGAATAATGGCAGTTTAAAAGACATTTTTATAGATCCCCACCCCAGTTAGTCTCCTGCTAACATGAAATGAAAAAATAAGACAGAATTGCTTCTTGCAAATTTCTCCAAGCTATTTCTTCTTTTTGCTCTCTAAATTTCCAGTGAAATTTACTTCAAATTAGAGCATCTCCATTCTCCTCAGGCTAATTGTCTTCCTAGCTCTTCAGTAAATAACATCTTAGGAGAGGATAGCAGCTGGGAGAGTTGTTAGGCATTGTCTTAATCACCAGACAAAAATCCATCTCTTCCAGCTTTGATGCCTGTGGGTAACTGGGAGCTATTTTATTTACATTAAATTTGCATGATTTTCTACTGCCTTTTGCAAGCCCTTTCTACTTGCAGTCTTTGCTTCTGCTTTCTTCCAAAATTTCCTATAGGTTGCCAGGATACAACCGTAAGATTTTAACTGTATTAATTTTATTCTTTTTACTTATGAGTTCAGCCATATGTGAATAGTGCAGAGAAACTTGAAATATTAGAATATTATTAATGATAAAGAGCAATGTAAAGATTTTTTGTAAGCTAAATTAATGAAATTAAAACTAACAGCTTACAAAATAGTTGAAGAAAATGAGTGAGTTTTCTTAAGGAGAGATCTGAGATCTTTTTCCTTCATCTACACAGTCTTTCCTTCTCACTGCTTGTAGAAAGGCTGAGGGAGGGTACAGAGAATGCTGTTCTAACTACTAGTATACACAGGAAGCAATAGAATTACTACTATCCCATTGTTTTACCACAAGTTGAAAAAAATCAGTCTGGTATTTGGTTCAGTGATTCATTTTACAAACACTGAGGCAGACAGACAGAGAGGTAAACCACTCCAAAGTCAGAGCTTGGCAGGGCATAATGCTGCAGGAACTGGCACTCTCAGTATTTGGTTTGGCTAAGTCCTGCACCCCTAGATGAAGGGAGAGGGATTTCTACTCTACCCCCACCTCAGGATGTCTTACATCCTATTGTTTCTTTCAAGACTTACCTGTACTAAAGACATGCTCATTGTAATTTTCAAATACCCTGCTGGTAAATGACCTTTGCAGTATGGCATATGTCCCACTTTTCTGATGCCTATTTCCTAACTAAATTGTGTTGTTCTGTACATCCTATTGTTTCCTTCTTTTTACTTATCTTCAACCAAATAATAATGCACATAGAAAAGTGGTATTTTTGAACTGAAAAGCAATTAACCTCATATGGGCTTTAGTGCTTATAGGGCAGCAGACATCCTGCTGTATGTCTACAGATGGCTCTCATTTGGATTCACATTCAGAATGCTGCATTTGGACATCCTGCACCCTCTGTTACTGGCCTTGCTAAAATTAAAATGATTGTCTTTTGTGCTGGCACTGGCTACAGCTGTTATGATGGTCAGTGTGTTGAATAGATTAATAAGAAAAGAATAACTATAAATTTAGAAAACCTACATGGTCTAAGTTGATAGCTAGATTGTCCTGGACTCCCTCTTCAGGACAAAAGAAGGGGCTTAGACCTCTTCTTGCATGGATGACATGATCTGTACACACAGACAGCCACAATGAATTCAGGAGGATCGCTCAGAATGAATGTCACCCCTACATAAAACAAAAGCTGTGAAGATGCTACTACCTTGCTACTGTGCAGGAAAAGTCTGTACATCACATTTCTTCAGAGGGTGGCAAACATGCCATTCTAATTTACATTTCTGTCCTTTTCAGTTTTCTGCTGGAGTGTAGTCCACCCCTCATTACACAGTGCAAGCCAAGGCTAAAAGTGACAACCGTGAACATTGGCATGCCTCAGAGAGGGGGAGTGAAGCATGAAAGACAATCAAAATAACTCTTGCATTTAGAGTGGAACAATTTTTATACAGCACTGAGGGAAAATGCTGTAACTGGAGACTGAATTAAGGCGTAGATTCAGTATCTGTTTGTATGTTTGTTTTAAATCAGCAAAAACAGTAAAATAGAAGTTTTTCTAAGGAACAAAACATTTCTTTTCTTTTTACATTAAAATATTTCATTTTTGAAGAACAGAAACTTTACGCAGTATTCAAAGATTGAAATAGCTAGTATTTTAATTTTGATTAACCATTTATATGTTTCAGATTTACAAGCAAAGTAGAAAATAAGAAGACAAGATGTTTAAGCATCCCTGAAATAATCCAAGGATGCCCTGAAATGGTTTTCTTGCATTTGATCAACACCTTGAAAATTTCAGTCTGAAATAGTCCATTTCAGTCTTCCTCCCCTCTTTCCCCTTTCTGCAATTTTCTTGTTTTTTGGTAAAATCCCAAACAGTCCATTTTTACTATTTATAGCTCTGGTGAATTGATAACAGGTCTGAAATATCGCCAGCATTAGAAAGAGTGAGATTAGTTTGTTAATATTGTAAAAAGTCTTTCATCATCAAACCAAATGCCAAATACTTAATTCATTTTTACAGAGCAATGTTCAGAGTAGAAGTCAATCTTCACCCTCTTTGACTCAAACATAGTGGGAAAAAATTAGTACCTGGTGCATCTAAACAGACCACCTAAAGACATCAGTGTCTAGTTCACAGCAAGGGCAGCAACAGGAAGCTGACACCTGCCTCAGCTTCTCCTTCTGATTTCACCCTATGCTAGTCAGAATTTTATTTTTTGCAGTTGTGCAAATGCAATTACTTTTTAAAAAGATCATAGCAAATAATATCTTCTTACTGGTGTTATTAGCCATTTAGGAGAATGTAATGGAATGTAATTAGTTATGATTCACATCAAAACCAAAATAAGCTCAGCTGTTTCAGTACAAGATAAGCTAACTGCTCCATATGTTCAAAAGAGTCTAGACATTCACAAAGATCGTACATCTTTTAAATTTATCAAAGCTACAACATGATACATCATTTTTCCTAAATGGAGGAAATAGTCCTCTTATAGATGCCTGTTTTGACAAAAATTCTACATGGCAGGATATATTTTGGAACAATTCCATAGAGAAATATTTGTGTTTACCTGGGAGCACAGTGAAACCTCAATAATTGCAGGTGTAATCACACCTCAGATTCCCCACCTCAGTTTTGCTGTAAATATTGTTCCCACTGACAGACTGTTGCTTGCCTTTATCCAGATGAAAATTCTACTCAGTAGTTCCACAAAGACCACAAAATTCCTATATCTACCATCCTTTTAGAGATTTGGGAGAGGCCTTTGTTCCCATTTTCCACAGTCCCAACTTGCTACTGGTCAAATACGTGCCCTTCAGATATAACCATCTGCCAGGAAAAAAAGCTTTTAAATTTTTAGACCAGACACTAAAATGATACTCCCTACCTCTTCCCTCCGTATCAACATGAAGGAAAAACAGCAATTAAGGCTTGTCAGGTCCTACCTTTCAAGCATCTGTTATTAAGCTGGAAACAGACCTATTTTTTATTCACCTAGCATATGCAGGCAGCAGTCAGGGTTCATGCTATTAGATCAATTGCCTGCAGCTTGTCACCTGCTCAGAGTTTAAATGAGCACAGCTGTCTGTCTCAAAAAGATCTTAAGGAAATTTTGCTAGCCTCTTTTTCTAATAAGCCGCAATTTTTCTCCCATTTATTTTTTTTTTCTCATGGCGGAGCACTTGACCAATTCATTTTCTCCTATCTTTTCTCTGGCCATGGCAAAATTAGTCTGCAGTGTTTCTAGGAACACGTTGGTCAGAAACTGAGGAACAAGATCTCAATATTCATTCAGCTATCAGGTTCCTACTTGCCCTTCCTATCACGCTTTTCATACTTCATCTTATGCACTGAGACAAAATAGTATATAGCAGATAAATGGAGGCATGCATATAACACCACAGGCACAGGATCGTGCTCTGTCTTCCCCCACCACCTCATCTTCATTTTGTTTCTGTTCACATTCCCAGCACACTCTCCCACCCCTAAACAAAGCCTTCTCAGTTAGGTTCAGCAACATCTCTGTAAAACTGTACCAGCCATTGCTGCCTTCTCTTGAATGTTGAAGGCTGTTCTGGTGTTATTAAAAGGGGAATTTGAAAAAAAGCTGTAAGCCTTTATAGAAATAGAAGTGTTTGCCAAATTATGCCTTATTCAGTACTTTGAAAAACCCTTTGCTTAACCACAGACTCTTGAGTATTTCTCAGCTTTTGTTTATATGTTTTATTTTAAAATTAATGATTTTTTCTAAAAATAAATATTAATGCTGTTTATTGAACTTACTATTACAAGACAAATATTTTTTTTATTTTATACAAATTTATTTTCAGTTTTTTTATTCCTATACAATATCCTATCCTATACAATTACTCCCTTTTTATTCCTTTTAGTATTCTCACAAACCAAATGGGTTATAGCATAATAGTTTTTCCATATTCCTCCTTGTAAAATGAAATATATTTAATTACTGCCACTTTAAGTTAAACCACATCTCAGCGGATTTTTGATCTCTTTAATTTTTTCCTGTAATCTGTTGATTAAGAGCATTTCTTGCTTTATGTGATATCTTCTGTTCCCATCCTTTGAGTCAGACCAAGATGTAAGTGGAGGTGCTCCAGTTAATAGCAGTTTACTCTCCTTATGACATAGATGCAAACACAAAGATATCGTAGACGATAGAGGTAAAAAAAACCCTCAATACATCTGTCTTTTTTGACCATCTGATACAAAAAATATGTGTAGCAGACTTAAAGGCCTTCAGAGTTCTGATCTGAGTGTAGACATATTGAGCGCCTTCCTACATTCATGTTCTTAGCTGAACTAACTACAGCTTAGTCCAGAGGTGGATAGAAATTGCCCATTTGTGCAGCTCTCCAGCCTTTGGCTAAACCAGCACTTTTATTTTTACTTTTTCAACAATTCCTTTTACATTTTGTTTTACATAACTTTGTCCAATACTACATGGAAGATGTAATGCCCTCTAATTTTATGTAATTGTTAACAGGTTTAGGGCAAATTCGGGAGAAAACCTCCCAAGGAGCTCTCCCTCCCCTCCCCCAACCGGTTCGGGAAAAACTTCCTCCGAGAGAAGTGGAAATAAACCTGTTTATTACACAGGCAAAAAAAAGAGACANCACAAGCAAGCGCTCTTGAAAAAAAAAAAAGCTCTCGTGTGTGTTGCTGCCCCCCCTCCCCCGATGCTCAAGGCCAGCCAGCGGAGGAGAGTTCCTGGGAAAAAAACCAAAACTTCGCGCCTCTCCCTTCCCCCCCGGTCTCAGACCCAGTATCAAAGGTACAGTGTATCACCACAAACCCAGCAGACGATTGGGGATACAAACATCACATCACCCTAGGACAGTAATGATGGTGTCTTTCCTCAAAAGTAAATTTATTTCCATATTTTCAAAATTGACACATTTTAAAGTGTTTCAGTTCCAAAGGGAGCATGATTTGGTGTTGTGATACAAGTCCTTTTGGATTTTTTGCCATTAGTATTACTAATATAGCAGTAGTATTTCTTCCTTAACACTGTGGTCTAATGGAACACACCTGTACTGTATTTTGTTCCAAAATTCTCTTTTCAGTCAATAAAACTGTGTTCCTAATATTTCCCTTTGCAATTCCTTCCTTAAAGAAACCCACTAATTTGAAGAAATTATATTTTCTCAGAATTTGCAACAATCTAAACCAGTATTTTTGATAAGTGTGAACAATCTTCACAAGAATTACTAAGCTTATAAATGTTTTTAATTGTTAGTTATAATGTTTGCCGTAAGAACAAGCATCTATGTGTGCTTACTTCCTGACGTTTTCATGTAACAAGTCTATGACATAATACAGTTGTCAATACAAAAATACGTAACTTGATGGAGGCCATAAAAATATAATCTTATTGCTGCAATGTATTTTATTAGAAAAATGTATTAGAGGAATTATTATATTAGTCATTGTTAGTCTCTAACTAGATTTAAAAAATTGTCAAAAATTTTTATGGTATCACTAAAATTTCTAAAAAAAGGCATTGACACTGACACATCCCATGTGTGTTTGACTTCTGCCTGCTTCAGCCTATGAAATTTCTGAAGTTAGTATAGCAGCAGAATAGTTCATAGTCAGCTTTTGCACATTGCTTTATTTTTTATTTAAAGCAAAGAAGGTAACACTGTAAAAATCTGTCCTAGGGAAAGAGATTTGATGATTCCTTTTCTTATTCCATGGTGTTCATAGGATATTTGCCTGCAGCGTAGTTTCTTTTTACATTGTCAAAGATTAAATAATATTTAAATCAGATCCAAAGATTCCGATTCAATTTCGAACACAAACCTACATTTTATGGTATCTTTTTCTTTCTTAGAGTAACAGTAACATTACACCAAGATATGTTATTGGTTTGTGGGAGTCATGTAATCTCTGTCTCACAAAGGACATGGGATGTGGGAATGCTGACTTTACATCATGTTTTTCTTTGTCAAATGATAAAAATGCTGATGTTAGCATCATTCCTTCTGGAATCTTTGCAGGTTTGATTCTCATAATTTCTGAACTGTATCTGCTGGAAAAATCCCTGTCTGTATCCATATTCCCAGCCAGCCAAAATGAATGCACTTTTCCTTAGAGGACAGACTACCCTAAGGCATTTTGAACAGTATTGAGGTGTAGATTTTGCTTACCTTATGTAAAGTCTGAATTCAATGCAACTTTAGTTTTAGTCATCCCTTACTTTGAAGTTCTTTTGGACATAATGGGTTTTTGCAATGACTGTGTTTATATGTAAAGGATGCCATGGATTTCTTTCAGTAAAGTGTCTACTTGTAAATAGAACATTTTAAAGAAAAGTAAACTGTAGATTTATGGTGCCTATTATCTGAGAAATTTCTATCTTTTTTTACACTTTATTGGTTTTATTGATATGAAATAAAATAATTTTTGATGTTACTTTGCATATTTAAGAAATCAAACATGGGCCATGGATATGTTTATTGTAATTTCTTGTAAAAATTTCTTTCTTCTGCATATTTTTATTTCCAATGCTAAAAACTGTAATCATAACAAGTTTCTGGAACAATTTCATCCTTGTGATAGAAAACAGCAGATTCCTAAGATACACCTCCTTTTTGGTGTTTATAGTTAAGGAGACTTTTTTTTTTCCTTTTTGTGGTTGGATGTAGCTTTCCAAAGTAAACAAATCATAAAATGGTAACTAGTACTTTGAGTTTCCTTTTTTTGAATTCCATTGGTTGTGTGCTAAGTCCATGTCTTAGATGGAAAGACAAGCAGACAGGTTCAGGGACTTTCAATTTTTTGCATAACTAAAAAGAAATACTTTGTCTTGCTTTAAATTTTGGGAGTGTGAAGGTTTACAAAGATTTATAACATATCAATACCTCTTTCATGCCCGTACTATAAATTTTTCATTCTTTTACTGTTTCCTAATCTAATCAGGTTAAAAACAAATTTATAACTTTTGCTTTGGTGTATATCAGGGACATACTAGGTCATTTCCAGCTAAAAATATAAGAGTCCTCTATGCTCAGAGCCAGTGATTGTTTTCAATCTCTTCTACTTGTAGGACGGAAACCCCAAAACTTCCTTTTTTCTGAACTTGAATTTTCATCATGCTTTGGAAATGTGTCTCCTCTTTGCTGAAATACCACTTGACACAAAAGTGAATCTGTAGGTGAAAAATAAAATCCTATTAACAGAGAAACTTTATACAACTGCCCGAACAAAAGAAAAGAGTGTGAAGAGGAGATGAATGTTTAGAAATCTATCTGCACAAATATCATAAACACGTTTACTTAGATTTTGGAAATGGCATATATAAATGGAAGTTTAAGGAATGAATGGCAAATCTGGATAACTGAGTAAGTGCAAATGTCCTATGAAGGTACAGGGTAGAGACATGGGGTGGTTTTTCTGCCCATCACCTCTGTGGATGATGTTTCATCACCTCTGAATGATGATAATGGACCATCACAGATCTGTCCAGAGAGACACACTATGGTGAATAGAAATTAAGTCCTTTCTTTCTTCTTTGTCCCTCTGTGAACAGGTTCCAGAGGTCACATGATTTCCTCTCTATAAAACACAGAGGTGTAGACACTATTTTTTTTCAGTTATATTCTTTTCTAAAAAGGAAAAAAAAATCATTAGAGAAAATAAATTACTTTTTAAGCCGATGGCTTCTTTAAACAATATGCATTGGTAGTATGAAGCAAAATACTCCCTATGTTCTACACAAGTCTGAACAAAAGCAATCCCAATTGCTTATGAGCAAAATAGTTTTTGTTTCTACTAAAATAACAATAATGCATATGAAATAAACAAAACACTAAATTTAATACCAAAGCCAATTGTTCTGAGGCTATCTGCATCCTAAAGCTGGAAATTAGTGATGGGAAGCTGAGTGAGGCTCCAAAATCTAGGAGGAAATGTTTAATGACCTGCTGTGCCAATTAGACACCTACAAGTCTATGCACCCAGATGGCATGCGCTGAAGGGTAATGAGGGAGCTGTGAAAGTGCTTGCCAAGCCACTTTCAATCCTTTCCCAGCAGTCCTGGCTGACCAGAGAAGTCCCAATTGATTGGAAATTATCAGATGTAATTCCCATGTACAAGAAGGGTCAGAAAGATAATCTGGGGAGCTGCAGGCCTGTCAGCCCCCTCTCAGTACCCAGGAAAGTCATGGAGCAGATCACCCAGCATGGGATCACGCAGGATATGCAGGACAACCAGGGGATCAGGCCCAGAGAGTTTATGCAAGGCAGGTCCTGCTTGGCACGTATTATTTCCTTTCTTGACCAAGTGACATGCTAAGTAGGTGAAGGAAAGCCTGAGGATGTCATCTATCTAGAATTCAGTAAATTGTTTGACACCATCTCTCACAGCACTCTCCTGGAGAAACTGGATGCTTGTGGTATGGGTGGATGTACTCTTCTCCAGATGAAAAACTGACTGCATGGTTGGGCACAGAGAGTGATAGTGAATGGAACAGCATCCCACTGGCATCCAGTCACTAGTGGTGTTCTCAAGCATCAGTATTGGGGATGGTACGGTTTAACATCTTTACCAATGCTTTGGATGCAGGGATTGAGGACATCCTCAGCAAGTTTGTAGATGATGCCAAGTGGGGCTGTTGGAGACTGGGAAGGCTCTGCAGAGGGATCTGGACAGGTTGGATTGATGGGCCTAGGCCAAACTGTGTGAGGTTCAACAAGGCCAAATGCTGGTTCCTACACTTGGGTCACAACTTCAGGCAATATTGCAGGCTGGGGGAAGAGTGGCTGGAAAATCGTCCAAAGGAAAGGGACCTGGGGGTCCTGGTGACAGCAGCTGAACACGAGCCAGAGTGTGCCCAGGTGGCCGAGAAGGCCAATGGCGTCCTGGCCTGGATCAGCAACAGTGTGGACTGCAGCACCCAGGAAGTGATTGTTCCCATGTACTTGACAGTGGTGAGGCCACACCTTGAATCCTGTGTCCACTTTTGGGCCCCTCATTTGAAAACAGATGTTGAGGTACTTAGAGTGTGTCCAGAGAAGGGCAACAGCTAGTGAAAGATCTGGAGTACAAGTGCTATGAGAATCGAGCTGAAGGAGCTGGAGTTGTTTAGTCTGGAGAAAAGGAGGCTCAGAGACAACATTTTCACTCTTTAAAATGACATGAACGGAGATTTTAACCAGGTGGGAGTCCATCTCTTCTGCCTTGTCTCAAGTGAAAAGATTGAGATGAGATGAGATGAGATGAGATGAGATGAGATGAGATGAGATGAGATGAGATGAGATGGACTTAACTGATCCAGAGCATGCTCAGATTAGATATAAGAAAAATATTTTTCATTAAAAGAGTGGTTAGGCACTGGAATAAATTTCCCAGAGATGGTAGAGTCTCTGGAAGTGTTCAAGAGGCCTCTGGATGTGGCACTTGGGTATATTTATGGTTTAGGAGTGATTTTGGTGGTTCTAGATTAAAGCTTGTGATCTTTTCCAGCTTGATGATTCTGTGATTCCGTTAAACCTGCAGAGACTATTCAGAGGAAAGAAAAAAAAATGAGAGAAAAAAGACAGAAAAATTTTACAAGCAGTCTGGTAACCTGCCTGACAGATTATCTACTTTTACATGAATAAAAAGTAAACTGGACGTGAAATGTAAAGACAGGACTTTGCAGACACAGTTAAATAATGGTGCAGTGAACTGCCAGGTTGTTCAGGACTGGCTTAAGTACAATCCTCAAGTTTGAATATATTAAGTAATCAGTCACAAGGACCTGTGTGACTAATATTTTCTCCTATAAAATTTGGGAACACAAACCCGACTTGTAATGAAATGAGATAAAGTGGGACTTTCTTGGAACTTCATTTTGCGTCTGGATAGATCAACAGTAGACAGGAAATTAGATGTCTCTGATTAAAAGGAAAACCAATTTCACGACCATAACCACAAAAATCCTTGTCATATCTATTCTGTGCATATTAAAGGGACATCTGACAAAATAAAATAATAATAAAAAAATTCTAATTGGCTTTCTAAATATTAACTTTCAGAACACAGGCAAAGGAAACACTGACTAGAAAAGATCAGACCAAATGATTACCAGAATGATTATCTCAGGCTTCTGTCCATGACTATGACAGATTTCCTCAGATTTCTGCTGATAAACCTAACAGATTATTTTTCTTTGTTTAAATAAATTACCTCTTGAGCTGCCAAGCGTGTTTCTAATAAGGTCCTTAAATTTAGTTTCTGCTAGATATGTAAATATAGTCAGACTTTCAAAAGACTTGAAACTTATGTCTTAACATGGTGATTCTGACCTTTGATTTTTTAGCAGTGTTAATGTTACATTATTAATTGAGCATTTTTGACTTTGAAACTGAGGAATCTAATGGGTGTTTAAGCTACTACTTCTTGCCTTTCAAAAGCAGGCTTGCTTTCTACTTCTGGAACCTGAGTTTATTTCCAGGCAAGGGCACATTTTTCTAATATTGAAAAGACAAACCGTACTGAAGTTATAGGGAAGAGCTTTCATAAGGAAGAAAGGGAAATAGTCTGGAAAAATTAGGTCATGGTAGTAGTGGGAGTTTCTGGTATATGGTAGTTACCAGAAGGGTTGTTGCACTTCATCTCACCTAAGTTCAGATGAATAGTACTTTTATAGTGTTTCAGGATTCCAAAAGTAAAAGCAAAATATAATTACTTTTCATACAGTTCAATCTTCAGAAAAACAAAGACCAGAGTAAATATCAGATAAGAATCTTCCATCTCCCTAATTCTCTTATTAAAATAAATGTTAGTTTAATGAATTTATTTTGAGCATTACTCACTTCTGTGTAAAGATACTCTTTCCAGCAGTTTTCAGTAGGTGTCCTGTCTGAGATTTCTGTATAGTGTCTCCCAGGAATAATAAAATCTCTTCCATGCCTGTAGGCTCCATTATCTACCTTACTTTTCCCTTCATGTGGAATAACTACCTTGGGTGATTCACGAGGTCTTAATAACACTGAAAGTTAAGAGAGCTTGTATTAAAATGTAGTGACCCTCAACTTCTCTTGGCCAAGTTACAGCAAAAATAATCAGTTACATGGAAAACATTATTACTGATTTTCGTCTCCTGCTAGCTAAGATTTGATTTCAGAAAGGCTGAAAACTTAGGGCCAAACCCTAACCTTGGCTCATATCCTCTTTGACATGATGTTTCAATTGAGGATAAAGAGTAGTTCTGTTCAAATCAGAGCTAAATTCAGCTTGTCTTTATGGCAAATCCTGAGCAGATTCTCAGGTGATTGGTAGGGAAAGACACCTGACTGTTGGAGGATTGCACCAGAGCAGATGCTGGGTGGCAACATGGCCTGGAAGCAAATATCACATTGACATGGTAAGTGCCTCCAGCAGGCAGCAGCAGTGAGGGATAGCCATGGCTTACTGGTGTGCAGTGAGATGGCATGGATGCACCTTACTGGGAACCACTAACACAGATCTTTGCATCCTCAAGTTTGGGAATTATTTATGTCAGAGCTCCTTGAAATAGGAGTGAGGATCAATTTTCTGTCTCCTTAACATGCCTTGTGCATCAGAGACAACAGAAGTGCTAGCTATATCCAGGTTTCGGCTGGGATGAAGTTAATTTTCCTCCTAATACCTAATATTTCTATTCCTACTTCCTTGAACCTGGTAGAGTGCTGTGTTTTTAAATTAGTAAAGAATAATGTTGATAACTCAGTGATGCTCTGGTTGTTGCTAAGCAGTGCTTACTCTAAGTCAAGGACTTTTCAGTTTCTCATGTTTTGCCAGTGAGAACGTGCACAAGAAACTGAGAGGGAGCATGGCCAGGACAGCTGACCTGAGCTGAACAAAGGGATATTCCAGTCCAAAGATCACCATTCTCATTATATGAATTGGAGAAGCTCTTTGGCAAGGGCCTGCTGCTGCTCAGGACTGGCTGAGTGGGTGGTGCGTGGTTGTACTTTTCATCACCACTCTCTCTCTCTCTCTCTCTCTCTCCCCTCCATTATTCAAATTTTTGAGTTTTTAAACTATTAAACTCATCTTAATTCAACACAAATGTTTCTTAGTTGCCAGCTGGGGTTAAACAACAACAGGTTGATGCAGATACAGTGAAGTTATTTTTGCCAACAGATTAATATTTTCCTTGATGACATAAGGAAAACTCAATCCAATATGCATATATTGGATTGCTTTTAGTTTGTAATTAAAACAATGTCATTTTGATTGCCACTTTTCTCTGAGATAAGCATTTAATTCCAAGTCATTGCAGGTTTAACACTGTGGAGACCCCTTAAATTAGACACATTTGTTTTTGGTGAAAATTAACTTCATTCTAAAATAGCTTGATATTGTGGAAATTAGGTTTCTGAGAAAAAAAGAGTACATGCAAAGGAGATTTTTCTCAGGCAGATCATTAGTATAGAGCTGTTCTGCAAGGTACAATATATGGTAATAACCAGTCTCCAGAGCTTTACCTTATTTAAATTGGTCACCTACTATAGGGCCTGGGCTGGATTTGTGGAGCATATTAGGTGAATAACACAGTATTGTTTTATGGCAAATGCATTTTTTAGCTGCTATAGGGTATATTACATATAATTCTTTGGTGCTGACTTGACAACACACATCAGGCTGTTTAAATCATTAGAGTGTTATTTTTCTTCCCCAGAGGAATCATAATGGGAAGCCCTGCTAACCTGTCAGCTCTACTTTGCCCTCCTTTCCTCCTTTGTTGTATGAAACCTTAAATATGTAGGTGGGATTTCTGGAGCTTGGCTGGTTTCAGAGCAGCCTGGGGACTGATTCGGTTGAGCTGCCCAAAGCCCATAAATTCTGGACAATTGGATGGAAACAGGAGGCCAAGTTCAAGGGTAGAAAGCTGGGTGAAATAGTATGATGATTTGCGTATCCAAGGCTTTCAGGTGGAATGTTTTCCCCTTCAGTCATAAAAAGTAAGGGGAGGTGTGATGTCTCAATGTTACATCTGTTAAAAAAGAAAAAAAGGCAGAAAAGGAAGCCTCCAGTTTGGGAGGAGAATTTAGACTGAATTTTGCATTGTTGCAGTGGAGGCTGAGTTTTGGGATCCTGCCAGGGGAGGGGGAAATTTTTTAGATCACCATAATACTATTAATAACTGTAAGGATAAGCCTTATCCTTTGGTTAACACTGGGAAGGCCAAAGAAAATTTTGGGGAGTATAAGCGTCAGAAGGCAGTGAGATAAAAAAGGAAAATCCAGACTCACATAAAATGAAGTAAGATTCAGGGCTTTCCTGGAAAATAGAAATACCCCTAAACAAACAGATTCAGGAGTATGGTAGCAAGATACCCTTGAGACCATAAATATGCTCCAAAATACGCCAACCTATTACTAGTACTATAAAAGCAGCGTAAAAATACTGGATATTGCTGTTTTTATAAATTATGTGTTTGAGTCTGTTGTGAAGTTTTGTCTGAGGAGATGACACTGGAAACTCTTATTTTATGTGCATTTTTAGTCTATTATTCATGTTGAAATATAAAACAACTTCAATTAAAAGGTCATCAGATGAACAAAGCACAGAAAAGACAACTGCTCTCCAGCGACATCTCTTTAATCTCATTCACTACAGACTATTTTTCACTCTGTCTGGAACAGGTTAAAAAAACCCCAACCACCAAACCCTTTTAAAAATTTTATGATATTTAAAGTTGGTCTTGTTCCTCAGGGTTTAAATTAGACAGTTATGATATTTTTTTCTTGACATCATTAAAACAAATAATATGGAAGATGGATATTTTCTGCTGCTTTCTTTGATTTTTTCTTTAGGCTACTGAGCACAGTATTCTAAATGCTTTCTAAATTGCTTTTTCCTTTTGTGGTTTTTTTTTTACTTTTTCCCTTGATTTTATGTGTGCTGCTCTGTAACTTTTGCTAAATGTTATTAGATTCTAAAAGATTCCTGAGAGACAGAGTTAAATGTAATTTTTTTCCCAGTTCTTCTAAGGAGGGCAAAATAATAAAAGTCAATGACTCCAGATGTCTGTCATTTTTCAGATGTAAGAAGTCTTCATTTCCTCATGCAACAGACTTGGACTAGCATTCTGCAAAGGGCAGAGAGATCTTCTGTTGTTTGAAAGGCCTGATTTGACTGGTGAATGAAACTGTGAACTGTAGTTGTTGTCTAGGTTTATACATGTGATGGTTAGCCCAGTTATTGTTAAATGCTGAAGATAAAAGACATGTTGAACTTCTCGCAACACTGTGAGAAGTATCAAATTTGACTTTCACAAACACAGTTTATAAATTTAGTATCCCGTGTTGCTGAAGAATCATGACATTTTGTGTCTTTATGTGGATGATTTAAAGTAGCTTATCAAGGGCATTATTAAATTAAATTTAAATTAAAATTAAATTTAATTTAAAATGAGCTTAGATCTCAGGGAAGTTGAATCAACTTTTCTTGCAGTACTACTTGAGGACTTTAAATACAATCCTGATTTCAAATGAGCTAAATAGATGTTTTCAAAAGTTCACATCCTTCCTGAGCATGGAAGTCTTAAAAATATTTAGTAAGAAATGTAATTTTCAAACCCTTTGAAATTAGCACAAGAACTGCTCTTAAAGACTATTTCATTGCATAATTTTATTTTTTTTCTTATTTAATCAACAACATATAAATAACTGAGATTACTTTTAGTCCCAGTAATCTCCAGCTGAGATTACTTTCCCTCAGTTTTTGTGCTCAGACGCTGATTCTTACTGTCTATTTTCATACATGCAAATCCTTACTCAAATGGATCAAGTCTGATAAAACTTGTTTAAATGAAATCCCTCCCTTGCATATTTATTTTTACCAACACTAAAGCTAGATATTTTCAGGTTCTGAAACGTACGGTATTTCCCTTTTCTTTCCTAGCATGTCCAATTTATCATTTGTGCATATTTCTGCAATTTTGGGAAACAGCAAGAATTTGAACTGTACTGTGCATTTTTCTGCCCAATTTTTCTGTCTCTGGAGCTTTGTATGAGCTGGGGATAAAAATTCATATTTAGGGATTTAATCAAGCTGGGCCCAATACTGCAGCTTTTTTGATGACTACTTAGCTATTAGTTGTTCTGCTGTAGAGTAAGAAAAATTACTTATTACTTACAAGTAAGATGCCAAGAGGTTGTTACTGCTATAGTCTTTGTGACAATATGTGCTGTCAGTTTACTGAGTAGTAGTGTCACTAAAACTTCCAGGGTGTTTTACTTAGCTTTTGCTGTCAAAAATGTTCATTGAAATCAATGCTTCCATATCCATTTGTATAGGCAGGTGAATTGTGCTAATTAACAACACATTTTCTGTAGTGATTTTTTTATAACAATGTAGATAGAGAGTCTCAATAATTAAAGAAGTGAGAAATGCATGGAAAAACAGAGGAAGTTATGTTTGCCTTCATTCCAAACCTCAAAGGATGATCTTTTTTGGGTTCCCACAAGTAACCAAGTGTAACCCCCTCCTAAGGGCTTGGCTGATGATGCTCAAGACCAGTTTTGCTACCACATAACTTTGGATCTGACCACAAGAAAACCTCAAAGGTAGTGAGAAGAAGTGAGGGCAGAAGGATAATTTACATCCTTGATTCCTGCCTGAGCAACATTGCAGCTCTGCCTGTGCCAGGGCTTGTGCCCTTAATCTCTCTGGCCTGATGCATCCATCCTTTCTGGACTGACTCCCTGACTTCACCTGGGACCTCCATCATTGCTTCAGACCTACCTGATTGTCTGGGCTGTGGCCAGCTCTGGTCATTGTCACCAGATCTACTCTGCCATCCTCATCTTGAAAACTACCAGGTCTACCTAAAGAAATTTTAAAATTATTAGAGAAATTTTATAACTATTATGCATTCTGAAGGTGTGTCAGGACTCTAGTTTGGATCAGGATTTATGAGAATATGATAGTAGACAGATAATATTATACAGTTTTGGAATAACGTAATGAAACTGACCCTTGGTCTTCTTCAGGTTATTATACTCAAACCAGAATCCATATTGCCTACATTCTCCACTGATCAGTTACATTAAATTTTGACATCCTAGGTTGCTTGGAGGTGAGGTACTTTAAGTATTACTCTTGATAGTACAGAACAAATTCTGTAGGTCTGTGATGTCTGTAGTGTGGTACCTCCAAAAAGCATTCCTAGGAGGGCCCCACACAATTGCCATGTAAAATTGCAGGCAGGTTGACTGTATTATCCCCCAATCTGTCAGATTTAAATTGCAAAGTTAAGACAAGTCTTAGCCCTGAGGCCTTGTATAACCCTTACAGAGCTTGTGGCCTGTTCTCAGCAATGACAATAATGTATTTGCTGGGTTACATGAGTGTATAGCCTTAAATCTAAGCCAAAAATTTGCATTAAAATCCAAGTATCTAAGGAAAGCAGATGTATCTACAGGGGAGCCTCTTTTATTCAGATTTATCTCATGCTTTGCTGCTCAAGAGGAAATCTGTTGTTGGTACAAGACAGCTAGATAATTTTTTTCCTGGCCACTTTGATTCTTCTAGAAGCTTGTGGACATGCAGGCTCTTTGCTACCTATCTGTGTATGGTTGAAGGAAGATGGAAAAATGATTTATGAGCTGGTTTTATAGATCAGCTGATTCTTCTGTCAACTAGCATGAATGATGATCATTGTCTCCAGTGCCTGAGAAGGAGCCATGGCAAAGGCTGTTTTTTCTTCCATTTTCTTCAGAGGACGAGATAGTGATAGGATGTGATAAATGTTTATTCTCTATGAAAGGCAGAAAGGAGAAACTTTTTAAAATCCACTTCTGACTGTCTTTTTCATATTCTTCTTGGTTTCCCTTTTCAGAGCACAGCTGGGCTTGGGCTAGAAAGGAGAAGGGAAGGTAGTAAAACCACTGTGGGTGGAATCCTTGCAAGGTGGTCCTTTTCACTATTGAGCTTATTTTTTGTGAAATACTACTTGATTTTGTTTTGAAAAACCAATGTTAAAGGCTAGAAGCTCAATTCATAAATCTCATAAATATTTCAGCAAATGCATCCAAGTTGGCAATGCTGGAATATTTCTGAGATATTTTATAAGTCAAAAGACAAAGAAATGTAAACTACCAACAAAACCTCCCAGTGCTCTGATATTTTTACTGTCTACACTTGCCAATAACCTCTGTCTTTAATCCTGTTCCATTTCAGTCCAAACACACAAGAAAACAACCTGTGGTCATTGCTTGGATGATTGGGTTGTGGAGATAGGAATATTCCTAGAATTCACAGGCTATCAGGGGGCAATTCTTAAGCCTTTACTGCATCATTAGAACTCCCCATATATGATATGATATGATATGATATGATATGATGATATGATATGATGATATGATATGATATGATATGATATGATATGATATGATATGATATGTCTGGAATTTGGACCATTAATCACTGGAGATGCTGATAACATTTCACCTTGGAACTATTCTAACACATATGCCTTTGCAATAAACAACCTTTTGAATTTGGTTCTTGAATTGTACTGTACCACCTTTTGTAGTATTTTTTGTAATAATTGTAATTGTACCATCTTTCCAGAGTAAACACATCAATTTTCCTAGCAATTGTACCTTCAAAGTTACAAAACCAGAGGAGAAGCAGTGTCATCATTTCAGCTAGCACGTAATAATATGTAACTTAGTTTCCCTTCTAACTATGCCAGTGTTGTTCACTTGTGGTGGTATAATTCTTTGTAGTGGCAGAATCCTCATAAATGGTAATCAGATGTTTAAAGAGACTCAGTGAATAAATATATCATGGAAGAGGGAAGAATGTGGAAAGTGAAGAAGTCTAGCAGCTGTGATTAAATATAATCTTAACTTCTGGTGGGAAAGATATATATCACATTCAGATTGTCAAGCCTGTCTGGCAGACTCAATGGTGGAACTGTTGCAGGATCTGCAAATGGTGAGGTGCTACATGAAAATCCTGGCATCAGTGGGAAAAACTTCATGCTCTTACTGTTTCAGAAATCTCACAGATGCACACTCAGAGGCAATTAAGTTCAAGATGTGAAAACCTAGTTCATGATGCTTCCATTTGAAGAAGTTATTTATTCTTTAAAAGCCCTGTTAAATGTTACTCAGTTTTGCAGATTGTTTTAGTAGAGCTAATGTGCATGAGAGGGAATGGGCATGATCTTCTTGTTAGCCAAAGAGCATAAGTCAGGGATGTCAGAAATACATAAACTAAAGGAGAATGAAAGAAGAAAAAAGAAGGGTAAACAAGAGAAAGAAATTATTAAGAAAATGTATTTCTATTTTTACCAGTTGCTGTTTTGTATCCTTCCTTTGGTAACTTTTTTGTTTTTGTAGGTCTTCTCTCTCTGTTTCTGTGGCTTTCTATTTTTCATTATATGTACATTGGAAGATGTTTGGTAGGATACTTGAAGCAAAGTAAATGAAAACCAAATGTCACTTATCCTGTAACTATTAAAGACTTCCTTTTGACTCCAAATTCCTCTTAAGGAATTACGTTGTTTTGTTCACTAAATGTAGACACAAAAGAAATAATCTTGAGGCAAATGAAATATTTCAACAAGCAAATATATTAGAACTATAGAAAATTTCAAAATATACATTTTAGTTTGCAGTGTGTATTGCTGAACCAAAGCTCTTCAAATTAATATCCTTCATAGCAATCAAAGTAGAATCAGAGTTTAGTGAACTCTAAGAAATTGTCTGGCACTCTGTTCTGTCAGAAATAGTTCCTGGAGATGTCAAGCTGGGAAACACAGAAAGAAGAAATAGAAGGAATGATTGCACCAAAACAGTTCCTCACTGAATGCTACCTCCCTCTTTCCCTTCTCTCCTTCATTCTCATTTCTTCTCAATGAAACCACTGTTGATGTTGCCCATATCAGAAATAATTAAAATTATATGCTTTAGTTAAATAATGGTTCTAGTTTGTAGTAGAGTTTCAGCTGTTAGGTCTTCAGATGAAGTGAGATTAAAATAACATTTTGTCTCTTTGCAATTAGATGAAAAGTCTTCCTTTGGAAGCCTGTGATTTCTAAAACTGCTTAGACCTAAAACACACTGTGTCAAATATAGATTAGATTTAATACACAATACACATCAAGCCTGACATTCCAAAATCAAACAAAGGAGAATATATTCAGGTGTGTAGTGTGCTGAAACCTCTGTTACCAGAGTTAAAGATTTTGACTGCCTAGCCCCAAATGATCACAACATCTCTAAAACTCTCATGGTGGTCAGGGTATGAAGGGATTTATTGCTGTTGCAAGGGGTGTTTCAAAATCCATTCCTCTAAAAGCATAAACCACCTCCACCCTCCATTTTCAGGTGCTATTTCTGCTGGCACAGAACAGATACTTTGAGCATCAGTCCATCATACAAGCATTTATATACAGATTAACTTCATAAACCACTGGGACCTGGTCTGTTTCAGACATCTTGCCCTAAATGCTATTGACAGTGCTGTGGGTTGGAGATGAAACTGCTGATACAACAGAATTCCTGTTCCCCATCCTGCTATAGAGGCTTGGCAGGGGTTTGCAGGACTTTAACTGCGCCCTCTCAGCAAAAGAAGAGATATACTTTCTAGAGACTGCTCACATTGTTCAGGTGGCTACTTCTCTTCTGCAGAAAAAGCAGTAGAGTAAATGGAAGCTTTCTGATCACCTTGTCTTATGCATGGATTTCAAAATACATGTCATAACTTTAAGAGTAATGTCTGAGTATTCCAAAAAGTGTTATGCAAATTGTACAGAAATATGTAAAGATACTGAACTTAGCATGAGATTCAGCTGAACATAGACTTTGCAACATAATAGACGTGTTATATATGCTTTTTCAGCTAAAAAGGGAAGATACTGGCTATGCTAGTGGCTTTTCTTCATGGGATGTGCTAGGAAATCCATGATTTCAATTTCCCAGTTGCATAGATAAGTGGAAAATTTTAAATAAGACAAATAAAATTAAACCATTTCATTTCATTCTGCATACCACTTTAAAATACAGTAGCTTCAAATAATGAGTTCATAAAAACATTGGCTGTCTCTCATGCAGTTCAAACATATCATTACTAGGGAGTTATAAATCTGCAAACAGTGGAGGTTCCTTTTATGAAACAGTCTTTCATCTAAAATGGTTATGAACTGATCAATACATTTGTTATGAATAATCTCTTTTAGATCTTGGGCAAATGTGACTTAGCAGTTTTGACAGAAATGGAGCCAAGTGGTGCTTTATAGGTTTGAACAATCTTGTAGCTGGTTTAATGAGGTGAAGTCTGTAATTGACCTGTTGAGTACTGAGAGGAATAACAGAAAATGTTTTAAAAAAAAAAGTAATGGTATAGTGTTGGTTGGACTTTTAGCTGATTTGTTAATTGGATGTATTTCTAGTATAAAAACATGTGGTGTTAGCTTTTCTTACTAAAAAGCTACAATGAAGTTACAATGAAGTTATTTTCTTCCATTTTTGTGCAAAAACTACTGTATATTAGATTTCTTCCATCATTGACCTTTAAAATGCATATTGCTTCCCAGATACCTTAAAGGTGACTGAAGAAACTGAGTGCAGTTTCTGAAAAAAATAGGAATTCTGTGCCTCATCTGGCACAGTGCTGAGCACCTACATCCCTCACTGAAGTCAAAAGGAGCCAAAGACGCAAAAGTTTTATGTCAATGACTTATACACCATTGTCAGAGAGACGCTCAAATGTAGAGAGTTTCAATTAATAAACTATTGATATAGATAAACTATTATTTATTTTAGAATAATATTTATTTATTATAGAATAATAAACTATTATTAATTTAAATTTCTTTGTTTAGTAGGAGCTGCTGAGTAGGACCTAAATGAAATCCTCTCCATTGCCACAGTGAGGAGGGGGTATTAAGTATGCAAGACAAAAATTCAAAAGAACATGATATTCAATGAAGGAAATGAACTAGATAGAACAAGATGCAAAAAGAAGCAGCATGCAACTTCAGTGTTTTGGCAAAGATGAGAGACAAACAGTATCTAAAAACCACACATCCCAACAGTCATTAAAATAGATGTCTTGTTTTGCTTGCTCTGTTTTGAAACCATGTTATTCCCTATCTGCTGCTATTTTCTACAGCCTTCATTGATAAATCACCAAGGTGTCACATATTTTTGTGAAAATATCTTGATTTTTTCTATTCACACTTCTTTTAGAGCTGTACAAGTAATTAATATTTAGGTAAAAATGGGGGAATCTGTACCTCAGAGCTCTGAACACAGGATGTTGGAATCTGAGACTCAAATCCTTCTTGCAATACTCCTGAAATTATTTCTACAGGTTGTGACAGTTCTAGAAAAGAAATCCACCTGAGAATAGCCAACAATATGAGCTGAAGAAAACCTGCATTTAGGTATCACTTCCAAATCAGGGATATTTGCAGACATCAGTCTGCTGTCAGCAGCCAGCACTCAGCAGATATTTCCATATAAATATCTTGCATTTCACTTAAATGGCTTAACTAGAGTATTCTTGAAGGCATATACCCATCTCTGCTGATTTTAAAAAGGATTCATTATTTATTTCAATAGTTGCTGCCTGTATCATTTGGGTGCTTTCCTGAAGTCTGTCCCACTGATGCCTTGAATCCTCATAATAACAGACACTGTGCATGCCAGGAATGATCCTATGTCACATCCTTGGTGAGTGAAACATCTTATTAACTCTTGGATTTACTATTATCAGCATATATCTTCTGTGGTTCTGTCAGCAGACCAGAAGAAGCAAACTCTGTCACATAAGCATGGTAATTACTGCACTTGACCCTCCTGTTTCACAGAACTGAGGTTACAGGGAAGCTGCAGGTGACTTACTTTGCAATTTCCAGCATAAGTGGTGAGGAAAATGCATCTGCTGAAAATGAGGTGGCTCTCAAACTAAAATATGTAACATTTTTGTGGCAGTATTACTTTACTTAATATGGAAAATCTGAACAAAGAAAAATTGGAACTGTGGGAATGTGATTGGGAGTAAGAGCAGAAAACTTGGAATTTATAGTCACATTCTAACAGAAGTTAAAACAGCCTGGAAATTATAGGATTAAATGCAGTTGCTACTTCCAGGACGGAGTGCAATTGGCATGCAGGAAATCCATTCCATGATAATTCACCACACACAGATCTTGCAAGCTTCAGCACATGCTACGTGGGATGAAATGGAGGGTGGAGGCTTGGCCAGGCTCTGCTGAAATCCTTGCAGGGATGGGAACCCTGTGGTGCCATGCAGCCAATAAACTGCACAGCAGCTGCCACCCAAGGGAGAGAGGAGAAGGTGTCTTGCTGCTGAACCAGCAGCTGGGGTGAAATCGCTCTCCTTGGGTGAACTTGGTCCATGATAATCTGATTGCAACACCAACACACACCCCCGTGCCAAAGTTACCCACCTCCCAGGTATGAACACCCCACTGGGCATGCACCCCATATTTTATTGACTATAATTTTTGAGAGTGAAGCAAGAGAATTTTATACCAATCAATAATAAAAGTATGTGTGACCTGAGGTAATAAAGCTCCACCTAAATGTAATGAAAGTGTCGAAGTGGGATAGGGGTAGGGAGAAGTTAGTGAAGACTCTTTTGTAACTTTGGGGATCGGTTGACCAGTTGAACTCATTTTCTTCCACATAGGAACACCTATTGGGTAAGAACATAATCTATGGGTGCTAAATTATTATCTTGATCTAGATTTCAGTAATGATTAGAGTTTGTCTATATGTTGCTTTAGATGTGTCTTTGCAGTCCATCACTATTACTGTCAATCTTTAAACCTTAACCTGTCACAATTTTCTATTATCAGTGTGTTAATTAATAAAGTGTGTAATTTTGTGAAGTGTTTGGGGTGAGTCCTTCGAGGGCACCAGCTCTTGCTGGCAGTGCATACCTGACTAAGAGTGGGGAGATGCAGGAGGGGCTCTCTCTGTCTGAAGTGCAATAAAGGTTTCACTCCGATGCGTTCTTGGTGCGTGTGCCTGAACAAGTCTGTCAAGCTGCTCTGCTACAGCAGGCTGTTCACTGGGGCCCCTACAATGGGGCACTGACAGACTGGTTTGGGCACAAGGTTTTCAGCTCTCCTGGGGCATTGACAGGCCAACCAAAACCAAAGTGTTTGAGGAAACCCTCCTTTCATGTGAAAAGGACAAAAAATCTTGCAAGTCCTACTCTTGCAAGTCCTACCAACCATTCTCCAATGTGAGGAAGGAAGCAATGGTAGTCTTACTGTCCTGCAGTCAGCAGAGGCTAAACCAAACAGTGAGCTGTAGGTAATGATTCCTTTCTAAATTCCAGTCTGGAAAAGAGGTCTACCTTAATGAAGACTCAGTGACAACTGAGGAAGAAAATCAGAGCTTGGCTCATGGTGATGCTTATTCATCATTTATTCCAATATCCTTTATGCTCTTATTTCCAATGATTGATGACAGTTTGTAGATAACTGTGTACCAAAAGTGTCCTTCTAAGCTGAAGACTTTGTTACCAAGCCTAGAAGCTATGTAAAGATGTAGAAGCAATTTATTTATATAAAACCAAAGTAAAAATCAGTGGTTCACTGTGTTTATAATGAGTTATCAATATAGCTTGTGTTCTACTGTGCTGTGAGAAAAAAATTAATTCTGACTAAATGTTATATAATAAAGAAATGCATAATTATTTAGGCTTGAATTCTGTTGATTTTGGGTGGGTGTTCTGGGTAGTATAAAAATACTTTTTAGGCTGTACTAATGAAGGTTGGGATATGATCTCTTATGATCCACATGGAATAGAATATTCTCTGAGTTCTTACCATGAATACTTGATTTTTTTTTGTTTTGGGATTAGTAAAAGTATTTTCAATGAAAATTTTGTAAATCACACCCTTCGGTTAAATATGTTTAGAGATCTGAGCTATGGAATTTACTGAATGTTGTAAATGACATGAATATGATACTGCTATAGAAAGGAAAAAAACCCATGTCAAAATTGCTAAGCACCTAAAATTTCAGTGTAAAAAATATCTCTTCCTTTCTGCACAGTAATAATCTCTTACTTTGTCACTGATCATTGTTTTGATTTGCAATGTAATACAAATGTAATTTGCTACATAACAGGAAAAACTTTTATTAGAAAATCAGCTCTAATACTGCAAGGTGATTTACAAAAGTGTGAATGTAAAAGTAGACCTTTAAACCTCTGGCTCCCTTACCAGGGTCAGAGAAGAAGAATAATTATGCAAGGACAAAAGTATTGGGGTTATTTTGTAATTTAGGATTTAAATTAGGACTTATATTTCCTTGGTGGTTTTTACTACATGAGCAGGTACAGCTCACATGCCAAAAATTCTGAAGTATCTGTTCATTTTCTTCTCAGGACTTTCAACTCAGATGGTTTTTAAAATTTTTTATTTTATGGAGAGATCTAATTGTTCTCAGATGGAATTTTGCTGGCATAATGCTTCAACATTCCTATTGCAGACATACTACTTCAGTTTTATATTGTATCTTTCAGAGGAAAATGAGAAGGAAATTGTAGTTATAATAAAAATGAATAATTTTATAATAAAATTAGGAAATACAGGAAAGTGTATTTTTGCTATACAGTTTATGTACGTGTACAAGCACACTCGTGTTACTAGAAGAATTAATTTTGTTCTTTATGTTCATGATGTCAGAGAAACATCATGGTTTTTTAGGTCAAATATTATATTTTCTGTCTAACTGCTTAAAATTTCCATTAAAAGGTCAAGAAGACTTGCAAAATTCAAGATGAGGAAGCCTAAGCATTTTCCTATGTATATTTAAATATGTATATAATTTTAAAATAAATAGCATTTTAACTACTCGAAATATGCTCTATATTAGGTACACTGTTTAAGTCAGTAAAGATAAGAATAATATTCTCTTGTTTATAAATATGCATGTAGTGCTTTATAGCTACGAATAAGGACTGAATTTTGAATTGTTCCACATAAGACATAAAAGGGAAAGAAAAGGGAAAGTGAAAGAAAAATCCTTTCTCTTTCGGAGCAAGCATTGCTCTGATCTATGATTCAGTCATATGGAATAAGGAACATTTTTTATCTTTTTCTAAGAACAGATATTAGGGGCTGTGAAAACTGTTTTTGTATGGCTGATGTCCAGATGAAGAGAGCTAGCACATTAGAAAAATAATTTACCAATGGTATTGCAACTGTGTTTCAAATGCTTTAGTAGAAATTAGTTCATAGAAAAAGGGACTACCTTTCTTTCAGTGAAAGTCCCTGTTCTTTCTTATGATTTCTCATGTCATTCTAAGGAAAAGGACAGTTTGCATTAATGACAGCTTATTTTCTGAGGCTATTTTATAAGGTTGTCAGCGTAAGGTAGGAAAGTGTTAATTATCATTATTAAAGGGAACTCAGGAAGAAAAAAATAACGTTTAAAATTAATTAGCATGATTATGATCCAGCAAAGAAAATCTGTGAGTTTTAAGATTCATGGGGCAGGAGACCTCTTTTAACACAAATAATGTTGACATCAAATGTTAAGGTGCTGTTGTCCTCAACATGCATATGACGTATAGTGTAAAAGTTTGTCTCACATCCAAACCCAAGAAATAAACAGATATTGTATATCATGCCCCATCAAATACTGACTCATGTTTACTCCCTTTCTTTCAATGCAGTTTTTCATCTGCTAACCTGAAAAGTAGAGTCTTCAAAAGATAGCTTTCTGGATCTGGAGAAACAAAATAAATACAATCTGGCCCCTTCCCTATGGCCCCTGATTAACCAAAACTGGGAAACCTATTTGATATATGTGAATCAGAACTTTTGAACAGACTGAAATTCTACCTACGCCCAGGAAAAGAAATTTATCTCTTGAAATATGTCATTGTGCAACATCAAGTGACAGGAGCAAATACAATTGTCTTTTATAAACCAGTGACTGCCTTACTAAATCTGGGTTTAAAATGCACATGCACAGGGAAACTCATTACTGCCAAGAGATATATGGAGCAAGAAAAGCAAGCGTTATTATCCCAGGGGTCACTGAGAATAGCAGGAAATAAGATTATTGCTCAGAGGAGAGTGAACAGGAGGCAAGACAAATGTAATTTCAATAGGAATTGATTTGTGTAGAATTAATTTAATGACATTTAAAAGGGCATCCACTGTATTATTCTCTGAGGCCATCCTGTGTTCTTACTATAATATCAGTCTTTAGTTTCTTTCCCCAAGCATGATGTGTTAAGGCATCCAGGGATCTTGGAACCCTGTGAGAACCGTGGCAAAGTCCTCCCTTGCTGGATACCTCAGAGGCTGCAGTGATTGCTGTCAAACTGTTTCTCTGCACCCCTGCCTCCCCGTGGTCAGGGACAGAAGGTGTATCCTTGCTCAGGCGCTGGCAACCCATGACCCTGATACGGACACCTGTATGAATATCCCCTGAAGTCTACGAACCCCTTGATCCTAAATTTTGGATTGCATGGGTTAACTTTTCAGAAGCAAATATTAAACAAAAAAGCATATGCTGGTAATTCCACTTATGCTTTACTAGTATAATGCATAGCAAAACACATCCAGATATGATCTGCCAAAACAGGCAAAATATACTTCTTTTTCTCACTACAATGCAGTTCAATTCATGCCCTTTGAATTTACAAAGTCTTTCAGTTCATGTCTTGCTCCTGTATGGTCTTTCCTCTTTCCATGTTTACCTTCAGTGTTTCCCCTTACATGGTGGTTAATTCTCTCGGCTGACCCTGCTCCCTTGGGGAGCAAGCTGTTTGTGGTCTGCCTCTATGGCTCTAGGATTCTGATTAATTTATTCATCAAAGATAGCAATACTACATTCTGTATCTGCAGTTACGCACTTTCTACTGCATATTCCTTATTCTTTAAAGGAATCATGGTCCGAGGGTTTTTTGTCAAATAAGTTGCTATTGATAAAGCTTTTTGCTGGCATGGTAGGAGTGTGATGCTATATTTCAGCATATGCTGTAAATTGAACCAGCATCTTGGCTAAAATCTGACTTGTACTGCGTGTTTGACCAAGAAAGGATAATTGGCAGCCTGGGAAATGTAACAGTGCTCTGCAGGTAAAGACTATAATTTCCTTAAGGATAATTTTTAACAAGATTGCTAGTGGACTAAGTTATATATGCTTCTGAATAGTCTGATTTCCTTCAGAATATGGGTATGGTCTGGAAATCTGTACATGAAAGAAGAGATGTTCCATCTTATTACTTTCTCTGGACCGAGCCCAGAGAATGAGCAATATTGGTAGTGCTCCATGATTAACTAGGCTATGTACTGAAGTTAATGGATTTTATGAGCATCACAATTCCATATTTATTTGAATATTCAAAGAACAAGTTAATTCTTAACTCATTGGTCTGCTATCTTCCATTCTTTCTGTCAATCTTCCAAGCAAGCTACTTCAGTGAATTTAATACATTTGTGAAATGGATCAATCATAGATTCAGCACAGAAATTGCAATGCATTTATAATGACATGTGGCCATTAAAGATGGTCTACTACTAATTCTGTGGTACTGCCTGCTAAATCTATAGACCTTGCTAATTTTTGACAAGTTACTTTATGTTCTGATGGGTTTGTGTTTGATGATGATTAGTAAAACATTAGTCTCAGCTTTTGACAGTTATTGAAGAATATATGAAAACCAGAGTGTGTTAATTAAGTAAAATTCTCATATCCTAGAATATACTTTATTTCACATGTGAGAAAAGGTATTTAAATTGTACTATTGCCAGAGGAAGAGGATTTGCAGCACATTTATTTTTATTTTGGACTAGTGTTCATTGTCCCATTTTTGTCTGGAAACAAAATATATTTTCTTTCTTGTAGCTGGTACAGTGGTGTTTGGATTTAGCGTGAGAAAAATGTTGATAACACACTGATGCTTTAGTTGTGGCTAAGCAGTGCTTACTCCAAGTCAAGAACTTTTCAGTGTCTCGTGCATTGCTAGTAAGGGGCTGCATAAAAAGCTCTGCAGGAGCATGGCCATGACAGCTGACCCAAGCAGCCCAAAGGAGTATTCTATGGCAGAGAATGTCATGCCCATCATATAAACTGGGAAAGTTACACATCAGGGGGCTGACTGGGGGATGATCTGGATCTCTGTTAGCAGCTGGTGAACAATTGTATTGTGTATCCCTTGTTTTTTCTTGTGCTTTGTTTCTCTCCCTCTCCTTATCATTACTATTATTATTACTATTATAATATTTTGTTTCAATTATTAAGCTGTTCTTATGTCAGCTCATGAGGTTTACCATAGCAGTTCTGATCCCTCCTATGGGGGCAGGAAGCAAGGGAAGTAAGCAAGCAGCTGCATGGTATTTAATTGCTGTCTGGGGTTAAACCATGACAATAGTCTACAGCAATTTGAATTGTCTTAAAAATAAAAGCCAATTTCTTTAAGAAGATGATTTTCATGATAGGCTATAAAGTGTTTTCTTTGGGCAGTGATATTAGATAAGGCAAAGCAGTTTATATTTTCTTAGATTAGGCTCAGATCAGCCTGAGAGACCACCCTTAAGTAATGTTACAAGTAGGTGACACTTGAACCTGGGAAAGTTTCTGTAGGAACTGGCATGAACTTGAATTTGGAAAGTTAGGATGGGAGTTGATATTACACTTGATCTAACATCCCTCTGTAGACTTTGTGGCACTTAGTCCAAAAGAAAAATTAAAGGTTCAGATCCTTTATGTGTATCCTTTACCCCCTTCTCTATGCTTTGAAAAAGACAGTAGGACTCCCCTCTGTGTAAACAGAACTCTCATTTCAGCTAAAGTAGACTGTGATTATTTGTTTATGTCTGAGACTTGATTGCAATTGTGGATCCTGAAAATAGAAAGGAACAAGTGGTGTGAACCAATGCAGTCTGGAGGAGCATCTAATCAAGGGACAATCAGTCACTGACTGTAGAGTATTTTGTTATGATTCTAACTGCTGAGGCTTATTGTAAATGCTACCTCTATTGAGTAAAAAAATAAAGATAAAAATAAAGCATTATAAGTTCAAAACTGGAGCACCTCTGGTCAGACAGTGTGGCCTGAATTCTGCACTTTTGTTTGCCAATTTAAATGAAATACAATTTACATCTGTAAAAACAGAAGAGGAATCAAACATTTTCAGTGTGCATTTTGAAGAATTCCCTTTAGCCATATGGTTTATTTTTGAAGCTTAAGAAATTTTCTGAGTCAATCATTTATCCTCAATAGGAGTTTCTCACAGGGTGAGCTAAATTTCTCTATTTATTTTAATGAGACTTTTCCCATAATTGAATAAATCCTTCAGAATATGAAAGTATGTAAGTGTTCCATATGGTAAGCATTAAGATACATTGTCATTTTCCATTGTTTCATTTTTATGGAAGAAAAAGGACCCAGTACTATATGGATCTGTTAATCACTTTCCTCCTTGGGTGCTAACTGAATGCCCTGTTGTAATGGTTGTAGCTCTTTTGAAATTTAAGTTTATCTGAGTTGATTATGTTTAAGGGTTTTTTTCACTTTTGGTTGTACATCACCTTATGTACCAAGGACCAGATTCTAACCTTGTTCACTGCCCTTTTGCACTGTGAGAATTGTCTGAATAGGCTTCAAAGAAACAACTGAAAAGCATATGGTGATTCTTTAGCGACAAGGAAATACTGTATTTCTCTGAGAAACATGTGGATGAATCAGTGTTAACTTGTTCAGTTGACTTCAGTCTTTGTGGGTTAGAAATAGAAGGCCTATGAATGGAACAAGTCTCACTGAGATGCTGGCTTTCCCTTATATAATTTATTAATGGTAACATCTTCTTTCCATTTGAATTATTCAGAATGAAATTTACAACCAGAGAAGGAAATGACACAATACTATTAAAAAAATTGTTTCCTGTATTTCTCAGTTTAGAAATGTAAAATGACTTGTGATTTTGCTAAGAAATCAATCATCCTGAGACAAAAAACTGGTAGTGATACACCAATTAAGGTTTTGAGTCAGTGGTTGTCTAAGTTGATTAAGAGCGCCCCAAACCCAATGTAAAGGTAGATGTTCTGACATTAGTAATTGCTGAAATAGTATATAGGTCATTCTGACATCAATGTTAATGATGTTAGCAAAATATCCTCATCTATCATCTTCATTCCATGGGATGGCCTGACTTCATATATTATCATCTGGAGCAATGACTGAATAGAAGAAGTCAGGTCAAACAGTCCCTGGCTTGTTTAAGCATGTGCACCATACTCTAAAACAAATAGCAGGTGCTTCACTGGGATTATAGGGAAGAGAAATCTTTGTGTGCCTTATGGCTGATGTCTTCATTTCTCCTCCTAGAGGATGTATAAGTACAGCATCTTATCTGACATAAATTCAATTATGGGTAGGTCTGCCACAGAATAATAACTCCTGAGTGTATACTAATTGACTGAATAGGAACCAGGGCATATAATGGGGCTTTTCCTCTGCTGAACCTGACACATGCTAAGGGAATGCAACATAGGAGAAAGGGGATTTTTAGAATTACAGAGCTCAAATACCTATGGATAGGTAATAAAATATTAGATGGCTTAGTATTTTTTATTATGGAATAACTATAAGGATTATATACATGGAAGGAGAAAGTGATATTGACAGGACTTTTAGAATTAGGCATGTTCTTACGTGGCTTGCAGACTTTTCCCATCAACACAATCAATTCAGTGAAGAAGACTGAATTTCTCATCTTCCTGACTTTGTAAAATTCTAGATCTGCTGTATGCACAAAATGTCAGTTCTCATTAATCTGAAGTTGCTTCCAGATAAGTACTTTGTGTCTAGTCACAGGTAAGAGGCTGTCAAAAAATTATTAGAGTTAGTAACAATGTAGACTGTTAATAAAGAACCACAACCCAAAGAAATTGCACAATCCCTTTTTTCCTTTGAAAACAATAAAAAATTAATTCTACACTCTTATTTCTATGTGCTTTATATATATTTTTCTATAATGCAGTCAAAACTGAAGCTTCACTACAACTGTTTTAAATTTTGATGCTTGCATTGAAATTGATCAGGATGCAAGTGTTCATCTTTTTAATATTTGATCAAAGTTTAAAATATGAAAAAAGCAATGTTTTTTAGCAGTGAAACTGCATGTTAAATTCATGTATTAATACTTCTCCAGAAATAATTCCAGGTGTCTTAGTTTGGGGCAAATTTGGGAGGAAACCTCCGAAGGGGGGTTTCCTCTGGAAAGCCAACTCAAACT
>VYXD01008935.1:161610-184283 GCA_013397195.1 Hylia prasina
ACAGAACTCAATATACATCACAAGCAGGACAGACGATTGGGGATACAGGCATCATAAAGTCACCCTAGGACACCAGGATGCTTGATCAAGACATTTATTGCAGGAGCTCTCTGTTATCACAGAGTGAAAATTTATTAGCAAAGAAGATTGAGATTAATTTAGACACAAAGTAATTTTTGCATTCAAATATTTTTTATGTTCAAGTGAAATGAAAAGGCATGGCTCTTATTAATTTGTATGACTCATATATATGGTACCAAGTTCTCAGATACAGAGAATTTGCATGGATCTAGAGGTCCATTTCTTTCTTTGTTATCCATTCTTTCATGACTCCGTCATATGGGCAACACTGAAATTTTTACTGCTGAAAATTCCACAACAGCATTAGAATTTACCAAGACATGTTGCAATCTTCCTGTGACAAGGAGGATTGAGTGTGAAGGTTTTATTTCAAACACATCCACCTTCTGGAGAAATGAATATGGGAAGCCTATTAATGTATACTTCAGTTCCCATATGCTACTCTGCAGTATAATGTGAGTTGTCACAATAAAGCATCATGAAGACAATGAATACCTGGGGGAAATATTCAGACAGAACTGAGGCACTAGTCTAGTGGGAGCTTGCAGAAACTCACCCTTGCAAACCTGTTTTTCTTTTTAGAAATTAGACTCCTTTTTCCTGCCACTTCCTCTAGTAACATTTGAAGCAGGAGTACTGCTTTCTCAGGCTTGCTTTCTCTGAGCTTGAACTTCTTGTCTCAGCAGCAGCAATAACAATACACTTCAGAGAAACTATTTACTTAATTTTTTTCCTTCAACCTTCATGCTCATATTCTGTTTCCACTACTTCCATTTACTTTTATTTATTTCTATATTTTGTCCAGAGCTTCTGGACACCCTGATTCACATTTTGTTCTCTCTGTCACCAGCCACTGTGCGCTACAATGTCTTCTGTGTCCTGAGAATTTGGACTGGTTCACTTATATCACTGAAGAAAAGAAATCTCTTTCAGGGAAAAAAACCCCAAACAAGAAAACCAAACAAATGATTAAAAAAAACCCCAAAAAACAGCACCCCAACAAAATAAACAAACCATAACTTGTTTTTTTTTTTAATATATAATTAGTTTTAAAGAGAGGATGTTTTATTGTACCTAATAGGTAAGACTGCCATCAAAACACTAGTATTTCTCTAAACATATGTATGTAGTTCAATTGTAGGGTAGATGGAATTCAAAAGTGTTGCACAGGGAAAAAATGAGGAGTAATGCAGACAGAGTGTCTCATAGCCAACCCTATTCTATTTACTCAGAAGATGAGATACTAAAAATAATGGAAACAATCCAGAGTTCAGTAGGTTTTTTGTTATACTCTTCCTTTGAGCAAGCATGAGTGTCTCATTTGTATTTCCCACTAAAACTTTTTTGGATGGCTTGATTCTGCTGATTTGGTAATATAATGTCTTCATAAATACATGGAGTCAGGTAGACCTTCAATTAACACAGCTAATCTGTCTTTGAGCTGAACTAGCCCACACTGAGCCTATACTTTTACATGGTTTATTTATGAACTTGCCAGTACAACCACAACTAGCAGAATTACCTCAGATCTGTGTCTACTACTTTACTCTCTCCTGCAGACCTCCTGTACTTAAATCAGAATTAGCTCACATCATAAACAGCTAGGAGAAAGCATAATTTATTGAAAGAGATGCTTTGGCTTACCCAACTCCTTGCAGCTACTTTGTAAGAGAATTATATTGTGTTACATTGCCTTTCATATTATGAAGAGCAGAGTAGGAAACACCGAGGGATTTCAAGTGAATATTACGTGATCTGTCGTACAGCACCTTACATATCACTTCTGAATCTGGCTCACAGGTCCACTGCCTTGAGAAGAAAGAACAGAACACCCACAGGAGCAAGTGAAACCATAGCTTAACATCAGGGGAAAATATTTAGGCAGACAGTGTTGTAATGTGAATAATTATAGAATAGTAACTTGATAGGGAACAGAAAAAACAGTTTCAGACTTAAGTGAAATAGCAGATATATAAGTATGAAACACAGTTGAGGTTGATCTTTAATCCCTAACTCTAAGGTAAGGGCATATTAAATTATCATTGCTAGGAATGACTTATTTGGAGAAAGTTTATTTACAGCACTCAGTTCTCTTTCACCAGAGTAGAGCACCTGGAGGTGTGGCTGAAGAAACTCCCCTCAAGCTGACTGAAGCTCTGAGGCTTTTCACTAGACCAGCCTGGAGAGCCACAGGCATGATACTCACCGACTGCTGCCAGGATGAACTCTCTTTGGTTTGTATGACTACTGGGAACACTCAAAAACCAGCCTGACCTGAATTCCTAGAATTACCACTTCCATTCCTCATTGTGGCTTATAGAAGTGTGTATGAACGGAAATATATATAGTGGAAAAATAAACGATGTCACTTAATAACATTCAGTGATCTTCAAAGAATCATGTGAATATAACGCAATAGACACCCCACTGAATAATTCAGCTGTGTACATCAGAAAACAGAAATGCACTTTTTAATGGTAAAATACTTTAATTAATATAATTTTTTTCAATGAA
Source organism: Hylia prasina (assembly GCA_013397195.1). Lineage (NCBI taxonomy): Eukaryota > Metazoa > Chordata > Aves > Passeriformes > Sylviidae > Hylia > Hylia prasina. The sequence goes on from VYXD01008935.1 coordinate 164,206, forward strand.
AGCAATTTTATTCCATGGGAATTTCATAAAAATTTCTGCCTAAAGTTTTTTTTTAATTACAATACCTTAAATAGATATGAGCGCTGATCTGAGCAAATTATTTCTCTTTTTAATGTATCATAGGTAAAAAAAGACAAAAATTTCTTCATAATGGAGAAAATTTATTAATAATAACTATAACAAGAACAACAACAATAATAATATTAATAATTTAAAAATGAACCCCTAAATGAAATGCTTTTATTTATTTTAGACTTCCCATGGTAGAGAAAAATTATGCTCTTTATAGCTTAGTAGTTCTCCCATGAGATCACTGGGGAAACCTTCATTGATTTCAAAGGAGGAGATCAAGACTGACTAAACACTTTTGAATATTCACTCAGACTTTCTTTGAATTGAGTTCTCAGATTCAAAATTTGTACACATAAAGCTTAAATATTTAGTATATAAATCACTTTGGGGTGTTATCCATAGTAATGAAAAATAACAGAGAAAAGTCAATCAGTGGCATGCATTTACTTCCATTCATGGTAAAAGCATAGGAGGGTTTTCAATGTTAAAACAGTTAATTTTAAAATGTAGAGAAAAGCAAAGTTTTACATGGCGAGTTACTGTGTGGAGCTCATTAACACAAGATAGGCATACAGTCTAGTAATTTAAAAAGCATATTTCAGCATCACAAAACTGAGAAAAGCATTCTCCTAGTAATTCTAGTACAAAATTTTAAGAGCTATCAATCAAGTTGTAGAACACAACTTATTCAATAATGACAGTCAGGAAGAAGTGTTGCCTTTACTTTCCTCTGGAAGTGTAGCATTTCTGGTGAGGACCATATTGAATGATTCAAAGACTATTTTAAAACTTTAAAGTCAGGCCACTTTTTGAAACATTTAGGAAAAGATAGACTGAAAAACTAAAAATAGTAGTTTACAATTGTTCCTGGTAGTTTGTTTTCTTTTATTAAAAGCGTGATAGATGGCTAGAATATTTTATGAACTGATAAAACAACAGCAACCAGAAAATTAATCTAGACTATGCAAGTGTAAATAGACTTTCATTCTTTTATTTAACAGCTTGGAGAAACTTGTAGTTTTCTCTATTTATCATGGCTATTTATTCACTGTGTATCATGTCCAAATGTGTGAGAGAAATCTTAAGTATTGCGCTTACTTGAATTTGAAATATATGGTTGTGATATACGAGTGTGAATTTACATTTGAGCACCTCTTTGCAGCTATAGAGGTATCCTACTGACTGCACTATATTTGGTAGCTTTCCAGAAATCCATGAACAAAATCTCAAGACTCAGTCTCATTTTTCCTCTTGGGTCAGGATTGGTTGCCATATTTCATTTGTTGTCCTCATTTTTCATTTGTTGTTGTGTATGTGACTTCTACAACCATTTTCAATTCCCATTTTTTAATCTAAAAATCTCTATCAGGGTTTTTCTTTCTTTGATGCACTTCGCAACTTCCTGGTGCTGCCTTATTTGTATAATGTTGAGAATCACTTATTTATTCTGAGTTTAAGGATGGAAGCAAGTTGAGTTTTCTTCTCAGAAGCTGCAGAGAGTTCTGTGAATATTTTTTTCCAAGCCATATAACATTTTGTCACCTTGTAATACTCAGGGGCAGAGAAAGAGAGAGGAAAAGGAAGAGAATTAATTTCTTCACGTATCTTTAAATATAATTTTGGCAGGTTTTTTGTGACTAATTACATTTTGGGATACTATATTTTAATGCAGTTTAGGTACAATCTTCTAATCACATGAGTTAAGAACTAAGTCTGTTATTACTTGGATCAGCTTTTATTTTTTTCTTAATAATTATTTTTCTCTAAGATCACCTGAATAACTTTGGTTTGGAGAGTGAGCTAGGAAATAGGATGTAAAGCAATACTTAATTTGTTTTACTGAAAAAAAATTTCATAGTAGCAAGTGAAAGATGATTTAATAGAGTTTAGAGACAGAAAGTTTATGCCTGTATCTGGTTCTACCGTTCTGTATGAATTCAAAATGCTGATTATTTTAATAAAATTCAGTATTCTGCATATCAAATTACTTTCATTCGCATTTGGTGCACAGCAACAAAGGTATGACAATTGTTTCTCTATAATGGTGATGAAGATCAAGAAAACTTAAAAATGCTAAGCTGGAAGATGGTTTTAAACTGAAAGAGAGTGGGTTTAGATTCTTCGCTATGAGAATGGTGAGGAACACGAACATATTGCCCAGAGGAGTGTGGATGCCCCACCCCTGGAAGCATTCAAGGCCAGGTTGGATGGGGCTTTGAGCAACCTGATCTAGTGGAAGGTGTTCCTGTCCATGGTGAAGAGGGAGTGGGAAATGGATGATCTTTATGGTCCTTTTCAAACCAAATTTCTCATTGTAAGTGAAGAGTAGATATAATAGTTTTATACAATAAGGCAACATAAATAAAAGTTTAACCACTGGCAAATGTCTTATTAAAATAATTTTCACCCAGAATATATATTTTCAATATTTTGTGTAGAATAGACTATTTAAAAAGAGGTATCTGGATGCTCAGATCAGAGGTAGCTCCAATACTACTGAGGTTGTTTATATGCAATAATTCATCGATTAAAGGTGTAAAATACCTTTATGTTTATATCTTCCTGATTTATATTTGTTTTGCTTGTGTAAACTGAATTTAATAAAATGGTTATCTAAAAGAAGTTTCTTCATTCTGGTTAGGCTGCACTGTATTTATATCTTCTCAGCTAGACTTCATTTTATGACATAGCCATTATTTTACAGCATGAGGTAAAACAAATTCAAGGATAGAAAATTAGACCTTTAGAGAGTTTTAGAGCTGATAGGGTATTTAAAGTGATGAGTTCAAGACCTACCAAAGCAAAAATGTAGCAGGTTTTTTTGAGTAGCTGTAAAATCGAATGACAAATGATGATAATGGAGGTATTTAAAAGAAATCTGAACAATAGATTTGATTACTTAAGAATGTAATTAATGTAATAATGTAATTCAACTTAATATTATAGATATTGTTATTGAAGAGTTTTCTGGCAAGACCTAAAACCATTTTTTTGAAACATATTTTCCACGTGCTTTATACTTTCACTTACCAATGATTTTTTGATTTCCTGATATGAAACCATTTAGATTGCAGTTTAAAGCTGATTAGTCTTAAATTAATACATAAATATACATTTTTTAAAATAAAAACTCATATTTGCATTAATTTACAATCTAGGAATGTGTTTTTCAGGTTTCAACTTTCCTTAGCCCTTCTGGGCAGCTATAAGGATTTTTTAGTAAATTCAATCTAGTCATTTCCTCCTTCTGAGGAACAGCAGATGTAATTTTGTCTCATCATTGGATAAAAAATTTATATCTATATTATGAATAAATTTAGAGTTTATGTTTTTCTGGTTCCATACATTCACCAGTGCTGGAACTCATGCCATTGCAAATAGTAAATAAATAAATAAAAATCACTTGTGTGTTGAAATCAAGAATGATTCCAACTCTATTGTTAAAAAAGAAAAAATATTATCTTTAAAAAGCCACCCCAATCCTCTTTCCACTGTTTTATTAAAAAAGAAAAAGACTTTAATGGGTAAAAATGAACAAAAGTAAAGAAATATATGCTATCTGAAACAATGTTTTTGAAACTAAATATTTATCCTCAAAATTTATTCCATTTTATATGGTGATTCTTTTTAAAGAGCTACTTTACTTCTTCCACATTTCATTCATGTTCATCGGACTATATAGTGAAGTTTAAGATTACTGATCTGAAAGAAACAGAGGCTTTCTCTGCATGAAAGAATTCAAGTAGGATTATAGATGTTATTGCCTAGAAAATTAAATCTGTATCCTTTGACAGTCCAATAATTATTTTGATACTTTTGGAGTATTCCAAATCACGTTTAAATCCAGCTGATATGAATTAATTTAGAGATATTGCATTTTTATTTTGGATTTAAAAGCAACATAAAAGCATAAGCAGGAGTATATGAACAAAACAATACATGAGGACACTGATACGCTAATCTAGATAAACAAATTCATCTAACTAAATGAATTGCTGCAGTTAGCTTGAACAGTCCATGGGTACAACTACCTCCCTTAGGACAGCTCTCCAGTACTGTTCTGGGAAAGGTGCTTTCATTTCTGTGGCACTTAAATGTTCTAATTACGGACTCCAAAGATGGTTTTTCTCCCACGGGGTTTGAAAACAAAACTTCCCTCAGGTATGCATGAATTTACCGTAGATTATTTTATTACAATCTGACTATGAGTAAAATATTACTAAAAATGTGAATAAATTACTAAAGTGAATAAACTGAAGATCAGAAGTGATCGAAGTGAAATTTAGAGCCATTGCCTTCTAAAAGGCATTTAAGAGCTTAGCAATTGATTCCAATCAAAATTTAGTACTGAAATGCTAAAAAGCCCTACTTAATAAACCCCAGTCTTTTTGCACCAAAGTGTCCTTTAAAATTCATCAGTTAGCTGGATCACGTGGCTCTCTAATAGCTTCCTCTCTAGAAAAGAAATAGCACTGAATATTATAAACTAAAGCATGACCACAAGATAAAAGTCATTGTTGAAGAACAGTTTACTATCTGAGACTTCACACGGTCACTCTATATTTACAGTGCATGGACAGCTCAAGGTCTGTTCTTGTCCATGAAGCTGCTCCTCCTTCACGTGAATGTACATTACTCTGTGAATTCAATTTTGAAGACCTGCACTAGGGTTTTTTTTCAGTAATGCAGATATATCTGATAACTTTCAGGGTTAAGATTTCTGTTGTTCTTCTGACCAAACAGACAGATGCATCTTAAGATGGTATTGTTTACTAAGAATTGTATTCTGGTTTAATCTCAGCCAGCAACTCAGCCCTGCACAGTTGCTTGCTCCCTTGCCCTGGTGGGATGGGGGAAAAAATCAAAAGTATGCAACACAAAACCCATGAGTTAATATAAAGACAGTTTAATAAATAAAGCAACAGCCGTGGCTGCTATCAAGGCAAAGCAGGGAATTAATTCACCACTTCCCATGGGCAGGCAGGTGTTCACCCACCTCCAGAAGCAAAGGGCTTCATTATGCATTATGGTGACTTGGGAAGAAAAACACCAAAAACCACCTCTGTCTCTTTCTTCCTCCTTCTCCCAGCTGTACATGCTGAACATGAACCATTGGTCAGTTGAGGTCAGCTGGCTGTGTCACCTCCCAGCTCCCTGTGCATCTGTCTTGTGGGGTGGGGTAAGGGGCAGAAAAGACCTTGACTCTGTGGGAGCATTGGTCAGTAACTGGTCAATAATGAAACATCTCAGAATTATCAACACTGTTTCCATCACAGATATAGAACATAGCCCCATATGTAAACTGCTGCATTAAAAATTAAGTCTATTTCTGCCAAAACCAGCATAATAATCACAAAAAAAGAGTAGGATTTCTAAAATTATTTTCTCTATATGAATTTTTGTGAAATATTAAAAAAGAGTAGCATGATGCAATCTCTTTAAGAGGACTAGCTAGGTCAAGATTAAGTAGATTCCAGTTAGTTACCTCAGATTATACATGCATAAAATCATTGATGGCAATAGAATGCCATAGGTGGTGTTGAAAATATAATCAGAAGACAATGGAGCTACATGCTTGTAATTGAGGTGTAATTTGATGTCCAGTATTTATTAGTCTATTAAAGGAAGGAAACAGGTTGACTTTCAGGTTGAGTTTGTGGCTGGCAGGAGGGGTCTTGTAATATTCACTGCTAGCAGTTTTGTTATTGGCATCATTGGGATATAATGAACAGAGAATTAAATTATCACTTCCAAGGTAGGATTGAATTTTAAAAGAACCCTAACCTATTGCTGTGGGAAATTACAGTAAATGTTGTCCAACAGCAACATAGTTTGAATAAGACAGTGGTGAATTTAAAAGAGGAAGGGAAATATTTTGTGTTATAAGAAAAACTGTTTTCTTAGAAAACAGTCATATATGAAGGAAATGTTATTACTGCCTCAGCTTTGAATTCACCTTAGTGAGGTCTCTGCCTCATTGTGCACCTTTCATTGTACTACTAAGCCTTTTCTCCAGTCCTTGTCTCCTGCTGCAAGGGAGCTTTCAAATGTTTGGTATGGGACAAGGGAAAATAGCTGGTTTTCTTGCAGATACTTTGCTTACACCTTTTTAAGGAAACACGTCTATGAATTAAATATTTGTGAACTGCTAGATCCTGGGCTTTTCTAAATCTATATCTGTTTTCTGACTTTGTAGAGTATTGGAAACAGTGACTAAATAGCTGAAATGGAGGAATGGTACAATTTGGTTTGTGACAGATTTAGAATGATGTCCAGTGCTTAGAGTTTAATGTTAATGGATGAAACTTGATCTTTTTTTAAGTGTAATTTTTCATAACTGTTGCTGTTATGTCCTTTCTGGCCAACAAAAAATTTAATTAAGTGACTAGAATATGAGCATCAACAGAAAGATTTGTTTTGAAACAGCTTCTCTTAATCCAGAAGAAAGTTTCAGTCTGATGATTTTTTTCCTGGTGCAGATTGAAATTTCAGCAACAATTTTCTGAGGGTTATATTTCTCAAATATAGAGACAAAATTGTACCTAGAATTCTTGTAGTAATAACTTTTTACTCTGTGCATTATTTTATATTTTTTATTCTTGTATGCATCATAAAGACCACAATTTACAAATACTCAATGCCAGGTTTGTATTTAATAAAATAGTATTAATTCTTTGCTATTAATACTCTGTGAAGCTGCTACTGAGATGGAGATTCACCTTTTGTTGGTAGGGTAATGACAGCTATTATAAAGACAGAGAAAATTGCAGAAAATACTTGGTTCTGTGTTGCATTTCAACAATTCTTCCTTTAAGGAGAAGTACATTGGTTAATTTAGGAATTATCAGTATTAATTGATAATATAAAAGATGCCCTTTTTTCTTTTTTTTCTCTTGTGTTGTCTTCCTCTTCATCCTCCTTTTCTGTTTCATTTTTCTTTTTTTCATCTTTATTTTCTATTTTCTATTATCTATTTTCTAATTTATTTTCCCTTTTTGTTCTCCCTTTTCGCTTTAGATTTTTCTTCCACAGAGTAAGACTACCACATACTATGTGGCATAATTCTAACTGATGACTGGAAATTTCTTACATATTACCATATTACAAAAAAGAATATCAAAATTCATGGCGTTACATGCAGAATATTTCTGATTAATGCTGTAATGAATCAGTGTTTTAAGGTTTCAAAGAATCACCTTTAAAGGTATTGGTAAAGGTGGGTTTAATACACAAGCAAAAACGTGACAAAGTTCATTGGCAAGTTGCACTCTACTTCCTACCAAATGGTTTAAGCACACAGAGAAAAAACAAACTAAAATCTAAAATCAATCAATATAAGCCCAGAATCAATTAAAAAATTATCTAGGTGGAAGCTGGAGGTGCAGGGAGGAGGTAAGGGTAGATAAGGATAAGGAAAAAAAGGAATAAGGAAGACTCTCCCATTTAATCTTAGGCTTAGATTAGACCTCTTTTCTAAACTGGGTCACAGACTTGACCAACAGTTAAGGCCTAAAGGTTTAACAGCACTTAATTAATAGCTTAAGTTAAGCAGTTTAACAAAAGATTAATATTGAATTTACTATAGCTCAACAAATCTGAAGTACTGGAGAATCTAGCAGGGCAACATTCATAGTAAATTTGCTGTATCATATTTGCACTTACCCACACAGAGATTTAAAGGAGCATGAACAGATCCAAAACAGGATGTGTAGGAGAGTGAATGCACTTTAGAAGGTTTATAAGGTGAGGAGAATACAAGCCTGTGAGGAGTTGTTGCAGCTTTGGGAATTCCATCTGACTCAGCAGAACAACAAATTATATCCAATGCAAACTGCAGTGTAAATACTAAAAATGACTGAAAAGAAAGTAGTGGATATTTACAGTGATTGCAGTAATGTCTTTGACACCTCACCATAAATATTTCGGAGAGAAGCTATTGACGTATGGGCTGGATGTACAAACAGTGAGTTGGACTGAAAACTGCCCAAATATCTGGGCCCAGAGGGTGGTGGTCAGTGGTACAAGGTCTAACCGGAGGCTGGAAATTAGTTGTGCAACAACTCAGGGGGCCATACTAGGTCTAGTCTTGTTCAATATCTTCATTAATGACCTGGATAAGTGGACACAGAGTACACCTCAGCTGGTTTGCTGATGACACAAAACCAGGAGGAGTCCTGAGACACCAGAGGGTCATGCTGTCATCCAGAGGGACCTCGACAGAATGGAGAGATGTGCTGGCAGGAATCTCATGGAAGTTCAGTAAGGGGAAGTATGAAGTCCAGCACTAGCGGAGGAACAACCCCATGCACCAAAATATTCTGGCAGCAGATTTTCTGGATAACGCCTTTGATGTAAAGGAGCTGGGGATTGTGGTGGACACCAGGCTGAACATGAGTCAACACTATGCCCTTGTGTCAAAGGTTGCTTGTGGTATCCTGGCTTACATTAGGCAAAGTATTCACCACAGGTGCCAATCCGCTGTTGAGGCTACAGCAGGGGTACTCAGTTTTGGGCTTAATACTAGAGATCAGGCATACTGGAGAGAGACTAATGAAGGAGCACAAAGATGATTAAGGGACTGGAGCATCTCTTCTATGAGAAAACGCTGAGACAGCTGGAACTGTTTAGCCCAGTTTAGGGAAGATTTTATCAGAATATATAAACACCTGAAGGAAAGGTGCAAAGAAGATGGAGCCAAGCTTTTTACACCAGTGCCCCAGCAGCAGGAACAAGAGGCATTTGATTTTAGAACAAACTTAGTGTCTAATAATGATGTAACAGCTAGCATTGGTTTTCTCAGGTTCATCGTGCTTGCCATTGTTCACCTTAGCAGTATTTCCTCCAAGAATTGTGTGCATTCTTCTGATATGTGACTTATTTATGTTTTGCTCTATGCATTTCTCCTTTATAGCTTACAAAGGCCAGAGTGCATAAAACTCTCAAAACTTGTATTCTGTATTTATGTCTGCAGGAATTGGGGAAAAAATTTTTCTTCCAGTCCAACCAATCAAACTTTCTTGTAAGAGTAAATAGCTAAATAAGAACAGTAATAGCAAGAAGATGGAAAAAATCTTGGAAGAATCACTGCAAGGTCACCTCAGCCACTCTTTTGATACAACACAGAATTCATTGTGTTTATATGATTTCGAGTGCATAGTTAGCTAATTCCTTTTTAAAGCCTTCAGTGATGTATGTTTAGAGACATTCAGACAACTATTCTCATGCTTTACTCTTCTTTTAGGTTTTTAGAAAATCTTTTTTAAAGTTGAATCTCCCTTTCTTTTTTTTCCCTGTTTTTTTTTTCCTTTTTTTTATTTTGCAATCATATCTATTGCTTTTTTTGGTACACAACAAAAGCAGAAGACACTCTTTCAAAATATTTTTTTAAGTGTAAGTGTCTGCAGTTTAGGATAAAATGTTTCTTTTTATTTATTTCATTGGACAACTTTTTATTGTGGCTGTTGTTTCATTGTTTGATTTTTTTCCCCTCTGGAATGCATTTCAGCATACTACATCTTTACTGGACAAAAATGGATGAAATACTCAAGCTGAGGACCTACACTGGGGAATGGGGATAACCTCATGACTTTTCCAGGGAAAGGTCCTTTTTCTATCAATGAGAAGAAATGGCATTGAAGTCATTAACATTATTTTGATTTACCTCACTTAAGGTCTGGTAATTAATCAATACAAATGATTTAAAACATCTCCTAAGATAGCTTAATGATTTAGCCACATGTTTTGACCACGTGTTTCTTTCAGTTGAGTCATTTATGAATCTTAATTTATACACTAACATATTGAATTTTAATGACAGGGCAATTTCCCAATTGCCATTGCATGCGACAAGCAGAAACATTATTTATGAGCAACCTGTAATCTCTAAGCAATATATTAACAATGTAAAACATTAACTAAAAGTAGATTGGAAACCTTTAGAACTATTCTGAAATATGATGGTGTTTGAATAGGGGAAAAAGAAAGGGGGAAATCTGGTGTGTATGTTCAGTTTGTATAAATAATTCATTAAAATACTTTATTTGCAGATAAGGTCAGCATTTGGATGGAGTGACCAGACATTCCTTGTTGCCATATTTAACTGAAAAGAAAAAAGAAATTTTTAAAATAATGCACCTATTAACGTCTTCAAAGAAAATTTGAACAAATACCATAAAGAGCAACTTGTTTTTGGATGGACTATGGGGTATCTTGTCTACTCAGTTTCTTCCATGTCTGGTTTTTAATAGAACTATTCTCACATTCAATTTTTCCACTTTAGATCAACATTCCTAATCACCAAATAGAACCATACACATTTCCAGCCCATTGACCAATAGCTAGTGATATAAGGGTAAATCCTGGATATTACTGTGCTCTCTCAAGACTGAATAACATCATTAATTACATAAATAGTTTTTTGGTGCTTGTTAACTTTTAGAAATTTAAACATGGATTTCCTGAGAAAAACATGCAGATTTCTAATGGATAATCTGGTGGACTAAAGTTAGAAAATGCTAGCGTGACAGCCAGCTGGATGAATTTGTAACACAAGGATAAGTGTCTCTTTTGTCTTCTGTAGGAGAGGAAATGTTCAAGTTGTATTTTCAGTTAAAAACCCCCAAATTTGGGGTTAACACATAAGTAAGTAGGATTTGACTAGTTTACATAGATGGGATAAAAAGTTTCATTTTTTTTTAATCTCTTTACTTAACATCTATTTCTATGCATGGATATGCAGCATTCTGAGTGCATGGCAAGAATGGAAGACAAAAGCACATAAGGCTTAGAAAAGGAGCAAATGCTTCATAAAGTAACTTGGAAATCTCAGTTCCAACTTTCTTGTGGTATATAACTTGCCGAATTGTTGTAGACCAGATACAGCTTATGTTTCTAAAATCAATATTACATTGGGTGCAGTACACACTGAAGCTTGATTGTGAATTGATTTACTGGATATTTTTGTCTCCCATTACCAAGACAGCAGACCCTACTTATTACAGTAGCTAGGTGAATGAAGTAATTTGCAAGCTTGTGACAGGGTTTCAAATAATCACAGGTTAATTGAAAGCAAAGGAGATAATTCTGATCATAGTGTTGATTGTATTAAGGCATTCTAGAAAAATGTGCTTGCCATTTTTGTAACATTCATTACTATTTTTCCCATCACTTTTGTGGATAGTCTGTTAAATTAGTTTTCAAATGAGTTTCAGACTGTGCTTGGACTGAGTCCAAAAGGCAGGCCTCAGTAACTGGCTTTTATATTGCAAGGCTTCGACTTCAGTGCTAACTTCGTAACAAGTGTTCGGTTGCAGCCAAGATAATACACCCAACAGCGTCTTTGTTGTGCTGACCCTAACAGGAGCAGAGAAAAAGAAGAAAGCCTGAGAGCTCACCTGAGTTCTCTCCTTTTCACTTCTGATAACATCACTTTTTTGCATGACTGCTGTCATTCTAGTATCCCATAAGCCTAAAGAGTTATCATCTTCCTTTCCATTTTGAGAAAGGGAATAATTATTTATTTGGTTATTAACTGACAAAAATTCACTCTTGTGAATGCTCTTTATTTGCATACCTTTTGTTACCTATTTCCAACTGTGACATTTTGGTTATCTTCTGCCTCACTGGAAGCCAGAAGAATTTGGATTTTGGAACTAGCTTTTTTTTTCAGTCTTCATTACCATTTGCCTAATCTTAAACAGCTCAGGTCTGTAATACTAGCACTTAATCTCTTAAAAAATCTACAATACCATATTTAACATTATTTTTCTGACCACCTGAGTCTGCATAAAATGTTGTGCAGTGGAAACATCTGGTATAAAATCAAAACATTCTTATTGTTTTTGGAGGGATGACACCGAACTTATATTTCAAAATGTCACCTTGTTTCCTCCATAATTTAGCTACTTCTTGTTTCTTGTACCTTGGATGAACTTATATAGGATACATGAAAGCACTGAACCCACTCTAAAAGTATTTTTGATGCAAGCAAAATTTAGTCCATAATCTTGCAGTGGATGTTCTCTCTCGCATGAATTGATTAAAGGTCATTGTGGTTTGAAAATGCAGTCAAATTTGCAAAAATACAACTTCTATATATTTTGTAATTGTTAGCATCAATTTCTGCTTTTTTTATCAACTTTTTCAGTCAGTCCCAGTCATACTAGAGAAGGATCCAGAGATCCAGGATGGATGAAGTGCAAAGCCTTCAGCTGTGAAGAATAATATAAAAAATGTTTCGCACAGTGTTCCTTGTCCTGGTCCTTTAATGTGCACTAAATTATTTGCAAACACTGTGTCTTCAAGATCCAGTGACTGGCAGACATACCTTCAGAAAAGACACAAAATAATAATCTTTAGAACTATAGCTTTCATTAAATAAAAAGATACAGCAAATGGAAAGTTAGTATTTCAAACAATGAAGGTCACATAGGTGTTTTTTCTGGACACAGCTGGGCTGATATACAGAAGGCTGCTTTAATTATAAAGAAGCAGACTCTTCACATTAAATGGTGTGTGACCAAACAAGCTGCCTTCATTTGACTTTCCAGACAGCTGGAGTTGAATTCAGAGACAGCTAATTGCCGTGGGGACCTTTTTCTGGCAAGTAGCCCATTGGTACTCTTGAGAGGTGGAGAGGCTTCACACAAAAAGCTTAAAAGCATCTGGGCTGCTGTTGTGCAGAATGCAACTGCTGACAGATTTACCATCTGTCTTTGAGAAAGACAACAGCTTGGGAAGCCCAGACACCACTAGTCTTCAGTAGAAAGTCCGTTGTCAATCAAACCTTCTTCATTACAGCAGAGAGATCTTGAATTACAGCTAAGTGAAAAAGAAATATCAAGATATTAGTTTACTTGTATTTGTGTATGAATAGATGAAAAATCCCGGAACACTTGGAAACAGCAAAATGTAAACACATTTGTATTATCCACCACATAAATTTTCTCCATGAGAATAGTTTTCCAGATATACCAAAAGTAACCATGTTCATAACTCCACAAGAATTAATAGCATAGAATAATGAATTTATAATAGATACTATACTATTATTAATACTTCAGATATTTATTTTTTGTAAATTTTCATTGACTGTAAAAGGTAATTGCTTTCATTCCTGTTTGTAGGCAATAGAACAGATTCTATCTATTCAAAACTCTAACATTGGTATAAGAACAAGATGTGCAGTCATCCCCGAATATTGTGTACTTGCTTATATACAAAATCATGTTTATGGCCTAGTCTAATTTGTAAAGAATCAGTCAAAATTAGGAACAAAATATAAATCTTTTCTATAAAGCTGCAGTACAAATATTTTCAGCACACAAATGCACACACATAAACATATGTCAATGCATAATACCTGCAGGTCTGAAAGACATTCATTCAACCCAACTGCTCATAAAAATGCCAGGAATTATGAAAAGTGGAATTATAGATTCTATAAATAGTAGTCTTTCTCAAGCTTTCAAGTGGGTACATATATTTTTGTAAGATTTAAGTGCCTTCCTCAAAGATGTAAAAAAATTTGTCCAGTTGCTTTCCCTGAATTTCTGTGGTTGACCAGTGTGTACTGTGTGTTTAAAAAGAGTTAATACTTTATGGCTCATGTTCTTAAAAACCAAGCTTCAGTTTAATGGGAACATAGAAAAATGCTGAACATGTCATATATTTGTCATATAAAATTTGAAAACACATACATTTATATAGGTGTGTATGTATATTGTTAATCAGAAATATATAGATAGCTGGCAATAGGTAGCTACCATGAAATGGCATCTTTTGTGTGAGAAATCCTCATGGGTCTTTTTAACCCAAGGTTATGGGTGGACATGGTTTGGTTTTTGCTTGAAGGAGGGTGTGGGGTATTACCCCGCCAGGACCTAAATTTCCTTTAGAAAAGTTAAACACCTATCAGAGGCCAGTTCTGGGCTGTTGGCAGGTAGTTTAACCACTGAGAAAACAGGATGTGACTTTTGTTAATACCCTATAAAAGCTGAGAAGGCGGAGCAGCCGCCCTCTCTCTCTCCTGGCGAGCGACCAGGTAACCCCTGGCGGCGCTGCCGTGAGGGGCCGGGCCGGGCCCAGTCGGGCCTCAGGGAGCTGCTGCCCCTGCGGGGGAGCGGCCCCGGCCGTGCTTGGGCCCGAATAACAGCAGCAGTGGGGAAGGGAGGAAAAGCCCCGGCAGCTGCCCGTGTGGCCGGCCGGGGCTGGGGGAATGTTTCCCCCCACCTTTCCTGAGGCCTCCGGGAGACTGAGGGGTGGAAAAGGAGGCACCCAGCAGCCTTCCCACACCGCCAGTGTGGTTTGGAGGAGTTTGCAGCTCCCGCCGGCAGAGGCCACGTGGTCACCGCAGGCCTGGGCACAAGTAACTCTTTTTCTTGCCAGCAGATGATCTTTCAGGCACTAGAAGTTTCTTCCCAGAGTGAAGACACGATAAAGTAATGGAACCATGAAGAAGAGAGAGCATGAGACTGGGTCAGTGAAGAGAGAGTGAAAAGACTATTTGGGGCAAAGGAAAAGAAGTAGCCTAATTCGGCTGGACATTTTTCAAGTAATCACTGGAGAATGGAATGGGTTTTTTTTCTGTAACATATAGATGCTGTTTATAGGGGATGTAAAATACTAGTATAAGTGATAATGAAGTTTTCTTTTTGCTCCTAGGGGAAAAAAGAGATTTTGAGTTTTAAGATGCAGATGATTTTGGAAATAGGGAAAAAGAGATTTTGAGTTTTGAGATGAAGATAATTTGGAAACAAGGAAAAAGAGAATCTTTGATTTATGCTAGAAGAGGCATCCTTAAACAGTACCCCTAATAAGCAGATTATGACCCATATGCAGTGTTGGGAAAGCTGCTAATGGGTCGGATTTCACAGTTTGCAAAGGCTCTTTTCAGGCTGCTGCAGATGTGTGGCATAAAAGCCAACTGAGGACTGTTCCTCCTGTGACCATGTCTCCACGGGATTCAAAAAGACTCCTTTCTTAAAGAACAGATGGAAGATTATTTTTTGAATAGTAAAACTGACTGAAGTTACAGGTTTTGTCTTTTTCATGTTGTGTGTAGGAAAGTGAATACTTGTCGGGGGAAGAGAAGGACGGTCTGAAAGTGCTATTTGTTGTTTAGCTGGTTTTTTTTCTTATTTTCTTAATGTGTGTAAATAAATTATCTTTTGTAATTTTTAGGTAAGCCTGTTTTGCTTTTAGAACTCTCCTAGTCATATATATAAAATTGCAAACACTAAACCCCAACACCCAAGTACTTTAACACAAATCTAGAGGGTGAGAGGAGAAATGTATTCCAGGATTTTCCTTCAAGCTCCATGACTGCAAAATTCTAAAATCCAACCTCTCTCTCTACATGCATGTGGCATAGAAAGAATGCATTACAAGATGGAGGAGAAGAGGCAATTTAGTAATAAGGCCTAAACGCTCTTGCACAGCACATTGACATGGTGCCTCTATGAAGCAAAAATGACACATTATTACACTAGTGATTACAGCTCTCCAGTGAAAATCTGAATCCTGGTTTACAGTTGCCTTTCCTAGATTTGTTTCTATATTTTAATGCAGAATGCTCACCCTTTAAGCTTAGAGTTAAGGCACACATCTAGGAGATAGAAAATTCAATGCTCCACTGCTGAGGGAAAGCCCTGAGTTCAAGCACTCTAATGCAATACAGCTTTACCACTGTCCATGTTTTTAAAGAAAAGGCAATTTGGGTTCTCTTTCCCCAGGGAAACAGCTTAGTTTTTTACTTCAAGGAAAAGTTCAGGGCTTCAGACTCCAGCCTAAAATATATACTCTAATGTAAAGTTAGGAAAGACCTAAATTGTTCAGATTAAGTAGTATATTGTCATCAAACAGAGTAAAATGTTGGCTTATATTTCATGGTGAAATACTTTCAGTACAGAGTTAGATCATGTACTTCTATACTATTGCAGTCTACAGAGTTGATATATCCATGTCAAAAAGAGGTATGATAGTCAAATGATGTGCTCTTTCCATCATTTCCTATTCTCCAGTTTAAGCATATCCCTGGTTCATCATGCTGACTGCTATGAATTTTTTCTTGAAGGGATCATTTCCTCCAGGCATGGCATAGAAAGTTTAGTTGGAGCTTTGAGCTCACTCTGGTGGCAGCATGCCAAAATCCCTTTAAGGGACTAGCTCTTAATATATCTCTGCATTTCTGAAATGGCCAACACAGTATTTCCCCACTTCAG
Organism: Hylia prasina; assembly: GCA_013397195.1. NCBI lineage: Eukaryota > Metazoa > Chordata > Aves > Passeriformes > Sylviidae > Hylia > Hylia prasina. The sequence goes on from VYXD01008935.1 coordinate 180,498, forward strand.
AGAAGGTAAATGTGTTTCCACAGTTGTGTATATCAAGTAATTCAATTGATAAAAGTTCTCCTGCATAACACATGAAACGGAATATATTACTGTTGTGGAAGAGATCTTAGCCACAGTATTTTAGTCATGTAGGTACTGGTTATTCTATTTCAATCAAGTATGCTCTAGTTAAACCACTGTAAATCTCTGTTACTATATGGAAATTAGTTTCCTACTGATGTGTGACAAGTGTGTTCATGAAACTGCTTTATTTAGCTTTTCTTATTTGGTTAAAAAGTGCAGGGCAATTCAATATCTGCCAGCTTTGTGCACAGCTGAGGTATAATTTAGGAGTATGTAGACAGAACATCTTTTAAATTGGAAATGCTGATGTTGATACCAGGGACAAAGGAATCCACCCCTGACCATTTACCTCTGTAAAATTGAGTTCATAAAGTGAAGAGAAGACTGAACAGGTAAAGCTGAAAGCATCTTTTAGCTTCCAGATGGTAAGAAGGATATTTTCAGGCGTCCACAGGCTAGTGATTAGGACTGGCAATCAGAAAAAATGTCTCTTGTAAACTAAACTCATTAAAATATTCAATCAGTATAAGTTAATAAAGATAGAACTCAGTTTGCCACTTTGGTAAAGTAGAATCACATTTAAAATATTCTACCAACTTATTGTGATATGAGATTTTGATACACCATAGGCTGTTAAATATTTCCTCTGGGAACATCTGACAGAAAATCATGTGAATCTATGCAGATTTTATATGAAAGTTGTTAATATATAAATTGAAAATGGTATTTCTATCACTAACATCATAAATGGAGACCTCTGATTCAATGCACATCTGGTGTTCCTTCTGCAAACCTTAAGAAACATTTTTTTCCACTATGATTATATATAATACAGGTGTGAGGGTGTGCGGTTTTTTTGTTTGTTTGGTTGGTTTGTTTTGTTTTGTTTTCTTTTCTTTTCTTTTGTTTTCCCTGAAGATAATAACCCAGATCCTGAAGGTGCCTGGTACAAATAAAGTGTATTTCAGGGAATGGAAGAGATATGGGGATTTGCAAAGATCCATTTATATCCTTTGATGTGATGTTAATGCTACTGCCAATGGCACAAAGGCATGATTCCAGAATTTAAACATCATAGAACATAACCAGGCCATAAATCTGATTGTCCAGGTACAGCTCTATGATTAGATTCAAGAAGTGATGGTAAAACAGCTATTAAATTATCCATCATCTAACGTTTCCTCAAGGTGGGAAAAATAATCTGTTGCTTCTTTGTGATTCTTTTGCTTTGTTTACAGTAATGATGCTCTCTGAGTGATGTAAATGCATTTAATTTCCATTTGCACTAATAAGGAATTAGCACATCGAGAAGGGAATCCACATATTTGCAATATGTAATGTACTCTTGGATAGATACTCAACCCAAAATATATTTGAAAATAATGTGACAGATAAACATGTGGAATGAAGTGGAAAACCTGGAGGTAAAGTGCTAATTCTTTCATGACATCAGCTCAGTCAGGGTCATGAAGGAATACTGAAGACCACTAGGATACTAGATTTAGAAAATATACAAGTATTTAACATTCTCAGCTACGTGTTGTAGGATTTACCAGAAGATGTATTTCCAATTAAAGGTTTTATCTGCAACTTGCCTGCCTTCAATCTAAATCTATTGAAAAGTAAAAAAAAAAAAAATCTCTTTTTGATATTTAATCCTATTACAATTAGTGTTTAAAAGATCATTGTGAACATTATACTCAAAAAATTGTGAATTGTATGGACAGAATTCATAGAACACCTGGTCAAGAAGCTGAGGACACTCTGCATTATTAGTCCATATATAAAACTTTGTAAAGAAGTAATAACAGTGTGTGTATTATCACTGGTTTTAAGCAATGCATTAAAATCAGTATTCTTATTTGAAGTCTTAATGTGACCAGCAAAGGATTGAAATCCTGCTCTTCTGCATATTCTGCAAATATTTTAGTCTATCTACTTCTAGATAGACCTGCAATATGATGCTTCATGTAGCATGAGACATAAGCTCTTTCTCTGAAATAAAGTTTTTTGGGACATGGTGGGAGTTGAAACACTGAAAGATTTCTACTGAAGATGCTCACCTGCAGTCATAGACTCCTGAAGTGAATGCTTGCAATATGGATAACGCAGACATCTTCAGTAATGGTGTAAAGGAGAATCCAGGGAAATATAGGCCAGACAATCCCCCTAGAAGCGAGTCTCTATCACTAAGAACTCCTCAAAGTGTCATTGAAAGAGTCACCAAGATAATCAGGCAGATGGAAACTTGTGTGGGAAGACAAGGCAGAAGTATCTTTCTCTGTGAAAGAGTAAAGAATTGCAGCAGATTGCAAGAGAGGTTGTGAAGACATCCAAACTTGCCTGGATGTGGCCATGAGTAACGGGGTATTACTGGACCTGTTTTCAGCATGTTGCACTACTTGCCCATGGAAGTCAGTTCCAATCAGTATGATTCTATGATTCAAAGTTTAGCTCACAATGGACATGGACCAATGGAAAAAAAAGATGGAATTTCTGAACCCAGCATGCAGAAAAAGAAATATAGGCATCTTCAATCTGCTACTTATCCTCCTATACTCTTCCATGTTCTTATTCGGGTTTGCAAACAGCCAGGATTTACTCCTGAAAGGTCTAATATTTCAATGATTGAAAAAGTCCAGGCCAATTTCAGAGGCAGACCATAAATAAAAAAGTTTCATATGTAGACAATAAATAAAACAATTCATAGCAGCAACAGCTCATCAGAAAGGTAAAAACTGTTACAATAATTTACTTAAATTATCAAGAATCAGCATAATTTTGGAGGAAGAAAAAAAGTCTATTTAAAAAATAACAGAAAGAAACAATGTGCAAGTCCTGCCTTTTCTAGTCTACGAGAAGACTTTCATGAGTTATTTAATGTCTTTTTGAAAGACCATCAAATAGGGCCATTGTCCATCTTTTTAATTATTCACCATTTCTTCAATGTACAGGAAAGCAAATTTACTGCTGAGGCTCTTACTATCAGAAGAAACCCAAGGAAGCTGCAGCTTCTGCTTACTTGAATTACTGTTATCAATACATTATGAGGAAATTGAAGCAGAGCAAGCATGCATATCTTGTTAGTTGCGAGTTCTTTCTGTGTTTTGGAGAAACCACATGAAATGGTGCAGCAGGTTTTATTGCCACCTAAATGCAAAAGTTCAGAATGACAGCACACGATTTGAAACCACCACATGTGGACACACATGCTTCAACTTTCCTTCTTGAAAACATACCTGAAAGCTCTGATATAGATGTGACTTACATTTGAAAGAGAACCCACTTGTAATACAGCAGATTTGTGAGTGATGTCTAAATAATGTATATAAACACAGGAAATTATTTTTTAGATTTTTCCTAATACTTCCTAATGTGAAATCATACTTTTAGTGGATTACATAAATAATGCGGTGTGATAAAGTATCAGCTGTATCTTTCTCACCTCCTTTGCAAAGTCAACTTGGATGCAGGCCAGCTGTTGGTGCTTGAATCTTGCATATTATTACACTAGCATTTTGGCATCACTCAGCCTTTTTGCATTCCATTGCTGAATTTCCTTCCTCTGTGCTGTGACTTTTTCACTGAATGTTATTTGTGCTTTTAAAATGAAACCATGCAAAGGAATATTTCCGTAACCATGGTGACACTGTAACACACAAGGTGCAAAGGTAATTCTACCAGACTGGGATTGCTGAAAATTTAGTGCTTTTTTTTTTTTTC